>JAJKFI010000332.1:224917-312166 GCA_029204185.1 Lerista edwardsae
CACACTCAGGCGTCCAGGGGCCCAGCCCTTCGCCCTGATCCTCCCAGCATTTCCCCATTCTCCGCAAAATCCTTTGCATTCCTGCGCTCCGGCCCCCCATGGCCCTAGGCCAGGAATTGCACCAGGGCTCCGATAAGGAAGAGCCTCTTTAACCCAATGCGGTACGGACGGATAAAAAAAAAACCTGTCAAGAGAACTGTGGGGGGGGGGGGAAAGCCCCTCCTCAGTGAGGTGAAGGGTAGACACAGGGCCGCCGTTTTGACCCAGCGTGTCATGAATCTGTGGAACTCCTTGCCACGGGAGGTGGGGGCAGCATCTGGCCCAAGTGCCTTTCAAAGGACAGAGGTTGGAGGAGACGTCCGTCCGTCCATCGCAGGCTGCCCTGGGAGGGGGCCGGGGGGGGAAGCGCCTGTTCTAGGGCAGGAAATCCTCCCGCCCAGCACCCAGCAGGGGGCCACAATGCTGGCCCGGTGCCAAACATCCGCCTGATGCGGGAGGAGCAGGGCAGGCCTTTGATCAGCCGGCTGGTGGTGGGGTGGGGAGAGGGGAGCTGCCGCTGCCATCCAGCCCAAGGCAGCAGGAGGCTTGGCCCGGAGCCCCTGGTGCTCAGCGGCTCAGGAGAGAAGGGCTGTGCTTATCTGGCAGTGTTGACACGCCGTGACGCAGGCCGAGGGACGCGGTGCAAAAATAGAAGCCGGCCCAGGGGAGAAGCACCAGTGTGTGTCTGCGGGGATGTGACGCGCCCCTCTTCTGCCACAGTCCGGCCAGCACGGGGCAGGTCCCTGAAGGGCTGGCGCTCGGACTTACTCTTCGCCACTCCTGAGAACCGGGCCAGAACCAATGGGCTGGGACTGCGGAGACGTCAACTGAGGGTCGACATGGGGCGGGGGAGGCTTTCTTCGCTGTAAGAGCCACCCAGCACTGGAACCATCTGCCAGTTGTGGGCAATCCCCCGTGGTGGAGTGGACCGAGGGGTGTTCTTTTCCACTAAATTTGAGGCATAGGGAGAGTTGGAGCAGACAAGGGCAAATATTTCTTTTTCCGGCACGTAATTAGCCGGTGGAACTCCCTGCCACAGGAGGTGGGGGGCGGCATCTGGCCTAAGTGACTTTCAAAGGGGACTGGACAGATTTCTGGAGCAAGCGTCCATCGCAGGTGACAGGCTGTGACGGGTGGCGCAACCTCCTTGTTTTAGAAGTCGGCTACCTCAGAATGCCAGGCGCAGGGGAGTGGTCACAGGATGCAGGTCCCTGAGGCATCTGGTGGGGCACTGTGGGATACAGGAAGTGGGACCAGGTGGGCCTTTGGCCTGATCCAGCGGGGCTCTTCTGATGCTCTTAGGTGATGCTCACTGGGCAGCCTGGGCAAGCCTCTCCCACCCTGACCAATCTTGCAGCGCTGCTGTGGCGAGAAAATGGGGCGCACACGCCTCCCTGCGGGATGTACAAGCTGTGCCTTTGGCAGGCGCATTCCCTCCTGCCAGCCGGAGCCCTGGTGCTGCGGCTGAGGCACAGGCAGGGGCGACCCCTGGTGTTGATGCCTGCTACTGCAGGCTGGCAACCTGGGCATGCAGCCAGGCTGCCCTTGTGGACCAGTCTGGGCCTCTCCACCGAGGGGCACAAGGGCTGCACAGCAGTCATTTGCCTTGTCAGCCCCACTTTCGAGCAAGGTGGAAAGAGCTGGGGGAGGCAGGCACTGCCCCTTCCTTCCTGCGACCAGGGGGGCATCCACTAAAACGGAGTGGCGGGAGAGTTGGACTAGACACATCCGTGAAAATATTTCTTTGCTCAGCGCCATTAGTCTGTGGAACTCCTTGCCACCGGATGCGGTGACGGCATCTGGCCCGGATGTCTTTCAAAGGGGGAAAGGACAGATTTCTAGAGGAAAAGTCCATTGCAGGCGACAAGCCATCAGAGGTAGGCTACCGCAGAATGCCAGGTGCAAGGGAGTGGCCACAGGATGCAGGCATCTTGTGGTCTCGTGTGCTCCCTGAGGCACCTGGTGGGCCGCTGTGAGATGCCAGAAGCTGGACTAGATGGGTCTTTGGCCTGATCCAGCATAGGGGCTCCTTAGCCCTGCTGCGCTTCTGCTGGAGAGGGAAGACCCTGCTACGTACTTACCTGCCCAAAACGGTGGCTCTTGTGCCGGCCAAACTGTGCCGGCCAAACTCCATGTTAGGATTGTGCCCTCACGTACTTTAGATGCCCCTTCTTGAATAGCGAGTTTTGGACCTGGATGAGTTGTGAAGCTGCAACATCGCACAGCTGGTGTGTCGTATTTGGCGCTAAACGGCATTTCAGAGAGTCACCCGCAAGGTGTAAAACCTGTTTGATCAGCTTTGGCCTCGCTTGGAATAATGTGTGACGGCCAGTTCGAGAGTGACGCTTTCCTGGTCTTGAATAAGTAACTTATTGGTCTGCAAGGGTCTCGAAATCCCTGTCTGGTGCAGGCAGGACTCCTGGTCTCCCAGGACTGTGGGACGGGACCTGCTTCACAAACGCTGCGGAAGAGAGACTTGAAGAGGACAAATTTCTTGATGATAAGGGCGGTTGGGCAGTGGAACAGATTGCCACTTGAGGGAGGTGGTTGATTCTTCCTCACTGGAGACCTTCAAGCAGAGGCTCAACTGGCCCCTTCTGGAGATGCTCTAGGAGGATTTCCTGCTACAGGCAGGTTGGACTAGATGACCTTGTAGGTCCCTTCCAACTCTATGATTCTATGATTGCCTTTGTCTCTCTTTTGAAAAGCTGCTGTGAAGTCTGTACCTGGCCACAGGTGAGTGATGTACGCTGTTTATCGGAGTGATGTACGCCAATTTATCGGAGACTGTTGGATGGGGAGGAGTTGGGGGTCAAAGTACATAGTTTCTACTCTGTCTCCTGTTTGAATCCCCCCCCCAAGAGATACAAGCACAGGAGCAGTGAATTTACCTGCTGAATTCGGCCGGGCAACCTTACCTGGCCAGGAGGGACTGTTTGGTGCTCCGTCACCCCCAGGTGGGGCCCTCTGTGCAGATTCACTGCCTCGTGATGTGTTGTTGACTTGTGGTTGGCTGTGTAGCCATCCACTTCCTGGGCCACCTGCCAAAATATCCTGCCGTTAGCCCCAGGCTTGGAAAAGGTGCAGGAGGCTAGCAAGGTAACCATCCCGGAGCCCATTTCCTGCAATGACAGGCCAAAGCCCTTGAGCTCATCATCAGTTGAGCGAAAACGTGGGGGTGGTGAGAGTGAAACGAATTCCTGGCGCCCACGAAGTGGTCAAAGGTTAGTTTACACGCGCACACCTCCACAGCACACAAGCACGCAGGGGTCAACCTGTGAAACTTGTGATTCAACCAGAGATGACTTGTGGCCCTGCCTGTGAGTGAGGGGCCGCTAGCTTTGGTGGGGTTAAAAGAGGAATTGGCGGGAGAGAATAAGGGCTACCCATGGAGAGTATGTTGAACCTCCATGTCCAGAGGCAGGCTACCTCTGGATCCGAGTTGCTGAGGGCACACTGCCGGGAATGGCCCTTGTCGCTTTAGTCTCCTAAGAAGCGCTTCCTTGTAGGACGGTGTGGGCAGGTGGGCGGATGACGTCATCGGACGACGTCCGGCTGCACACCGTTGCGTCATTCGATCAGCCCCCTAGCAAATCCCCCTTAAGCGTGCTGGGGCTTCCCCCCGCCCCATTTAAAAAGGTGTATTTACGAGGCCGAGAAACGGGAAGGGGGGGGTTAGCAAAAAAAAGTCACCTTTGGGTGGAGAAAGGGAAGGTAAACGGTGACCTAAGCCGCAGCCTGTGCCGGGCGAGGGGCGGCGACAGGGCAGGAGGAGCCGGCCAGGTAGCAGGGCGCGGCAGCCCGGAGGCGGTCCCGGGGCGAATCGGAGCGAGCGAGCCTCCCGTTTGCACGGGGAGCGGCTGTCTCCGGCGCGGCGGCGGCGGCTTGGGGTGCCTTCTGGAGGACGGGCGCTCGTGGAAACCTGCCGGATCCGCGGTGAGTCGCTCGGGCGCCTCCCCGCTTCCCTCCCGCATTTTATTCTCGGAACAAATTTAAGCTCTTTGGGGGGCGAAGGTTTAGTCGTCCTTCAGAAGGGTTAACTTTCCTTCAAAGTGATTGGGGGGGGGGAACAGCACCTGTTGAACTTCCGCACGGCAGGGTGCACAGAAGCAGGGGTACCAAAAGGTGGAGATGCTGGTTCCCTGGAGGAGGAGGTCTAGAAAGCGCTGCAGCTTTTCTCTGGGATAGGGGAAGTCGTCGCCTGTTGAACTTCTGCCTCTTGCATCCAGGCCTGGGAGATCTGGCAGGTGGGAGCTCTGCGTCTCCCCCGCCGCCGCCCCCCCTCCACATTCCTTCCCAATCCTGTGTGCCTTTTGAATTCCTTGTCACCCTTGTCGCGAGGGGAGGCGGTCAGCTCAGCAGCTGCGGAAAAACTCAAAATATTGGCTTTGGACGCCCGCCCAAGGGCTGCCGCCACCAGGCACTGCTGTGGGGAATGTGCGATAGGCAGGCAGGACAAGCAGAGCAGTAAACAGAGCGGCTGCCAATTGCGCAGGGACAGGGTGGCGGTTGGGCAAGCTATGCTTTAAGGCAGCGTTTCTCAAACTGTGGGTCGCGGCCCGCTTTCTGGTGGGTCCCACAGAACCTCCAGGGAAAACACGGGCGATGGAAAGTTCAGATGACTCCTTGTCTTGAGCTCTGAGGCTATTCAAGAATCCGGTAGCTGCTCATGGCCCCGCAAAGAGTCGAGCTCCTGCAGTTTGCAAGCTTATGTAAATATAGGGAGATCAATGTTTGAGCGCCTTTTTTTTTCCTGGTGTGGTTTCCCCCCCCCCTGTCAGCGAGAGTTATTGGGGGGGGGTAGGAGAAGTCTGTGTCAGGTTGCTCAGCCCCTCAAGCCTTATGGCTATTCATTAGGGCTGCCTTGCTGGAAGAAATGGACTGAAGGTTTTCATTTTTATTTTTTAGTTAATACATACATACGTACTTGTCAGTAAATGAATAACGACCTTACTTATTTCTAGGTCACCTTTAGCAACGACCTGAAAAGCTCCGTGGGTCCCGATAAGAATGTCATTTTTAAAAAAAGTGGGTCCTGGTCAGTGACGTTTCTACAGGGATGGCAAAGCTCTAAGTTTTGCAAGGAGCCTTACCTTGCAGTGGAAATCACTCCCCTCCTGCACCGTTTTAGCCAATCTTGGCATTGCTTACTGGCTACAGCAGCAAGGGAGAGGAGGGATTTACATGACAGGGTAAGGCTCCTTGCAACACTTAGAGCTTTGCCATCCCTGTAGAAACGCCTCTGGTCCTGGTGCTTACGAAGTTTAGAACTCCCTGCTTTAAGGGAAAACACACTAGACACGCCTAGACACGCTGGGGGAGACACGGTAGTAACTGTGAAACTGCTTCTTTTTTAGGCTTGGGGAGGCCCACTGGGTGAAGTGGGGAAGCAAACACCCCATTGGCGGCCCCACCGGTCCGGACCAGGGGCGAGTGGCGAGTTGGCGTTTGCTGGGCACCGGCCGCCTCCCCCTCCGACACGTTGCTGGGAGCAGCAGGCGGTGCCCCCGCAGTCGGCTTCGGAGCCATGGATCAGGGGAGCACCATCGCCAACCCCTATGCCAGCGTGACCATCCCCCGGGCCCAGCTCCGGGACGGGTTCCTGAAGTATTACCTGGGCGAGGACCTGACCCCGGACACCGTCCTCTTCAACCCCAGCACCCTGCCCACGTACCCGGCGGCGTCCCAGGAGAAGGCGAGGGAGGCCGGCCGACCCCCGGACTACAACCGGTGGAGCGGGCAGAAAATCCAGACGCAGGAGTCCTGGGCCCTGCCTTACAACCCTTACGCCAGCCTCAAGATGCCCGGCGGGGCCTCCCCGGAGCCGTTCCACTGGAAGAGCCACGAAGCGCCCGCGGCAAGCCACGAGGACGGGCGCTGCTGCTGCCCCTGCTGCAGAAAATGCTGCCCCTGCTGCTCTAAGTGCTGCTGCGTCGTCTCCTAGCCGGTCTGCGTCGGGAAGGGGGGGCATTTCTAGCCGCTTCCGCCCTCAACTCCCAAATGCTGTCGCCATTTCCACATCTCGGGCAGCGGCTTGGCACCTGGCGGTTGCTCCCACCTGTGGCTTTGAGAGGTGGAGCAGAGACGCCCTAGTGCTCCACACAGAAGGCTATGAGCCACCAAGGCATTAAACCACCGAGGAAAAACCAGTGCACACCTGCAGCTCAAAAAGATGTGACTTTTAAACAGTAGCACACGTGCAGGACAAGTTTTATTTTCTTTTTAGGTTGCTGTGGAGGCTTCCACTGAGAACTGGCCGAAGTGGCCAAAAAGGAGTTTGCTCTTACAATCCGGCTGAAGCCTCCGAAACATAGAACTGGAACGACTGTGTGTGTTTTAACCCCTGATCCCCCCCACGTCCGTTCCACTCCTCTTCCCTTGTTTTGGAATCCAGGCTGTAAGCTCCTTGGGGCAGAGACTCGTATTCTTGTAAGGCGCCCTGCGCATGGATGGCCCTGCCGCGATTCTAACAACGGTGATCCCGTTCGTTTTGGAGCAGAGCCGTAACAGGCGCAGGCATTCTCTTGGGCAGGCTGAGCTTTGGAATAGCGATGCAGACCCACCGCAAGATCTCTAGCACCTGGACTTCTCCTAGAACCTGCCCGGTTTTTCCGCATTCTCGAGCGGTTTCTGCTTTTCCTTATCTCAACGATAAGTCCGGGCAAGGTTTGTTTGCTGGGACGGCTGGCCTGCGAGTGGAACGTTTCAAGGACGTTTGCTTCAAAGGTCCCTCGCTCCTCAGACATCAGGCAGCATCTCCTACATGGCAGAGAGCCTCCCCTGCCAGCAGCAGTCTACCTCTCCATAGGAAAGTGCCTTATGCCCAGGAAGATTATTGGTTCGTCCAGCCCTGTATTACCTTTTGACTGGACACTAGTCCCCAGCTGCTACCAGACACTTTAATAATTGGAGGTGCCAAATTCAGATGACTTATCTCTGACCTGCGGCAGTTCTCTAGATTACTTGTGGTGCCTCGGCTCACCTGCAAAAATAAAATAAGCAATTGACATGGGGGGGGGAGGTGAAGGGGGGGAGGTACGGGCTGGCTGCTGCAGTACCTTGCAAGACTTATTCTCTTGACAACAGCCAAATGGATATTGTCACCAAGGGAAAGAGCCCGAAACTAATGTTCATGATGGATTAAATTGTGTACTCTGAATAAAATCGGAAGGCAACATGTCGTGATTGCACTGCTGTGTAACTCTTAGGATGGTGACCGCAATCTTCAGATTAAAAAAACAAAACGCCGTCATTGTGACGCCAGAGCCCGCTGCTTTCCTGAGAACGCAGCACTAGGTTGGGGTATTTCTCAGAGCGCAACCCTCACCTGGAGCGAGGCCGGCACAGTTAGGCCAGCAAAGTTTGGCCAGGGCCGCCGTAAAGCGCGTTTGGACCAGGGAGGCCAGCACACGGATTGCGCTCTAAGTGCTGTGGGTGTGCCAGCTTTTGTGGCTGACCTCGGGTCAATGTCCAGCGATGAGGAAACAATCTGGACACTAGTTTTATCCCACCGCCTGCCCAAGGCTAAGCTCAGGGTGGGGCGTCTTTTTCACCTGAAGTCAGAAATGGCCTTGTTATCAACAGATACTCATAGCAGATGTCTGATAGCAGATAGCTTGTGCCTGGCAAGCAGGGGCCAGGAATTTCCATGGGGAGAGAGAGGCTCTCCCCTGGGCTGGGGCCCCCTCCTATCAATCAATCACTAGTATTTATATACTGCTTTTCAACACAAAGTTCACAAAGCGGTTTACAGGCAAATAGTAATAATAAAGCTAAATGGCTCCCTGTCCCAAAAGGGCTCACATAACAAGCTAAAATTGTACTAAAGCACTATAGGTGGTCTTTTCAGCCAGGTGAGCCCAGAGTTAGTTGTAGGTGCCCCTGCTGGAGGGGTTGAGGGCCGCGGTGCCCTCAATTTCTCACATGGTGCCAACGTTCACTTCCTGGTAGTCTGGGTGCATTCGTTTTCCAGATGAATGAAACCGGTTGCATGCAGATCAGTCCCATTCACATCCTTTTCGAACCCTGCTGCAGCCTGGCATGAGTAGGAGGCAGGGGAATCGATTTCAGCACGCCACCATGTGCAATTCTGGACGCCTCACTTTGGGAAAGAGGCAGCCGGGCTGGAGCAGATCATCAGAGGGCTGGAGGACAAGCCCTGCTAGGAGAGGTTGAGGGAACTCCAGAAATCTGTCCAGTCCCCTTTTAAAAGCACCTAAGCCAGACACTATCACCCCGTCCTGTGGCAAGGAGTTCTGCAGATTAATTACCCACCGGGTAAAAAAGCATTTCCTTTTATCCGTTCACTCTCCCAACACTCAGTTTTAGTGGATGTCCCCCTGGTTCTGGTCTTGTGAGAGAGGGAAAAGAACCTCCCTCTATCCACTCTCTCCATCCCATGCACAATTTTGTATGCATGGCTTGACAGGCACCTGCTGGAGTTGCTCTAGGAGGATTTCCTGCCACAGGCAGGGGGTTAGACTAGATGGCCTTTTGGGTCCCTTCCAATTCTAGGATTCTATTTTCCGGAGTCTTATTTGTGGCAATTCGTTTTCGTTTTTAAAAAATCAAGTATCTGTCGTCGAAGCTGTTATGAGAAATTGCTCTTATTTCTTTTGTTTGCTTTTTTATGAACCATTTCACCTACACACAAAAAGGGAAACCAGGGCACTGCCTTTCTAGCTACAGGCTAAGTTCCTGAACTGAACTGTTCAAGCCTGGAAGGAAGAAGATAATCTAATTTGTCTGACTGCCTGACTGCATTGTCCCCATGGAAGGCAACCTTCTTTGTTTCCCCTTTATCACCTCCTGTTTGGATTTGCATTCCCCCCCCCCGCAACTGATTGGGGACCTGGTGGCGCAGCGGGTTAACCCGCTGCTGCTGAGCTTTCTGACCTGAAGTTTGGGAGTTCGAGGCTGCATGACGGAGTGAGTTTGGAAGCACCTAAAAATGCAAGTAGATAAATAGGTACCACTTTGGTGGGAAGGTAGTGGCATTCCAGAGCCTCGGCATATAGTCATGCCGGCCACATGGCCACGGATGCTTGTCTTTGGATGAACGCCAGCTCTACAGGCTTAGAAATGGAGATGAGCACCGCCCCCTACAGTCCGTCAGGACTAGACCATTGGGGAAAACTTTACCTTTTACCCAACTGATGGCTATCTCTGCTCTTTACCTGTGATCCTGCAAAACATCTGCATTTTATCCCTTTAACTCCCACAGTGCAACTCCCTGCCTGTAGCTATCTGACTATTTGCATTTCAGCCTCTCCCCTTCTGCATTGTGATTTGATTCCCCTGAATTGCAGGCACATTCGCCCCTCTTCCAAAGCCGCTTGCCCACCTAAAACCCTTCAGAATTTCCTTTCTAGCTCACGAGAGTTAACTAGTTCATCACCAGGGCTGCAAGATAGCAGCAACTCTTAACGCTCCTGAAAAATAGAAGGATTATAAACAGAAGGGAGTCACTCAAAGACCTCTGCACCTCTGCAAGGAACTTCCAGATTCCCCTTCATCAGGAAAGCAGGTAGCTATATGCAACTTTGAAACCTTTTACTTTTCTCACCCACACCCCATTTTGCCGTCTCTCTGTCCCAAGTGCTGGGAGCTTGGGGGAAAGGGCAGGGACTCCTAAAATGCCTTCCAAAGTCACCCTTTTCCTGATTTCCTCTACTGAGGCTCATTAATTTCCCCAAGAACCAATGCTTTTTTTTTTTTTTGGTGACAAAGTTCAAAAAACAGGAGCCTTGCCACTCAGCCACCTCCTTGGGATGGCCTTTGAAATTGCCCACACGCCCCAGGAGGAGGGATTGTCACGGTGGGTCATGAAGCCCCCTAGTGCAGCCATAATTGAAAAGATGGGCTGCTGGAAAGGCGGAAGGCTGTGTGCTTGTTTTGCTTGTGTCAAAGCTGTAAAGAGGCTGTTGGGTCTCTTTGCGATTCATTTTGCTGTTGGAAAACGGTTGAGGAATCGCCCAACTTCCTGCTGCACCCTCAGGAACGCGGCAAGCTCTGGCGTCACGATGACGGCACTCCCGCTGGGTCCCAGCCATTCTAAAAAGTGGGTCCTGGTGCTAAAGCGTTTGAGAGCCACTGCCACATAGCAACCTGCACAGCCTTTTCTCGCTGCCTTGCCCTGCATTTCCTAAGGCCAGCCCAGCTCAGGCTGCCTACCTCACAGGGCTGTTGTGAAGACACAAGAGGCCGGGGGAAAGGGCAGGGGGGTGGGCGGATTGGGCCCTGGGAAGTGGGTCCTCAGGCTCATACGTTTTGGGGGTTGTGTCGTGAAAAAGGGTGAAGATCACGGCTGTGCTCTTTGGCGAGGGCTGTCAGGTCGTTCCAGCGGGTTCTGCTTTGCCTTCCAGAGCGAGGCCAGGAGGCCAGGCCAGTGTCCCGTCCCCCCCCCCCCGCAGAGGAGTTGGTGGCTGCCTGGAGGATGCTGTAGAGGATGCTGTAGAGGATGTTGTATCCCAGCTGCTGCTCCAGGAAGGAGCTCAGTGGAATGTTTATTCCCTGACTTCATAGCTGCATTGCCCTTACCCCGGTGCTGGAAAGTTGGTTGATCGTGCCCTAAGAACGTAAGAGCCCTGCTGGATCAGGCCAAAGTCCCACCTAGTCCAGCTTCCTGTATCTCACAGCGGCCCACCAGATGCCTCAGGGAGCACACAGGGCACCAAGATGCCTGCATCCTGTGGCCACTCCCTTGCACCTGGCATCCCGAAGTAGCCTACTGCTACTAACGTTGCACCACCCATCACGGCCTGTAGCCCACGATGGACTTTTCCTCCAGAAATCAATCCAATCTGCCCTTTTAAAGGCGTCTAGGCCAGAAGCCATCCCCACCTCCTGTGGCAAGGAGTTCCACAGCTTAATTACCCGCTGGGTAAAAAGAGTATTTCCTTTTATTCACTCTCCCAACCCCTAGTTTGAGTGCATGTTCCCTGGTTCTGGTGTTGTGACAGAGGGAAAAGAAAAGTCAGCACAAAGGGCCACTGCTTCCCCCTCCCTCCTCGGTGGTTGCCAGTGGAAAAAAAGAAACAGTGAAACATTTTACAAAGCTCAATCCTAACCTGGAGTTAGGCCAGCAACGTTTGGCTGGCACCAGGGCCACTGTAACGCGTGTTTGGGCCGCTCTCAGAGTCCGGGAGGATGGTGCACGTCTGTGTGCTGGCCTCTCTGACTCCGAGAGTGGTCCAAACATACTTTAGTGCCGGCCAAACTTTGCTGGCCTAACTGTGCCAGCCTAACACCATTAGGTTAGGATTGCATTGTCAGTCGGTACTGGCAGAGGGCAAATTTTATACCCCTGGATGCCTGGTGACCACAGAGGATTGTGAAATTAGGGAGGATGCCCTGAGGTGTGGGGAAACAGAGGGCAACCAGAGGCCAAGGGAGCCCCAACACCCCAGCCGACAGGCCTGTCTGGTGTGCCAGCCGGAGCCCAAGGGCATCTCACAGACGGCTCGTTTTACTAATGGGATCTGGGGAGCTGCCGAGAGACCAATACGAAGCTCGGCCCAGGAAGGCTGGCGGCCGCAGAGTCTGTTATTGTGTTTCCGAGCTTATTGTCAGCCAGGGCCAGGGAAACCTTATCCAGGGGGTTTGGCTTCCTTGTGGCCGATACAGTAGCACGCCTGTGTCTGAAACCTGAACCCCCTATAATTACCGGAGTGGGGAGCCGGAGATGGGCTTCTGCGTGGGGAGTGGTGTCGCGGAGCCCCACAGATGCCGTCCTCCTCTGCTCGATTCTCGGGAGGGACCTCTGGCGCTGTGCTGAGCTGGGGGTGCTGGTCGATTTGGGCATCCCGGGAGCAGCGAGGATGGAAGAGGAGCAGGGAAGGTACGTTGCCGCTCATCAAGATATTTGCATGCAGGTTGCTCTGGGCAACAGGGCAGGGTGAAGGAGCAGGTGCTTGCAGGTCCTCACTTGGAGCCGAGATGTCCCCTTACAAGCATGAAGGCAGGTAAGAGTTCTACAAGCAGCGTTTGTCCCCCTCCCCAAAATACCCTGGCACACTTGCAGGGTGTTTTGGACTGTCGGTTTCCCACAAAGTAACGCTTGCGTTTGCTGTCAAGAAACTGCTGACGCCAAGCTGCTAGATCGGGGTCACAGCTCTTGTGCAGTCTCAGTAGGGTGGCGTTTGCTCAACCTGAGCCGCTCAAGTCCCAGGTCTTGCAAGCAGGCTTTGCTAGACCTTAGAGCACCATCCTAACCTGGAGTTAGGCTGGCACAGTTAGGCCAGCAAAGTTTAGCTGGCACAAAGGACACCGTAAAGTATATTTGGACCACTCTCGGAGTCAGAGAGGCAGCACACAGGCATGCGCCATCCTCCCTGGCTCTAAGAGTGGTCCAAATGCGCTTTATGGTGTCCCTTGTGCCGGCCAAACTTTGCCCGCCTAACTCCAGGTTAGGATGGCGCTCTAAGAACCAGTTGAACTTCCTCTTGTGTTATTTGGGACTGCAGATACACTCATTCCAAGTAGGGGCTCTTCCTTGACGTTCCTCCCAGGTCAGACAGCAGCAGCATGCACAGTTGTGAGGACCTGAACTTGGTGGCGCTTGCTTTCGAGCGAACGTGTATCGCGTTGCGCTTGGCTATGCCAAAGGTCTGGGCGCGCACTAAAGCGCACTTGTCTCTGTCTCTGCCCGCTAGGATGTCTCGGGATCCACGGAGCAAAGTCAGGAAGCCAAAAATACCACGGGCGGAGTCCGAGGCTCTCGACGAAAGCGACAGCAGCAACATTGACTGCATCGTCTGCTACGAAACCTATGACCTTTCCCTCCGCATGCCACGCCACCTCTACTGTGGGCACACCTACTGCCAGGCCTGCATCTGGCGCCTGAACACCATCATCAACAAGCAGTGGTGGATCCCCTGCCCGCAGTGCCGCCAAAGCACCCCCATCCCCCGCGGAGGGGTGAACATGCTCGACCTGGACATCACAGCCTTCTTGGCGGTCAAGTCCGAGAAGGAGCACCCCCAGACGGCGGGCAAGACGGAGGCGGAGCTGTCCACGAAAATGCCTGCCAAGGAGGAGCCAATCACACAGCAGCCCACAGGCCTGTGCCAGGAGGCGCTGCCACCGTCGGATTACCCGCAGAGCGCCTGCTGTGAGCCGTGTCTTTGCTGCGGGACGACTGCAACGTTCCAAGGCTGACCCACGTGTTTTGCTTGGAGGGGCAGGGCTGGTGCCCCCAGCGAAACAAGACCTTTTGCTCCTCCAGTGGTGGTGGAAACAGCCATGGCCAAGCTTGTGATTCCAAGGTCTTCCTCAAGGTCATCCCTAGCTCTGATTGGCTCCCAGCCTCGTCTCCTGATTGGCTGAGAGCGGTATATAAACACTTCCCGAGGAAGGCGAACCCCTATTGCTGAATGGTTTGTCGGTGGTGGCAAGTGGCAAGCAAGCAAACATCTCCAAGGCTTTCTGCTTGGTCGGCCTTCCTCAACCCCTTTTTGATGGCCTCCCCTTGTGGATTCTGACCTCAGCAGCCCTTTGTAACTGGGCTTGGGTAATGGATCCTACCCTCTTGGCCTGGCTCCTAACACCAGGTTATACAAGATCTGATGTAGAGATGGATATTGAATGATCTTTGAGGTGGTGGTGGGGAGAGAGAGAATCAGGTTAGTGTGAGGGTGCAGTTTTACCCATTCTGGACGCTAGCCCGACTGGGCTGCTTGATTGCAAAAGTGGACACATAGAAATGGACACATTGAAACAGATAAGCAAAGTTGGAAACAGGTTTTGCTTATGTCCAGGTGCACATTTTTTTTATTTTTATTTTAAACATAAACGTTGATCACAAGAGATGTTGACCAACCTGGATTGTAAAAGCTGATTTAAGGAACTCTGGTTGCCAAGACTTGCTGTAGGATTGAAACTGTGAGGATTTCACTTTATTGTGTGTTTAGTTGTTTCAGATCATTCAATTTCTGGTTTCCTCCTGCCTTGACTTCAGGTAAGGGAAAGTGACGAAGCCAGCCCATCCCAGAATACTTGAACAGCGTCACTCCCCCAGTATGTGACATACGGAAACAACCCAGAGCTAAAAATAATTTCATTGTTTTCCTGAATGTGTCATGTGCATATGTATTGAGTACATTCTGATTGGTTTTTAATAAATAAAATGCATGCATCTTTTTTTTTTTTTAATTTTGCAAATGTGTTTCTGGTATGCCCTGTCTATTTCAAATGAGCACGTTCATTTTCAATTATATGGACACACGGCCCAATCCTATGCATGTCTACTCCAAAGCAAGCTCCATTGTGTTTGATGGTGTAAAAGTGTGTATAGGATTGCAAGCATAATGTGGTGGTGGGGAAGAAGGGGAAAGGCTGCAGCTTTTGGGGCTCTTCGGCCTTGAAAGAAGGCACCTGTGGGACACACACACACATGATTGAGACATACAAAATTATACAGGGGATGGATACTGTGGATAGAGGAATGTTCTTTTCCCTCTTGCACAACAGCAGAACCAGGGGGCATCCACTAAAATTGGGAGAGTTGGAACCGACACAATAAAAAAAATTTCTTTAGCCCAGCGTGTCATTAATCTGTGGAACTCCTTGCGGCGATGGCAACTGGCCTGGATGCCTTTCAAAGGGGATTGGATGGATTGATGGAGGAGAAGCCCATTGCAGGTTACAAGCCATAATGGGTAAATTCAACCATCTGGTTTTAGAGGTAGCCATTTCCTCATCCAGACTCCTGAACAATCATAGGGCTATCAGATGCAAACTGGGACAGAGCACTTATACCTTGAACTGTTGCACAGGAGAGGGAATTTGGGCAGGTGCAGCTTTTGGAACCTTTCCGTGATGAGCTGCACCTGCCCAAATTCCCTCTTCTGTGCAGCGGTTCAAGGTATAGGTGCTCTGTCCCAGTTTGCATCTGGTAGCCCTACCTAAACACCTACGGTTTATCACCCACTTTTGCATTTTTTATTTTTATTTTTTGCAGAAATGCTGTGCACTTGGACCTCTAACATACAATCTCTTGGGGGCATTTTTTTTTTTTTTTGTAACTGTGGTAACTCAACTCAGGCCTCATTTAGGGCCTACTGAGGCCTAGCGGCTGAGCGCTTCAAAACAAAGCCTGTTTAGAGTTGTTGTAAAAGGTGAAAGTAGTTGAGAGCCTAAAAACCTTATTTAGAGTTGTTGTGAGGTCAAAAGTAGTTAAGGAAGAGCCTAAAAACAGCCTTTGCTTTTCAACAGCCTGGCTATAGGGTTTAATTGTTTATTTTTTGGAGGGGGGAGGTAATATTTATTCTGAATTAATAAATATTTATTATTATTATTTATTTATAAATAAATAAATAAATGTTTGTTTATTTTTATTTCTGTTTATTTCTAATGGTCTGTTTCTTAGGGCAGCTTAACACACACAAAACTGTGGAAATTAAGCTCTGGCCTTTACTGAGGTCTTATCTTTGGCTGCTTATAAACAAAGTCTGTTTAATGTTAATGTTTGGTTAAGGGCTATTCCTGAACAGCCGGATTATTATTATTATTTTTCCCTGCCAGCCTGACTGTATTCATTATTATTTTATTGCTGATAACATATTTCTTATTACAGGTTGGCCCTCACATCAATGGATCCTGTAGCCGCGGTTTCAGTTATCCACAGATTGCCGCAGTGGGGGGGACGACACACCTTATTTTTCTTTATGCTTACTTTGGGTCACTAAAAAACCTTCTTGCCTTGGGTGGCAAGGGAGAACCCTATACTTAATATAGGTTTCCCTTTAAGCCACGGTTTAACTGTACGCGTATTTCTATGTGACTCAAGTCTATGAGCGAGAGAGGCGGTACATTAATTCTGTCATAAAATAAACAAATTAGCTATGTATTTATTTATAACTATTACTAACAGTTACTCAAAATAATGCAGAACAAAATTGTGTTTTTAGCTCAGGCATTGATTAGGCTTAGTAGGTGCCTGCTTAACACCATTTTCTACCAATGATGCGTTAGAGCAACATCGGTAGAAATGCAGTCTCCAGTGTATCATTGGTAGAAATTAAAAGCAACACCTATTAAGAGTTAATAGTAAAGGATAAAGGCTATCCTTGATCACTTTTTTCTTTTTTCTTTTTTTCTTTTTTTTGCTAGCCTGGCTCTGTATGTGTGTTTTGTTTGAGGTTATTTAATGTGTTTATGTCGCAGTAGTGCCCAGGTCAAATTTATACTTTAAGAACCACTATGTGGTCATAATTAAAGAGAAGCCTCATTGAGGACTAGTGACTGCTTGGTTAGAATTAATGGTGGTAAGGAAGTACCCCAGATTTTTGGGTACAGGAAGGGATTCTGGGGTTTGTGCTGGTGGGATCATATTTTTTGGTTCTGTGTTAAGTAACCTAGAACAACTCCCCCCCACACACACACACACACAACACAGGCCACCCTTAAAAAGGGTTATAAACTCCATTTCATCTGTAAGAATGTTTCAAAAAGAAAAAATTGGAGGGAAATAATCAGCCTTCTTATTACCCTGAATACGGTAGAGTGTTAAAAGGTTTTAAACTTGGAAGGGGAAACCCAGGAGTGATTTTTGTGTGCAAGAGGACATTTCTGGCATTGAAAACAAATTCCTAGGTTAGGCAACCTTGTGCTTGGGGAGGGGGATACTGTATCTTGTTCTGTAGTTCTTATGTTTGCCCACTCTGAGCTACTATTTTGCACCTGGGTAGACTGGAGGATCTGCCAAGTCTGAGATTGACCCCTTGCAACTTTATTAAATGAACTGGTTGCAACGAATGAAGAGCATAAGATGTAGCACATTTGCAGATGCAATTGTAACCAATGTGCCAGCACTGGGATCAGGGCAATGCGGTGCCAAGGTAAGGGAACAGACATTACCTTGAGGAGGCCTCCGTGACTGCCCCCCAATTGCAGGATGCAGCACATGCCCCATTGGCACAGCTAGGTCAGCGCCGGAAAGCTGCTTCGGATTGCACCCTCAATCTTGGAGATGCGTACAGAGGTGGGGAATTTTGTACCACTGGAATGACTGAACGCTAACTGACCTCACTCTGATTTCAGGGCAACCGGCTGGCTGTTATGGGCAGAGCAGAGTTGTACCAGAAGGTGATCCAAGCAGCGCTGGGGTTGGTCCTAGCCAGCTCTGGTGAGAGAATGCGGTGGGGGGGGGAGCAAGCCAGGAGATGACAAAGCAGGGACAAGACCCTGCGCAGAACTTAGCCCATAACCAATGCTCTTAAGTACACTGCTTAGAAAAAATCAAAACATATAATAAGAAGAAAATAAAAATTTCAAGTCCCTTGATATGAAAGCAGACCCGTGACATGTGGCCTGACTGAAATTTCTCCTGCCAATGAGAAAAGAGTCCCCTCTTATTTTCTTTGTTCCTCTTCATGCAGTGATGGGGCTGTGCCCGCCAAAGTGGATCTCATACAGGGACGAAATTTGCTTTTTTGTCCCCTCTGGCCCTGCTCTGTCTTGGAAGGAGGCAAGCGTCTTTTGTCGGGACCAAAAGGCAGAACTGGTAACCATCAAGGATTACAGCAAGCAGGTAAGAGACGTGCCTTTTGCAGCCTACAGACTGAGAATGCTTTAAGCTCACGGTTCTGGTTCTGGTGCTGTGCGTCACTACTGAGTTGATGCTGGCATTTTATACGATTGTCTCGTCTGTGTCATGCATATCCTTATCAGGTTTCCAGATATAGATATTTGCAGGTGGCTGGTGCACTGAGTCAACACTCTGGGTGCTGTCATGCCACACCTTTGGATTGTTGATATACACATATCCGTCACTGCTAGTTTGTGAAGCCACACAAGTAATCACCAGCAGAGGAATTTTACTGCAGGGAGCTGAACTGTTATCGGATGGAGTTCTGTTCCAGTCCAAGCTTGTTCGTGTTTTTTCCACTCCCCACTCAGTTCCAATTCAGATGCTGACTTTTGAAAAACGAACACACACAGAACTGTACTGTTTGTCAGCTGTAAGTGGTTTTCCTGCAGTAGAATATTGCTTGAAATGTGATCCTCTGAAACAGACACAATGACTTGAATGACTATTTCATTCACAATGACTATTGAACTGGAAGAAAAATTATTCTTTGAAAGCACAGGTTGTTTCTGAATTGTGGAAGCTTTCTTGTAAAGACCAGGCAGGCAACAAGATAAACAAACAACAACATTTTTGCTCCTGGTAGTTTCAGTTTCTAGGTAGCATTTTAGTCCTTTGACAGTGCCCTTCATAGTTGGGGCGGGGGGAACGTCAGGAAAAACTAAATTCAAGGAATGTGGTCATAAAGTCCATAGCAAAACCATAGCATAGCACTTGGAAACAATTCCGACCACAAAAGCCTAGCGCTTTTTTTGTCTTGTAATGCAATGTGGGTCGCAATAAAAACCCATGTCGTTTTAAAAATTTCAGGTGGGTCGCAAAGCACGTAGAGCAGCCATATTGAAAAGATGGGAAGATGTGATTCTGGAAAAGGGGAGGGCCATGTGGTTGTTTTGCTTGTATCAAGGTTGTAAAGAGGCTTTTTTCCCCATTCTGATTCACTTTGCTATTGGAAAATGGCTGAGAATTCACTGCTGCGTTCTCAGGGAAGCAGCAGGCTCTGGTGTCACAATGACGGCACTTGAGTCCGTAACATCACTTCTGGTGGGTCCTGGACAGATTGTCATTCTTAACAGTGGGTCCCAGTGCTGAAATGTTTGAGGACCAGTGCACTAGAACTCTCTGTCCAACTGGAGGACTGTTGGACACTTCTGTGCCTGCAGGGGGCGCCAGAGGCTCAGCCCACAGTCCCAGTTAGGCTTAATCCCAGCCTCAGTCCCACTGGCTTCCTCATTCAGGCTTGGCGTTTCCTGACATGCTGTTAGCGGTTTCTTATTTACTGCATTGGGGGGGGGGATGGCATTGCTCACCTCTAACCTTTCTCTTCCTTGGCACAGATGTTCCTGAGGGACCTGGCGGATGGTGTCAGGGGACCTGCTTTGCAGTACTGGATTGGGCTGGCCTGGCAAGAGGCGGGCGCTCAGCTTGCCTGGATGGACGGCAGCCCCATATCGCAGAGCTGGTACAGGTAGGAGGGCATGGAGTCTGGAGACAAACCGGCAGCCTGTGGATCTCAAGAAGAACAGGCGTGATGTCGGTTCTGCGGTTGGGCCAGCTATTAAAACAGCAGGAACGCTTGGACTCTGCTTTGTGCATTTTGAACCCTGCTCTTTTTTATTCCCCAGCAACTGGCTGCACGGCCACCCCAAGAAAGGGCGCTGCGTGCAGCTGGTGGGCTTCTACGCAGGCCAGTGGAGAGACTGGGACTGCCGGGCCAACAATTCCTTCATCTGTGAGATGCCGGCAAGAGGTGAGGGCGGAAAGAGAGCGCTCCAGCGAGCGGGGCTGTGTCCCACCACCCACCTCCCAGCCTACAAAAAAATCCACCAGAATGCATGATGGAGAATATTGTTCCGCCTCCTTCCATATAAGATCATCTGGGGGGGGGGCTTTTGACTGTGCTGCCACCAGGAGAGGTGAGGGGGGTGGCGGCCAGGAATAGGGCCTTCTCGGTGGTGGCCCCCCGACTCTGGAATACCCTCCAATTAGAATTGAGAACTGCTCCCTCGTTGTCAATATTTTGGTGGGGGCTGAAGACCTCCTTATTCCAACAAGCTTTTAATTGTTGACAGGCTGGCTGGTTTTTATACTCTCTGTGTATATTTTATGATCCAGGGGGGCTTGTTGTTTTAAATTTTAATTGTTGTTTTAAATTTTAATTATTTTAATATTGTTTTAAAGTATTGTTAAATTGTGATGTTGTTGTATTTTAGTGTTGTAAGCCGCCTTGGGTGCCCATGGGGCAGAAAGGCAGGATATAAATTAAATAAATAATAATAATAATTAATAATATTGTTGAAAAATGAAATTGGGGGGCTTTCAGGTGGTTTTGTGGATGGAGCGCAAGCTGGAAAGCAAGGACTGGACTGGTGCAAGAAAAACTGGAAAATCCCCGACTCCTCTCTTGCTCTTTTCCAGATGCCTTCCCTGGCTCTGTTCGGAAGGTCCGTTTCCGCTCCCACTGCTACGCCTTCCATTTCCCATCCGTCCGGGAAATGAGGTCGTGGAGAGAGGCCCAGTCTTTCTGCCAGGAATCCGGGGAGAACTTGGCAACCGTTCGCGATGAGGAGGAGAACGCCTTCCTGTCGTGTAAGCTGAGCCAAAGGCAAAGCGGGACATGGGCCCGTTTGGTTTGCCTCCCGGTTCTTTACCGTCAAGGGTTCCTGGTGGGTGATGGCAGCTTTCTAAAACTCCACAGTAGACTAGCAAGTTGTAATACCCAGATTATATATAACGAAACCTCAGCTGTGTTCGCTGTTTGTTTGGTATGTGTGGACCACTCTCGGAGTCAGAGAGGCCAGCACAGAGACGTGCGCCATCCTCCCTGACTCCTAGAGTGGTCCAAGGGCGCTTGGCGGTGTCTGTTGTTCCGGCCAAACTTGGCTGGCCTAACTGTGCCGCAAGGTTAGGATTGTGTCCTAATTTAAGACCCTGGTTGAAAGGTTGTCCATGGCGGTTCTGTCACTTGCCTTGCCAGATGCCTTTCTGGAAGATGGCTGGCACATGTGGATCGGGTTGCGCTTTGCGACCGGGTGGAAGTGGAGCGACTCCTCGTCCCCCGGCTATTTCCGGTGGCACCCACGTGAGTTTGCTCCTGTTCCTTGAGTGATTGCTCTACCCAGGCAAAAGGCACAAGTCTCTAGCCGCTCTTGGCCCTCCTCCTTTCTAGAAGAAGCCCCGTCTAAGGCGCTGGGTCAGTGCGTGGTGCTGAGCTTCCAGCCAGCGGACGTCGCCAGGCACGGGACGTGGAAGACCAGGCCTTGCAATGCACGGCCACCGTCGGAGGCCACGGGATTCATCTGCCAGCACAGATACGGTGAGTGCCGCACAGGGCCGCACAGGTCTCCTCCTCCCAGGGAGGAGACCTGCAGTGGAATCACTGGGCCTTGGGGAGGGGAGAGGTGATGACCCAAGCGGAAGGGCACCTGCTGGTCCTGAGCGAATCAAGCAGGCAAGAGGCCTGTCAACATCCACCCAGTGAACTCAGCGTGGGGACTTCCTGATTCGGGTCCCGGTTCCTTTGCTGGACCGGCTGCCACTGCTGTGGTTTGCCTGCCTTGGACTGGTAAACGTAGGGTTGGCACAACACCGTCTTGTCTGTATTGTCAGATTTCTGTGGCCCACCAGAGCCCGTCCACTTTCCCCTCCCGGGAGGAATGGGGCCACACGCCACAGTCGACGTGGTCTTCTCTTTGCCCGCACACTCGACCTGCTCCCTGTCTTTGAGCGGGCTCCACCCCAGCACCACCCCTCTCCGGATCCGGCTCGAGTCCAGCGCCACCCACGTGCAGGGCAGCATCGCGGCTGAGCTCGGCGGCCGTTCCGTGCTCAAGAACCTTCCCCACGCGCCCTTTTCCCCCGGACTCAACACCTGGAGTTTCATCACCTACTCCGATGGCATCGTGAGCTTCTTCAACCACCAGGAGCATTTCCGGCTCTCCGCGGCCCGAGACATCTCTTTTGCTCATCTCCGCTCCTTGCGGATAACGGGAGTGGCGGTGGCCAACGCATCTCTGGGTAGGCAGACTGGGTGGCCAGGCTGCACGTGTGGGGGCCCAAGGGGGCCCTGGTAGAAGACCTCCTCTCTGCCTCCCCTCCCAGAGTACCGCCTTTCCTCCGACCTGCACTTCCCCGGGGACCGTGGCCTGCAGCTGGAGAACGCCGTCTCCCGCTACCTGAGCAACTTCACCCTCGGCCTCTGGCTCCGGAGCGGCCCCACTGGCTCCCGCAAGATGTGCCTGGTCAGCTACACCCTGAAGTGGCGGCCGCCAGAGTTTGCGCTCTCCCTCCTCTCCCCCTCTGGGCTGGAGTTCCGCATCAAGGGGTGAGGGCCTTCCTGCCCCTGCAAGCGGGGCCACATTCTGCTTAAAGAGGCACCTGATGGAGACCTTGATGGCAGCCCCGATTTGCCCCTGACACGCCTCCCTCCCCCCGTCCTTGGCAGGGCGACGCTGTTCCGGGGCCCCCACGGCTCCCTCCTGGACGGGGCCTGGCACCACGTGGCGGTTTCCGTCTCCGGCGCTCTCGGGGTCCTCCCCTTTGAAGTCTTCGTTGACGGGGAGCCCTGGGAGCCGGGCTACGCGGAGTTCACCAGTTTCCTCCGGAAAGGGCTTCCTCTGGGAGGAACCCTAAGTGTGGGGCAGCTGGAGGTCAACGGCAGAGGTGAGTCCTGAGGGTCTGTGCCCAGTGTGACTTAAGCCGTCACACTGGAGTTGCCCCTGTGGCGTCCATCGCTGGGCCTCCGAGCCTTCGCTTGCCTGCACTGCCTCCGGGCGAGAGGCTCTGGCCGTGTTCACCCGCCTTGGCGTTTCAGGGACCAGCTTCTACGTGGGGGTCCTGAGCGAGGTGAACCTGTGGGACCGAGCCCTCCCCGAGCCTTCCGTGGCGCAGCTGGCCGCCTCCCGGACCAAGTGGAAGTTCCCTGGGAACGTGGTGAGCTGGAGCCAGCTGGTGGCGAAGGGGGCCGGGACGGTGCAGACCAGCACCCCCAGCGAGGACCCAGGTACGCAGCCGGTGTGGGGTGAGCGCTCCCCGGCAGTCACCCCGTCGCTCTCCTCACTTGTAGCCGGATTGTGCCCACTGCAGCTTTTGCAGGATATTAGCGGGGAGGGGGACGTCGCAAAACTCAAGCGGGCTGGTCCCTGATTTGGGGGCCGTGGCTTTGAGATTCTGGGCCAGCAGTGAGGGGAGGAGCCAGGCAGGGCCGAGGTTGGGTGGGGGGAGGCGGTGATGGTGCTTTCTTGCTTTGCTTGGTGAACCTTTTGAAGCAGGGCCCTTTATATGCACTCATTAGCCACGTTAGTTATGCAGAAACCTCCCTGTTCAGAGGCAGCCTACCTGTGAGTAACAGTAGCAGTGGGGGTGGGTGGGCCCCCCCCCGGTTGCCTTCTGAGGCAGTGGTGAGATTTCACAGGCACCTTCAGGCCTGTGCTGGCTTTAAAAAAAAAGACACTACCCCTCTTCCTGTCTTAGCCAGTCTGCTCTGCTCCCCCCGTCCCCCAGTGGCAGCCTTCGTGTGGTTCGGCCTCCTCCGGCTCCGGAGGAAACACTCGGTCCTGTGCGCTGACCCACGGCGCTCCCGGGTCTACATCGAGCCTGTGCAGGAGTCGTGCCGCCAGCGGGCTTTCTGGGGGCTGCAGCTGAACGGCCGCCTGCGCAACGTGGCAGATCCCGCCTCCTGCCTGCTGGTGAGCTTTCTCAGGAACAGCATCATCATCATCATCATCATCATCATCATCATCATCATCATCATCATTATTATTATTATTATTATTATTATTATTATTATTATTATTGTGTTACACAACGAAATTCACTGACACCCGGAGACCAAACCAATACACACACTAAGTTCCCGACACTCCCCCCAACCCCCCATACCATCCACCCCCTAAAATTCCTCTTCTAAACACAAACATCCACATAATAGACAATTGTACAGTCCGACTGCCCCTATCTACTGATACTTAAGTTCATTGTTCAATGCTGTCATGGCTCTAGGGTAAAACCCTGAGGGAGGGCTGGCGCTTTCACGGCCCCCCCCCCAGTGTTGGTGACTTGTTAGTGTGTGTGCGACCCACCCCTTGTGAAACCAGGTTCAGGCCGTGGGTCAGGGACCTGCTGTGACTGCTTCGCCCTGGGTTTGGAACCAGATTAACGGCCCTGCCTTCTCCTCCTCCTCCTCCTCCTCTGTCCGTGGGTGACAGAGTGGGTGAATTGATACTCCCAGTGGGTGAAATGATACTACGGAGAGTCAGGGGGGTTAGAGCAGTTTGGGACCGATGCAGTGTAGGCTTGAAGGGCCCGAGTCGTGCCTGGATGGACCGTAAGGGGGTTGTCCTCTCGTCTGCTCTGTGCAGGTGTCGCCAGACGGCACCGCCTTGTCGAGCGGCTCAGACTGCTCCGCCGCTGCCAGGAGCTCCTTCCGCCTGCTCCCGGACCAGCGCCTGCAGAACCTGTTCTCTGGCCTCTGCTTGTTCCAGGAAGCCATCAGCACCAGACTGTACCTGGGGAAGTGCAGCCCGCAAGCCTTGCATTTTGCCCTGGACAGGGGTGGGTTCCCCAAAGTATTTTTTTTTAAATCTCCAAAGAGCTCAGGGCTGCATGCCTAGTTCTGCTTTGTCTTCACAACAGCCTTGTAAAGTAGGCCAAGCTGGGGGAGGGTGATGGGCCCATGCTGTGCTTCCCAGCTGGGGGCAGGGTTGAACCCAGGTTGCCTCAGGGCACTGTCCTAACCTGGAGTGAGGCCGGCAAAGTTTGGCCCACCGTAAAGCGCATTTGGAGGTGGAGCTCAGGGCTGGCCGAGCCGTAGCCTGGGCTGTCTCGGGAGTGACTCCACCCTCGGACCCCAGGGCATGTGCCACACAGCTCCCTGCTGCATCCCGGAGGCTTCTGGGGTGCCGTTCTGGGCTCACGCCTGGCCTCTGCCTGTCACTTCCCCACCAGGCGTGCACTGCCCTCACTCCCGGGGCTGGCGCTCCAAGAAGGACAAGTGCCTCCTCTCCATGCTGGACGTGGCCCTGGAGTGGAGCCAGGCACTGAGGTTCTGCCAGAGGTTCCACGGCGGGAGCCTGCTCACGCTGCACGGCCCCGAAGACCTGGTGAGCAGCCGCCTCGCTCTGGGCTGAGCGTCTGAGCCGCGGCCCGGACCCACACCCCGCCCCCCTCCTCCAGAACCAAAGACGCCTGGCGGTGCCAGTCCTGCCTGGCTCGGCCTCCCTCCCCATCGCCCACTTGCTGCGGCAAAGAACCTCTCGTGTTTCCTCCTGGTTGCAGGAAGAGCTGCAGGTCAGTGTCTGGACCGGCCTTTACAGCACCGGCAGAAACCGGTGGAGCTGGGCTGACGGGACCCCCTTCCACAAAGCGCTTCAGCGGTAAGGCACCACCCTTCCGAACTCAGGCCTAGGCTGCAAGCCGACACCCACTTTCCTGGTGTGCACAGTGGGTTTTAATTCTGAGCAGGCCTTTGTGGCGTTGAAATCGCGTCACGTATCTTTTTCTCGCAACAATCCTGGGAAGTAGGCCAGTGTGACTATTACATTGTAGGGGTGTGTGTGGGGAGGGAGACCAAGAGACTGGGTTGCGTTATGGAGTGGGTTGACCCTTGCTGTTATGCAGAAGGGATCGCAGCCTTCAGAGAATTTGGGGCACGCCGGCAAATCTTGGGGTTCCTCACAGTGAAGCAATGCAGGCGAGGAAGCCGTAGAAGAGACACCCGCAGAAGCACCACAACCGTTTGGCCCAAGACAGTAAACTTAGGCAGCTGTTGCTCTGTTCCTTTGCTGGCTGAGGTCTGGCATAGTCTCCTTGAAAGACCCTTGTATTGAGAGAAGTGCGGGTTTGCCTGTTCCTTTTTGCAAAGGAGTGCTCCAGCAGCTCAGGTCTTGCAAGGCTCTTTCAAATCAGCGCTCAGAAGTTGGCTTTCCTCCATGCGGCCAGCTCGGGTCTTGAAAAGCTGGCTTCAGTGGCCAACGACGCTGTGTGCAAATTGTGGCGAAGGCAAGATTTGAGATTTAGGAGTGGGAAAGGGAGGGTGGTCCATGCTAAACCCGAGAGAGGTGGCAGCCCTGCCTTCCCCCTTCCAACTTCCACCCTCTCTAATGCTCTTGGGGTCCAGCTTCATTTTCTCCCAGAGGTCCTACCGTGCCGAGATCTGCGTGCTTGCCCTGACCTCTGGCTTCCTGAAGGCCGAGCTGTGCCACAGACCTCACCGCTGGATATGCCAGGCTCCCAGTCGGAGTGGTAAGAAGAACTGGAATAACTTAAAATAAGAATGTTATTAAACTGTACTTCTTTTAAACACCTCTGGTTTTTAATGGGCCTTCCACTCCTAATAGTACAAAATCAAGGGCGGGGGAAAGCCACACAGCAGTGGCAATTGGCTGGACTTAAAGTAATCCTGGACTTAACAGCAAACTGGGCAAAAACCTCTGTGCAGCCCCATCTAAAAACATCATCTCCACCTGATCCTAGAAGGCAAAGAGGGAGAACGTGCGTCAGGTCTCCTAGAGCAGCGCGTTGTATGTATTTATTTTAAATACTTCTGTCCCGGGAGAGAGAGAGAGAGAGAGAGAGAGTAAAAGGCACTGATTGAAGATTAAAAGCCAACTTGAAAAATGTCTAGTCCTTGAGGGATTGTGAATCCCGTGGGGCCAGATGGACTTCCTGAGGCAGGGAGTTCCCGGTGACCTTGGTGAGACAGGACAGAGACAATTAAATGGCCGAGACTTGGCTCCATTCAAGAAAGTGCGTCTCCGCCTGCTGCTCCCCAGTGACCAGAACCCGTGGGGCAGATTCAGACGGGCGATGGTGCATGGGCGTGCCCAGTGATGTCATTCAGGGGGAACGGACCAGAACGGGCGTTCCGGATCCTAACGGGCTCCGTGGCTGGTTCCGGGTTCCCGACAAGTGCCAATCAAAAGTGAGTTCCTGTTCCTAAATCATCTGAATGACACCACTGGGCGTGCCCCGAGAAATGTAGCTTGGCTGATAGAAAGGGCAGAACTCCCAGGCTTTGCACCTGGGGAGGAAATGTGGCATTCGCTTCAAGCCCTGCTCGGCCTGGAACTTGGGTGCCAGCCCAAGGAACTCCGAGAGCCGGGAGACTGGGAGGCGAGTGGGTGTGCCAGCCCCAGCGGCCTGCCCAGCTGCTCAGCCCGGAATGTCTGCGGGCGTGGCGTGCCCTGAGGAACGGCCTGGGCTCCTGCGAGCCTCTCCTCTCGGGGCTTGGCAGCCCGTTCCTCAAGCTCTGTTCCTACCTCGAACTCCCCAGGGACAGCCACCTCCTCTCTGCTTCCCAGCAGGCTGGGAAATTTCACAGGACTTTGTGTGCAAGACTCGGCCCCTGGGTCTTGCTGTGTCCGTTGTCTCTCGCTGCCGTTCGGCTGGGAGGACGTGGTCCCGATGCAGACCGATGAGCGTGTGCCCCTTCTGTGCCAGCTCGTGGAGGCCTTCCGAGCGCTCCCTCCTTCAGCCCTGCCCCTTCTCCCTTCCCCAGACTCCTACGCGACGCTGCCGGGGAAGTCCTTCTACGGCGCCTTGTCCGCGGACCTGAGCTTCTCCTCGCTGCCGCTGGCCAAGCAGCAGTGCACAGCCCTGGGCAAGGGCTGCAACGTGGTGGTTAGCACGGCGACGGGCCACCGCCTCGCTCTGGGGGCCCGCCTCGCCTCCCTGGAGGACCCCGCCGCGGACCCAGTGGCCGCCGTGCACGTCAAACTGGCCTGTGCCCCTGGCTATTCTGGGCCGGACTGCCAGGCCATGTGCCCCCACTGCGAGCCCGGCGTGAGCTGCAACCCGCTAACTGGCCTCTGCGATGGGTTCCTGTTCTACAGGGAGGACCCTGGTAGGAGGGGGTGGAATTTGGGGGCGGGAGGGCTGGGCCCCAACTTTGGAGTTGGATGTCTGATGGTGCGAGGCCCCCCCCCCCAGCACATGGCTGCGTGATTACCTGTAGGCCTCCAAGCAGCCTTCAAGGGCAGCCCCTGGCGCCTCCTGACAGCAGCCAATCCCCTCTCCGCAGCCACATACACCTCCCTGAAGTGCCTGCCGCTCGGCGACTGGGTCTTCGCGGGCGGGTCGTGCATGTCCGCGGAGCGCTACAGGAGCCGGGAGGAGGCCGAGGTGGCTTGCCAGGGGTACCTGGGGGCCGAAGTGTGGAAGGTGAGGCCGTCTCTGGGGGCGGCGAGAAGTCCCCGTTGGCAGCTTGGCCTAGAGGGGGGAGCTGGGGCAGCGCCCGGGGCGCCACCCACCCCTCCACTCAGACACCCCCTGCCCGCAAAATAGGCAACGTTCCTCCCTTGCTGCGCTCTTGGGATTGGAAAAGGGGGTGCTCTGAGACTCTAGCCCACTTCCCTCCTCCTCAAAGGATGGCAGGACGGGGGGGGGGCTCCCTGCACCAGCTGCTTCACAGAGGCACCCACCCGGCTTGAGCTGGCCTGCTTTGCCGAGCCATCCCCGTCCTCTCCCTTTCAGGTCCCAGCCGGCTTCTCCCACGCGCTACCCACCAGCGGTGGTCTCCCCTGGGCCTGCCGGCGTCCTGAAGGTGGGAACCCCTCCCCTCCCCTCCCCTCCCCACTCTTCCCTCTTAACGACAGGAGTTCAGAGGTGGGGTGGGGGGAAAACTGGCCCACATATGCCTTTGTACTCGGGGCCTGCCAACGACTCACCAGTCGCTTTTTCAGTGCAAAGCCTTCACCGGCCCGAGTGCTCGTTCGCACGACGAGTGTCTGATGCTATTTTGCTTCCTTTTCTGCACGGCCATGTTTCAAATGCTCTTTCGGCCTCTGCGTGTGTCTCTTCGCCTCCGTTGGCATCCTCCTTTCACTTGTGCATTAATCGCAGCAATGCGAGAGGGTTCCAAGGCGGGGGGCTCCTGTGGGCCAGCCCCCTGCCCCGTGAGGTCGGACTCGGACTGCCCTTGCAGAGGTCCCAATCCTGCTCGGCCACTTCCCTCCAATCTTTATGATGGGTTTTTCCTCCCTTTTTGTTTTTGGTCCTCCCCATCCCCACAATTCCCCCTGCCGCAGAGGTGGAGCTGCCGTCCTTGAAGGAGAAGCTGCTCGTTTCCCTCCAGGGCTCGATGCTGCCGCAGAGGCGCGCATCGCTGCGGGAAGCCAGGGACGCCTGCTACCTGCGCAAGGAGCGCTGCACCGGGGTGCTGAGCCTGCACAGCGCCTATTACGCGGTGGCCGGGACTCTGCTGGCCGACAGCCCTGGCTCCGGCGCCACCCTCTACGTCAAGGCAGGCGAGTGGCTGCTCTGCACACCGTGGGGCGGCAGCGGGGGGGGGGCTCCAGAAAGTATGGAGACGGGTGGTTGCCTGAGCTCCTCCTGCATCGCAGGCCTGCCCCAGGAACTTCTGGCCCCTTCTCCTGCATCTCTGGGTCGGGCGTTACACATTTTAGGGGTCCAGGGTGCACAGCACCAGCATGAGGTTGCCACGTCAGTCAGTCAGTCAAGTTTATTTGCTTGGCTAGGAGCCATGACAATTACAAAACAATTAAAAGGTAAATAGAAAAACAATAACTTTTACACAGCGGAATAATTACTAAAACCTCAAAAACATCAAACCATAGACCTTATAAAACCAGTCCCCCCGCTATGTTTAAAATTCAAGGACTGCAGTGCCAGAATTTACAAAATTGTAACGAATAACCTTAGCAGCCCTGGCATACAAAGAAGTCATATAAGTAACATGAGGATCAATATCAGAAAGAAGGTAACACACAATCAGAAAAGGATTTTCCAGTTGAGTGGAAGCCAAAATGTGACCTAAAAATCTCTGCCTGGGAGAATGATAGAGGTGGCAAAAAATAATATAATGCACCACCTCCTCAATCTCCCCAGATCCACAAATACAATATCTAAGGTGTTTAGGTGTGGCCTGGAATCTACCTTCAAGATACGCAGTTGGCACAGTTTGGAGACGTAATTCCGTGAAGGCCTTCCTTAGCTTAACGGTTGCCACGTTATTTTGCGTGCCCTTCAGTGGCACTCAGCACACAGAGCTTTCAACCTAATAGCATCAGGTAGCATCTCTGCCCCGCGGAGCTTGCCATCTTGGAACTAACCCTCTGTGCTTTCAGCCTGCTCTCCTGGCTTCTGTGGGGACAGGTGTCGGAAGCGCTGCTCGCCCTGCCTGTCCACGCGCACCTACAACCCCTTGACGGGCCGTTGTGACGGCCAGCTGAGCTGCGTGCGTCGGTTCAGCCCTTCCTGTCTGCAGGGTGAGCGTCTTGCGAGAGGGGGAGGATGGGGGCTGGGGGGACGACCCTTCCCTACAGCCAGTGGAGCTCCAGGTCTTGACCGGCTGGTCTTTCCTCTTTTCCTCTTCCTTTTTTTGGTTTGGCGGCTTCCAGGTCTGGTGAACTCGAGGTGCCGCCCTGGCTGGTGGTTCTGGGACGGGCACTGCTATCATGTGGAGGAGCACAGCCGCAAAGACTGGCAGGGGGCAAAGGAAGCCTGCCAGGCGTACGGCAGAGACGTAGCCCTGCTGAGCCTCGGCAGCGCCAAGGAAAAGGCATGAATGCATCGGAGTGGGGCAAGGGGTGGAGGGCAAGCTTGGACAGGGACACCGGCAAGGATGTGTGGGCCACTCGGAGCCAGGGAGGGCAGCACGCAGACATGCGCCATCCCCCCTGACTCCGAGAGTGGCCCAAACGTGCTTTACGGCGTCCCTTGTGCTGGCCTAACTGTGCCGGCCTCACTCCAGGCTAGGATTGCGCCCCGAGAGAGTTAGCTGAGCGCACCGCTTTCTTCCCTCACAGGCCTGGATCAGGGACATGGTGCGGACAGGCAGCTGGGCGGGACTGAACGATGCGGACGGAGACGGCAGCTGGACGTGGGCAGGGGGCCAGGCAGCCAACCTCTCCTCTCCCTGGTGTGTGTTTCTGGGGCAGCCACATCGGCACGGAAAGACAGGCAGCCGACCTCAGTTCAGGAAGTGGCCTGTGCTCTGATAACAAGCTCACATGGAGTGAGGATAGGTTTTCCATCTTTCTGATAAGTTTTCCTCTTGCTTCCCTCCCCAGGCTGGCTGGCACGCAGCTCCCCACGGGGGAGTGCCTCGAGATCAGGACCCAGGGGGAGCAGAACCTGGCCGCCTCCCCATGCTCCGAACTCAAGCCCTGGGTGTGCAAAGGGACTTGGGGTGAGTGCTTTGCGGGGCTTTGGGGGTTAGCTGCGGGACCCCTGGGTCCAAAGGCTCCGCGTTGTGCAGTGAAGTCGGTGCCACCGCTGTGCTGCGGTGCAAGGCCGGCCCGTCTGTGAGAGCAACTGGGGCAGTCGCCTCAGGGCAGTGGGTTGGTGCAGCTGGATTAAAAAAACAAAGAGGGGGACAGGGTAGAAGGGAGTGGAGGTTGGAGCTTCAGCTCACTGCTCTCCTCCTCCTCCTCCTCAGCGCCCTGGAGCCCCTGCCCGTCAGAGCCTGGGTGGACCCCCTGGAATGGCAGCTGCTACTACTGGGACCCTTCCTCGCTTAGCAAGTGGCCTGCAGCCCGGCAGGCCTGCCAGAGGTTCAGAAAGACCGAGCTGCTGTCCCTGACCTCGTCCGAGGAGAAGGTGCCACAATCCCTCCAGAGGCAAAAGCTGGGGGCGTCGGGCTTGATGGCGGGGGCAGCCCCAGCACGGCCCAACGTTCCCCTTGGTCCTCCTCCCAGGAGTGGGTGCGGTCACAGTTCAGAGGCTCTTTCTGGACGGGCTTGAACGACCTGCAAGAGGAATCCGTCTTCCGCTGGACCACGCAGGAGCCTCTCGCTCAAGAGGTGGCACAGTAAGCAAGACCCGCATGGCTCTCGGGGGCCCCGGTTGCGTCTCCGCCCCAGGAAAAGCTGCCCCCTCAGCCCTGCTGTCTCCCGCCATGTCCGGCCTGTGGTCGGATCGCCACAAGGCAGCTGCGAGGCCAGAGAACGGCCCGGCTTTGACCTGCTCTGTGACCTCCACCGGCCAGAATTCTGTCGTGTGGCTCTCCTGGAATCAGGGCCGTAGCTGCCCATTTCAAATTTCATTTTGTGGTGAACAGCGGAAGCCCAGGCGGAGATGATTCTCGCTTGTCGCTTTGTGACATTCTGCGACAAAAGAACGTCACGGAGGGTTGAAGCTCCTCTTAGGGGAAGGGCTCCATCTTCCTGATAAGTTTTCCTCGCGCCTGCTGAGGGCGTCAGGGTCGCAGCCCCTCTTCCCCAACGCCACCGTCTTCGGGCCAGAAGGGGCTAAAGAGAACCACTTTAGACGTGCTGGGGGAGGGGTTGCCCTCGTCAGGACTGCTGGGACCGCCGTCTCTGCCCCAGAACGCAAATCCTCTCCCCCCCCTTCTGTGCTTTGCGATGACGAGAAAGGTACCTGCAAGATGACCTGGCCAACGGCGGCCTGAAGGATTGTGTGTGGTTTGACGCGGCGACTGGGCTCCTTCGAGACGCCAGCTGCAAGGAGAAGAGGCCGTACCTCTGCAAGGGGAGTGAAGGTAAGAGGGAGCAAACCCTTCCCGCGAGGGAAGCCCCACGGCCTGCTCCCAGAACAGCTTTTGCAGGCATTGTCCCTGACGAACGGCAGTGAGACAAGGAGAGGCCAGGATTCTGAGTGGGGCTCTTGCTCTCGTGCAAAGGCTGCTTGCCTCTGGCTGAGGAACACAGGAACAGCCCCGCTGGATCAGGCCAAAGGCCCACCCAGTCCAGCTGCCTGCATCTCACAGTGGCCCACCAGATGCCGCAGGTCGCACACAAAGATTCCTGCATCTCGGCGCCACTCCCCTGCATTTGGCATTCTGTGATAGTCCATTTACTCCCCCCTCCCACACACACACCCATCAAAGACACCAGACGACGGCCTGGGTTTAACTTCATTAAACACAAGTGCCCATTTTTTAAAAACACGAAACCTGCTGAACACACTGTCCCGCCCTCGCCAGTCTGCCGTCCGCAGCCAATTTCTACAGCAACAAATTCCTCCCCAGCTGACCACCTCATCTCCGACTGTGCCTACCCATCATGGGTTTGTATGATGGAGTTTTCCTCCATCCATCTATCCAAACCAGGCCAGATGCCATCGCCACCTCCTGTGGCAAGGAGCTCCACAGACTAACGACCCAGTCGTGGGTTGGCTGTGTCGGGAAGGCAGCGAGTGCCCCTGACCTTGCCCACCTGTCTCTTCCCAGCCACAGACTGGTTTGAGAAGCAGCCCGGCCGCGGCGTGGCAGGAGACCCGTCCTGGCGGCTCCCCTCGGCAGAGAGCCTGGCGGAGGCGAAGCAGGAATGCCTCCTGGAGCGCAGCGTGTGCGCCGCGGTCCTCCAGACAGGGACGGGCTTCTATTTGGTCAGCTCCCTGCGTGAGATCATCTCCAGGCCGGATTCGACCCTCTACGCCTTGACCAGTAAGTGCAGCTCTCTCTGAGGCCCATTATTCAGCGGTGCTTCAAAATAAGCAAACTCCGTGGCCCGTGTTTGGATTATCTGCACGGCTTTTAACAAGGCTGCTTTGTTACCTGCTGAGTGAAAGGCAGGTAGAAATGTGGCCCAGCAGGTTAGCAGCCAGGAATGCTGGCCGGCCAGTGCTATTGTTGAGCCAGGCTGGGAGGCCGGCCGGTGGTTCTCCTGAACGAAAGCCCCATGGAGGTCTGCGGGTCCTGGAAGGGTGAGCGCCCAGTGTCTCGCTTCTCTCGCCCTGTGGTCAACGAGAGCGGCTGTGTGACCCTGGAAGAGCTGCCTCAGAGGCTGGGACAGGGAGGACAACTGAGCAACGCTGCCCGGATCCCCTGCCAGTTACAGATACCCCCCTAGAGGCAGAGGTGGCACTTTTTAATGCGATAACAAAAACACGTAACGCGGCTTTCCGCACTTCTGCAAAAACACAACAATTCCCTAACACGTCTGCGCGTTCTCTCACAGCTCTGTGTGCCTGTGGCTGCATCTGTTGACACTATACCACCTGCATCCCCTACCCAGGACACTTTTAAAGCGATTACAATGTATAAAAACGCTCCCTTGGAATAAAAAAACCCGTAACACCTCTAACTTTGGGAAATGCCACAATCCGTGAGCAAATAAAACTGTTTTCTCCCACCTCTGCCCACTGGCTGCTACAACTGTATTGCGTAACTCAAGGAACTTGTGGGGGCGGGCAGGGGGCCATGGGGTGCACAGGGCCTGGGCCTGATTATGCGTCGCTTTCTTTCCTCCTTTCCGGCAGTTTGTGCTGAGGGCTTCAGTGGTCCAGACTGCCGCAGGGCCTTGGCAGCCACCCCACGGCCAGCCTGTGACTGCAGCGGCAAGTTCCAGACAACAGCCAAGAAAGGTGAGAGAGAGAGATGAAGGAGCACCACTGTAATGCAGGCTGGCCTGGGTAGGCCAGAGTCGAGGAGAGCCACTGGCATTATCTGCATCCTCTTGATGGATGCTGTTGCCATGGCGCGTGGAGCACCCCCTCCTGTGCTGGGCGCTGTCCAACTTTCCCCACTGGGAACGCGCTCCTGTTTTGCGTCAGGGAGAGGCTGGAGGTGGGGAGGCCTCATGGGGGGGGGGCGGGGGAATGCTGCCTCGTGCCTTGGTGGGAAGGGGGTGGGTGGGTTTCCTCGGCAACTCCTCCGGAGAACAAAGCATCTCTCCCTCCACGCACGGTTTATGATTAACCGAAATGACTCCGGCTGGACCTGCCCGCGTCAAGTGCGTGAGCTTCCCGTGGTGTCGTCACTTGGCCAGGGAGAGGCGGCAGGACGCAAATCTTCCCTGGAACGGGACGTCCTGTTCGGGGGGGGCGTGAATTGCGGGCCTGACCGTGTCGCCCTGCGCAGGAGGCGGCGGCGCTCCTCAGAGGCCAGGATTCCGGGGCCCTGGCTCTGTCCCCAGCTGTGCCACTGGACACACCGTTTCCTCAGGCCTGCCCCCTGGACGGGGGGGGGGCACATCCAACCCCTGCCCAAGCCTTGCCCAGCAGCTGAGCCTGGCCTCAACTCTGCCCTGGTGCCTGGAGTGGTTTTGCCATTTGCACAGAGGGGTGTGAACCTGGGCAGCAGCTGTATAGTTTTCACGGTCGTGTGTCCCTGTGAAGAAACCTGGGGGGGGGGGGTTTGCAAGTGGATGAGAGGTGCGGAGAATTCCGTTCGACATTCCGGCCCTCGTCACAGACCGGTGCTTTTTCCAGGGTCCCCTGGAGGTGGGGAAGGGGAGTCGGGCAGAAAGGGGAGGTGGCGACCTGGGGCCTGCCTCCAGTGACCCTGCGCCTGTCTGGTTGCAGTCTGTGGCGTTCCCGTGCAGGAGTGTGTGGACGACTGCCTGCGGACGACCACCTGGAGGAACTGCTCTCTCTGCCTGCCGGTCTGCACTGGTGAGCCACCCGCCCTCCCACCACACCCCTGCTCGAATTGGGTTGGGAATATAATGGGGGTGGGCTCCCTGCTTCCTCAGGCCCCCACCCCCGGGTCTGGTTGTCTGGGGCAGCCGCTTGGTCTCCGCGCACAGCTCCCCGGCAGTTTCTGAGCGGCCTTGTCGTAAGGCAGAATGAGGTTTCGAGGTCTAGAGTGGCGCCTTGCTGCTGCCCTAGTGGAACTGCCCACCTTTGCACCGGCGGGAAGTGCCCTTGCACCACGCCCTGTCGATGCGCCCCTTTCCTCTCCTCCGCTGCTCAGAGGCCAGCACGAGCCACCTGGGCCCGGAGGAACTGGCTCTCATCGCGATGGTCCAGTTCAAGGTGTCCCACTCTCTCAACCTCACGGTGGAGGACGAGCGCGATCGCGGGAGCGCGTCGAAGATCCTGTACGACCCCAGGTACCCCTGAGCGGGCCGCAGCTGGAGACCACCCCTGACGCCCTCGGGGTGGACCGTGTGCCTGGACAGCCAGCGGCAGAGACTCCTGCGCAGGTGCAAAGGGCAAAGCGCTTGACGCAGACGACTTTTTTCCTCTGGGGTTGGCTACCGTTGTCCCTCGCTTTTGAGAGTCCCAACAATGTTGTTGCCGAACCACTGCGTCCCAGTGTGTTGTGTGCGTGGAGTTAGTGTGGGCCGCTTGCCTCAAGCTGGGCAGACCGCCTGAGGCGTGGGGGGTGAGGGCGCCAGGCCGGGCCGGCATGCAGGTGGCTGCTGTGCATATCTGTCGTGTCCCTTGCGGAGCCAGGAGGAAGCCCAGCTTGCGCCGCAGCTGAGGAGGCCACTGTGCGGGCGCAATCCTCACCTGGGGGTAGGCCAGCAAAATTTGGCTTCACAGAGGGCACCATAAAGCACATTTGGGCCACTCTCGGAGACAGAGAGGCCAGCGCACAGCCATGCGCCATCCTCCCTGGTGCCGAGAGGGGTCCAAACATACTTGACGATGGCCCTTGTGCCAGCCAAACTCTGCCCTTGGGTAGCACGATCTGTCTGCACCCTGATTTGGCCATGGGAGCCCCCTTGAGAAGGGGACAGGCCCAGTGATGTCATTCAGGGGGAACGGACCAGAACGGACGTTCCGGATCCTAACGGGCTCCGTGGCTGCTTCCGGGTTCCCAACAAGTGCCAATCAAAAGTGAGTTCCTGTTCCTAAATCATTTGAATGACACCACTGGACAGGCCCTATTGCAGCTGGGGGGGGGACTGAGGCTGGTCTCAGGCCGCTTTGTGAGCACGTGGCCGAGGGGATTGCCGGCAGCCCACAAAGAGGAGAGGGCGAAGTGAAGGGCTGCTTCCCTTGACCCCGGAGTGCCTGCTTCATGTAGTCTGGCACTGTCCACAAAGGCCTCCCTTGAAAAACCGAGCCATCCTGTGCCTGCTGCCAACCCCCAGCTGTGAATTCTGTCAGCTATTATGCATTGTGCACGGTAAAGGTGTTGACACAGGACAAAACTGTGAAGCAAGAAGTTTGCCAAGCAGGTGACGTCTGCACCCAGCCAGGGGACAGAGGCCGGGGGAGAAGCCTGTGTGGCTTTCTATGTCCACGAACATAATGTGGGCACTCTCTGGGTGGTCTCGTCTCAATTTCCCTCCTCCACTGACGGCATCAGGGGCATAGATTCCTAGGGTGTGGAGCCGGGGGAATCTCTGTGTCTCGGGCTCCCAGGGGTGTATCCTGCTCTGTCTGCTGCATGGAGGGCGAGCAGAATCAAGCGCCCTGGCCAAGTAAACTGGGCCACTTTGCTGCCTGAAAGCGGCCTGCTGCCAGGAAGGCTTGACCCAGGTGCCGCCAAGCACTGCTTGCCCCCGGGCAGCCTGTCAGGGCTCCGTCACCGGAGACAGGCCGGGCCCACAAGGAAACGGCGGCTTTGCCCCTTGGCAGGCGATGCCGTCCTGTTAAAATATTTGCTAAGGAAGAGCTGTTGCTCCGCCTCGGAACGAACAGCCGACTGAGGACGCATGCAGGGCAGCCAAGTGGCGCAGGACCCGGGCTGCCGGGCCAGACTGTGGCCGGCAGGGCGGCTGAGGAGGACGGGATCGCCAGCCTCTGCCTGCCTCTGCGTCCTGAGCTGCGCCGGGCCCCCCTTGGCTGGAGGGAGGTGGGGCTGGGTGTGCCGCTTGGCTCAGGTGTCAGGACAGGTACGAGGCAAATTGGCTGGACGTATCAGTTCCCGTCGTGACTCGGAGCAGGAGGAAGCGGATTCTCCTCCTGGCAGCCAAGGGCTCAGGCAGCCCTGGCCGCAGGAGCCTGTGGAGCCCCATGATCCTCTTCGCCACCCTCCTCCTCCTCCTCCTCCTGCCGCCGCCTCCCTCCTCGGGCTGCCCCGATGTCTGCACCTGCGTCTCCGGAGAGGTGAACTGCGTGGAGCACCACCTGCGCTTCGTGCCCGACGGCCTGCCAGTCAACGCCACCGCCGTCCTGCTGGACTACAACCGCATCGCCACTCTTCGGAACCGCACCTTCGTGGCCCTGAAGGCGCTGCGCCGCCTGAGCCTCCGCGGCAACGCCCTGGTCAGCATCCACCGCCGGGCCCTGGTGGGCCTCAGCTCGCTCCAGGAGCTGGACCTGAGTGGGAACTACCTGAGTGCCCTGAAGCCGGAAACCTTCTTCCCGGTCCCGAGCCTCGCCGCGCTGCATCTCGAGCACAACAGGCTTCTGAGGCTGGATCCGGAGCTGCTGGAGGCCCTGCCCCACCTCCAAGCCCTCTCTGTGCACGGCAACGCTCTGGCCAGCCTCTCCGCTGGCCTCCTCGAGCACCTGCCCACCCTGGGCTACCTCAAGCTGGACGACAATCCCTGGATGTGCTCCTGCGACATCGAGCCCCTGTCCCAGTGGCTCGCGGACAACGCAGACAAAGTCCCAGGTGAGTGAGACTTTGGAAAACCGGTTTTTGAAACCGTATGGTAGGCATTGCAGACGACAAAGCGACACATCATGTAGATGGACCTTCCCGCTTGCCGTCAGAGCCAGAGACGGCCTGCGTGTTGCTGTTCCTGTCGGGAACGTCTCTGACGACGTGGGAGGGGACGCTTATATGGCGCATTGTGGTGCCTGCAATATTTAGCATGTTGGTCTCTATGTAGCTATGCTACTAGACAAGAGATAGCAGCTGGATGAAAAACAAAGGCAATAAAGAGCGCAATCCTAACCTGGAGTTAGGCCGGCACAGTGAGGCCAGCAAGGGCTATCGTAAAGCTCGTTTGGACCACTCTCAGAGTCGGGGAAGGTGGTGCTCATTTGTGTGCTGGCCTCTCTGACTCTGAAGGTGGCCCAAACATACTTTACGGTGTCCCTTGTGCTGGCCAAACTGGCCAAACTTGTGCTGGCCTAACTGTGCCGGCCTAACTCCAGGTTAGGATTGTGCTCAAAGACTCTCGTAGCTATTCTTTTGGAAATGACCTTATCAAGGAATATTTGGACTGACAAGAAATCCCCAGATCTGGTCTGAAAAGAGATCACTGAAAGTGAGGGGTGTGATGAGCTAGAATAATTCAATGTTTTAATTTACAAGATTTATATACCACTTTTCTGGCAAGTCAACACAGTGTACAAAACAGAAGTAAACCATACTGAAGATAAAACTTCTAGAATAAAACCATTTAAAAAATGGTTCTTCATCTCCACACTTCCTCTTCAATGCCAGGAGGAAAAAATAAGGCATATTGGAAGTTTGGGGAGGCCTCCCCCATGAATGTATGACCTGAGGTGACCACCTCACTCACCCCCATGAATGGTCTCGCTCTGAATGGCACCTGTTCATTTTGTTTGTCCCTACTAGCTAAACAAACACCAGAAAACTCTGAGGTTCTGAATAGGACACGTTCATGAGTTTCATTTGAAACTCATCCAGTGGGTGTGGGTGTGTGTTTTGGCTGATACTAGCCACACTGGAGCAGGCATACTGGCAAAATTCCCATAATGTTTTTTTTGGCAGAAGTCATGGCACTTAAATCATGGTTATGGGCTTCAGAGGAAAGACGGGGTAAAAATCTTTTAAATAACCAACTAAGGGGACAATCTTAACCTGAAGTTTGGCCGGCACAAGGGCCACCGTAAAGCATGTTTGGACCACTCTCGGAGTCAGGGAGGAAGGCGCACATCTGTCTGCTGGCCTGTCTGACTCCGAGAGTCTCTGTACTGGTCCATGACCGTAATAAACTAATTGATTGATTGATTGACTCTGAGAGTGGTCCAAACTTACTCTACGGTGTCCCTTGTGCCAGCCAAACGTTGCTAGGCTAACTGTGCTGGCCCACCTTCAGGTTAGGATTGCACCCTAAATTGGTCTCAAGCTGGATTACGTTCATCACGTTTGAAAAAACCTACTCAGCAGACATCAGTACCCCTGATGGAGGGATTGTTACAGACTTTCTCTCTCCCCCTCCCCACAACCTTCCTTTCTCCAGAGGTGATGTCCGTCTCTTGCAGACTCCCGGCTCATCTCGCCAACTACCCCATCGTGGCCATTGGGAACGAGTCCTTCGCCCAGTGCCAGGAGCCGTGGCTGCATCCCCAGGACTACGCCTTTTTCCTGCTGGTCGGCCCCTCCACCTTCTTCGCCAGCCTCTGCCTCTGCGTCCTCACGGGCTTGCTTGCCGTGGCCCACGCCAAGATGACCGCGGTGTCGTATATCCGTCCGGGGGCCCTGGCGAGGCGGGCGGAGCACCGGCGACGCTAGTTCAGTCCGCTCCTCCAGACGGTGGCTGTTTGTCAACGGCAGGCCTCACATGCGAGGGGCACATCTCCGCCACCTTTATCGCGTTTGCCCCACAGTGCCCCTCTTCTGCTGCTACGGGTGAAGGTCTTGTTAGAATGTGGGTCTGCCCCATAGATGGGGGCTGATTTTAAAGTGGAGGGGCAGCGGGTGTGCTGAAGCCTTCACCCCAGCCATGTTTCTTGACACCCACACACCCCAACCCCCTGTGCCCCACCCTATGTCTCCTAGCCAAGCGCCAAGGCCTGGAGCCAGAACAATGGAATTGGCGAGGGAAGGGTATTTTCAGGGTCAACGGCAGCAGGTAAGGAAGGGAAGCCGCACTTTTCTTCTTTGCTGCATTACAGCACAACCACCGCTGGTGGCCAGACTGGGTATTGCAGCTATTTATCTCTATGCCAGCAAAACAGAGCTCAGGAGCTACCACATTTTCTGACAGTGCTATAAAGCTGCTGACTACTCAGGTTCCTCGGTCTGAGGGCTGCCCCTCCACCTTAAATCACCTTAGCCACCCTGCTCTTTACAGCTGCCTGTTACACAACTAGGTCTGAGTTGGGCTGTTGTGACTTCAGGATCCACACGTGTGCACACATCATGGACCGGAAGAACCCTCCTGTTTGGGGAGTCACGTGATCTTATATTGCTCCATATAAACCCTTGGCGCGGCCACATTTGAATATTGTGTTCCGTTCCGGTTGCCACACCTGTTATTATAGAGGCTATCATAGAGCTGGAAAGGTGCAGAAAAAGGGCAACCAAAATAATCAGAGGACTGGAGTGCCTTCCATGCAAGGAAAAGTACAAAGTTTGGGAGTTGTTTTCTTGGAACAAAGACAGTGAAGGGGGGACTGAGATTTTTAAAATGATGCGTGGTTTGGAGAGGAATTTTTCCTCTCACAAACCACGAGGTCATGTTTTAGAAACAAGCTTAAAAAAAATTGAAAGGCAATCTGCACATGCTTTGTTACACTTGGTTTTCTTTAAAAAATAATCTTTGTTCTTCTTAGAAAGGCATTCTGAGTTGCCTTACGAGAGGCAGCTCAAGGCATCCCAAATTTGGAACGCAGAATCCGGCATCTCTCAGGCCCTCCCCCAGCTGGGCTTGGAGCAGAGGTTTCAGATCACAGCAAGCTGGACCTAGAGTTTGGAGCCTGGCAAAAATATGAGTCAGAATGCCAGTGGTGAAGAGGGTTTGGCTGGCTCCCCGGCATGAAAGTGCCCTCTGTTTGGTGAGTTAGATCAGCCAAGCACTGATTCTCCCTCCCACAAACCACTTCTTCTACTATTAAGAAGGCTTTCTCAAAACAAAAACAGAAAAACGGCATGACACCAATTCATCCTCCCTATATTCGTCTGTGCAAACATTTGAGGAAAGCGGTTCTTCCCTCCACTCGTACAGAGGACCGTTTGCAATTCTGCCACAATGCTTCACCCTGTTTCCGAGTCAGAGGCTGCCCAAACGCCTGCTGTTAAATCAACAGGAACAAAATAAATAAATAAATCTTGCACACCCCGACAGAAAATACGCACGCACCTCTCTGTGAAATTCAGTCCACAAAGACTCCTCCGGCAGTGTTACAGAAACTCGCGTCACAATGTCTAAGTAAACATGATTATTATTCATCATAATTGGATGCTGATGCCCAGTTAAAAATCCCTCACACAAACACACATACCCTTCTATTTACAGAAGAACGCAGTACATCTCGGGGTCAGTATACGAGTAAACACGCTTGTATATATAAAAACATCCCGAAGAACTCATCAAGAAAGAATGGCTATTGCCCCCCCCCATCCACAAAGCCCAGTTCCTCACTCAGATGTGCACATCTGAAATAGAATCTGGATGTAAGGATAGATAGAAAGAGTGGAAGGAAATAAGCCTCCTCATTGCTATTCCTTTAGTGAAGTAGAAAACAGGCTCAGTGTGCCCAATTCATGTCCAGTTGATGTTCTTGTGTTTAAACCCTGGCTAGCATTGCTCTACAATGCATCACTAGGGAAGGTGGGGGGGGGGAAGAAGCTTGGATGATAATCTGAAAAGCAGGGAAAGTCACCTCATGCTGTAGCTAGACTACTGTAATGCAACTTTACTTGGGGGCTACCCTTGTTGACTGTTTGGAATCTTCCACTGCTGCAGAATGGGCAGCTGGGTAGGGCCTGTCAGGGGGTGTTATTGCCATTTTACAAAGAAGGGGCACAATCTGCTAAGCACTGGTGGCTAAGCACTGGGGCGGTGAACCTGAGTTTCTCTGCACCTAGCCTCAGCACCAGGCTGCCTCTGCTTGGAGTCATGTGCACAAGAGAAAATCTGCTTTGGATTTTATCTGAATCCACCCCCTTTTGTATTTGCAATCGTCACCAAAAATGGTCTTGAGAATCCCTAGTTAACAATATCCAACATTTACGTAGCCCGTAGCACTTGACATTATCTCAATAATCCTTGGAACCTGGACTATCAACTACCAGGGGCCAGAAGACAGAACTAAGCAGCCGGGGAGGGGGGGGGGGCTGGAATGTTTACCATCAGCCTGCCCCCCAATCTGCGTGTTGCTCCTTTCCCTTTAGCAGGAGGAGCCTAGGACCCAGGCTAGGTCACCAACGATCATAAACACCCCCACGCGTACCCCAGATATATTATACCGTTGTGTGGGGTGAATTATGAGCCTTCCTGGCAGACAGCTGGGCTGAGAAGCTCGTAAATAAAATCAAGCAATCGAGCTTGCAGACGGGCGCTGGGGCCGAAGTTAGCTTGGGCGACCCTGTTTGGGAGAGCAGCAGGACAGTGAAAGGGCGTTGGGGTGTGTTCCTTGGGCCAACTACATCCCCAGGGGAATCGGCAAAGAGCACAGCAGGCAGCCCTGGCTACACCTGCGCTTCCAGAGGGAGGCCAGGAGGTGGCGCTGTTGGGCTGGCAATGCGCTGCTGGACTATTCTGTAATCAACAACTAGAGTCAGATTCTGCCCTGGGTTGGCAGGGTAGATAGAGGGAGTGGCGGGAGAGAGGCCACCTTGATTCCCCTCCACTTGGGTAACTTTCCAGGCTCTTCTGAATATGCCAAACTGGGGAAAAGGAGGAGGGGGAGGCAGGAGAAGCCCCCTTTCGCCAATGAGCCCCGAACTGGAAAACAGGGAGGGGAACTGGAGCCCACACCCAGGCCCATTCCAGCCACTCCCCGAGAGGACATGCGCCTTACTGCTGGAGCATCCTCTCCGGGGGTGGGGGTGGGTGGGTAGGCTTGGTGAGATGCCGGCGGCTGTGTCGGTGCTATGTACAGTGACCCGTGAGCGCTGGGGTGGTGGTGGAGATGCCCTTTCGTAGTCCTCTTAATGCGCTGCGGCACGCGTGGGAGGATGTGCGGGGGTGGATGAGGTTCCGTGCATGCATGATCCAGAGGCTCTCTCCCCACTGCAGAGGAACCAAAGTCCGGCCGCAGGAGTGCGCAGTCCCCCCGTCGCACCTCTGTGTCCGCCGAGAACTAGTGGGAGTCCACCAGCAGGGTGAAACGGGACTCGGCCACTCCGACTCTGAAGTCCATGCCGAGGCCCCCACCCCACCCGGCCTAGGAAGAGAAGCGGAGGAGGAAAGCGGTGCAGACGCTGCTGCGGACGGGTGGCCAGGTGTCCTGCGGCAAGGCCCCGCCAGAGTCTCCGTCGGCCTGTCCCTTTGGCGGCACGCGGACGTCACACCACGGTGCTGACCGAGGGGTCGGAGAGGTTGAGCTGCCCGGTGATGTCGGTGGGGTGATACTGCTGCAAGAGACAAGCAGACAGACAACAGAGGGCCCGCTGTTAGGGGGTGGGGCTCGGCAGGGCCACCCAGCGGACTCAGTCGAGACGCACGCCCCGGTGGGAGATCGCTCAGGGATGATGCCAAGGCCACGGGTCGGAGAGGCCATCGGAGCTGCCCGCACGAGCCCCACTGCCCAGGCAGGAGTCTCCGCCGCTCTCCTCTGGGGAGGGCACTCCTGTCAAGGCGGCACCTGGTCTGCCTCTGGTCCAGGGGGGAACCACACAACGAGCGGGGCCCTCCAGCAAGACGGGGGGGTCACAATATTGAGAGGGTGGGCTGGGGCTGAACAAGGAGGGCACCTCCCGCCCCGCCCCACTCCACCCCGTTGCCTCCTTCCCTGTGGAGTCTCCCCCTGCCCCGCCTCGCCCCGCCCTGCCCCGCCCAGCTCCAGGACCTCAAATTTGGAATCAGGCGAGTAAAGAAGTGCGCAACTCACTTGGATCGGTCGCGATAAAACTGAAAAGACAGTTGTTAGGTGAAGATGCCGACATATGTCATGTGTTAGAGACAAGGCCTTGTGGGGGGACGGCTCTGCTGTCCCTGCCAGAGTGGGAGGGTCGGTGCCAGCCCCGGGAAAGGCCAATCGGTGGGCTCCAGATTTTGGGATTCCAGACACCAAAGCAGCTTTGCCCCCTGCCTCCTGCTCGCTCCTCGTGGGAGGGAGGCCCTGCCCCCCCCAGACGTTTGGAGCGTGCTTTGACCCCTGACTTGCCCACGGCCTTTGCTCTGCCCCGTGGCAAGACGTATGCAGGCCCCAGAAGGTTGGCGTATCAGCACCCAATCAGAGGTGCACCACTGCACCTTGTGACCTCGGGAGAGCCGACCTCTTCAGCTCTCGCTGTTCGTCCAAGTGGCCCTTGAAGCCAAAGCCCACCCAGCAAGCCCCCATTTAATTGAGTTCCACGCCCCTCGTGGGTCTCTCGCCACACGGCAGAGCTAAAGGCCGTTCCGGGTCCTTCACGCAGCGTTGCCCACGGTTTGGAGCGGTTTGTTTGCACCCTCGTCCGGCACCTTCCCAGTCTCCCTGCCGTGACAGCAGAGCTACGCATCATCTCTCAGGGATTCCCCAGAGGACAGGGAGGGTGTTATTTTGGACACCACCTGGTGGTGGCCCCCTTTCCGCACTGCGCGGGAGAGCCAGCCCTCTCCTCGGGCCCTTCCAATGGCCACCAAAACCGGTGGCCAGTGGTGGCCCCTGGAGGTTCTTCCACAGTCCCCCCGGCTTGGACATCACAGAAACATTCAATTCGGACCCTTCCCCACCCGCCGACCTCCAGGTCCCCTCCCCGTGTTCTGCAGGGCCTGCCGTCCCGCCTGCTTTCTGTCCCTGCCTCAGCCCGTGTTCTCCCTGCGCACGGCAAACCCCCCTCATCATCATCATCATCATCATATACAGGACTTTGGATACAGGACAAAAGCGAATGAACATTCAGGACAAGAGCCCACCCTGTGCCGAGCAGCTCCTGAAGCCGGGGACTCTCTACAGGGCTATCTGCAGCTCACGGATTCTGTGCGTGGTGACATCGCGGGGCTGTCTGTAGGGAGCAGGCGCATCAAAGGGAGTGTCTATTACAGAGGCATTGGCTGCAGTTCCAGAGTCAAAAGGCAAAATCCCAAGTTTGGCAAACGAGCATCTAACCCTCGCCGCGGTGCCCCCAAAAAGAAACGCCATTCTGCCCCGCCCAGCAAACGTGCAGCAGTGGCCTGGGGAAGACTGCGGCAACCCTCGGGGGACGACGTCACTACCTCCCCACCCACAAACAAATCGGTTTTCGTTCAGGCAGGCCGCTGAAACGACAGGCCACCAAAGCCTGCTTGGCCAACCTCAAGCCCAAGATGGCGGCCCCATACCTTGCCGATGGGCCTATTTTATCAGGAAGGGGCCTGTTTTCTTGTCTGGCCTGGGCTGACTTTGTACCTTATAACACCAGCCATTGCTTCTGGGTCAGACCAGAAGGTCCTCTAAGCAGGGCACAAAAGGGGCAGCCCTCCCCGTTGTAGGCATCTAGCATTCAAAGGTGGACTGTCTCTGGACAAGACGGACTGTTAAGTGAAAAGCCATTGATAGCCACCATGACTTAATCCTGCTCTTCAAGCCATCTAAGCCAGTGGCTATTATTTTCCCATCTAGTGGCAGTGAATTCCACAAGCTCCTTCTGTGGCCAGCAAGGGCTGTGAGGAACATTGTAGTTCTATGAAGCAGTAAGGGCATTTTTTTTAAGGACAGAAACCCCTCAGTCAGCATCCTCCAAAAAGTGCAAATTCAAGAGCTAATTAGACAGAAATGAAGCTGGTTGGTTTGCAACCGTTTTAAGGCCACCAACCTGAACTTATCAAGAGGTAGTCTTATTGAACACAAAGAGACTTCTTTTGAGTAAACATGTGTCGGCCTTTCTAATAGACTTGAAATGGAGTCTGGGCTGGCCAAAGAGCTCCTGTCATGAGGTGGTGTGCCTAATGATGCTCCCTTTTGCAAGTGAGGTACCAGCCTCTGCTCCTCCCAGATTGGAAAAGGAAGAGAGGAGTGAAGCAGAAGAGGAAGTGGAGAGGAGAGGAGAAGAGAGTGGTAGGCCAGAGAGCCTTGACACTAGCCCATTACGCCCTTCTCCTCTCCTCAACACTTCCTCTTAGTCTCCCTCTTTGCCAATCCGAGGAGGGGCAACAGAGGTGGGCGGGAGGACAAAGGTGGGCACCTCCCGCCAACCCACTGCCTGAGGTGGGTGCCTCAGCCTCATGAGCTGACCCCCAAAGGAGTTAATAAGTGGGGTCAGCCATTTTAAGTCTGATTCTGAAGGGCACCGATTCTGATTCTGAACATTTCCTCTAAGGAAAACTTTGTTGCCTATTTTTGACAGACATATTTAGTCACAAAGTGCTACAGTTTACTCCTTCGTGACAAACAAATGCCCTTGTTGTTGTTGCTTTAAAGGAAAGTTGACATTAACATCACAAGGACCCATCTCTGTGAGACGGAGGCCATGAGTTCTCAGCAAAGATGGCACTCTGTATCTTCCTCAGAGTGTTGCCTTAATGTCTGCTGACGACGGTGTGTGCAAGTCACTAAATTCCTACACTTCTGAGGCACAAAAAGGGAGGGAAGAGAGAGGATGCTGCAGCCATTTTTATTAAGGGCAGCCTTTGTTTAGATCCCCTCAGAAAATCAGAAGGGCCCAGAAATGTTAATAAGAATTAACAGGACAGTTCCCACCAACCAGCCCCATCAGGAAGAGTGAAACTCCTGTTTCTGACAGAGAAATTTAGTTAAGGAGAGCAGAAAATGGTATTTAATGACGAATGACAAATGCCTTCCATACGAAACAGAAGAATCGACATAATTGCTAGAGGCAACAAGGTGCTGTCAGTCAGGACAAGGGCTCCCCCCTACATTCACCCTCATAGTTTCTCCCTCTTTATTTTATGGAAATAGTTGAGGAAGTGTGCAGTTTTTTCACACTTCTTCAAGGGGTAGGACGTTAACAAGGTGCGGCGGCCATCTTGGCCCAGCGTCTTTATGTGGAAATAAACCGTCAATGGAAATAAACCGTCCGAGCTCAATGGGATTAATGTCCAAGTAAGGCTGCACTTCTAACAGTCAGCCTTCTACAATCCTAAAGATTTGTGACTGTTATTGTTGTCTATTACAAATATTCATATTCTGACTTCCTGTTTTCGGAGGGGGGGGGGTAAATCCCAGGTGTGTCTACTCGAAAGTAAGCTCTATTCTCGTCTATGGGGCCTAACTCTGAGGTAAAAATTGCCTGACTTGGTTAGCTGCTTTGAGTTTTGGCACCTGGGATGCTTGAAAACATTTTTGTTGTAAGCAAATATCACGAACAGGTCAAGAGGCAGCAGGCTGATTAAACAGTTTTGATATTTTTTTAAAACCTAAATAAATAGCAACGCTGGAAGCCACCTTGGCAGCAAATGTGTATTTTAAATACACCAATAATCCAAAATCAAATTCATTGGCAGGAATTTAAGGGGGGGGGTCAAGGTTGGAAGGAAGGGAAAATCATTTTAACCATTGTTCCAAGGCTCTGAGGAGATATTTTCCTTATTTCTGACAGGAAAATAATAGCACTTATTTGCAAGTGTTTAAATCACATAGATTGCACAGGCCTGTAAAACTGAGGGTCAGAAAACCCCTTTTTCCCCAAAACTTTATGGTGGTTTTATATGAATTTGGGGTGCTGGCTTCAAAAAATGGTGTCAGTTTTGCCCTATCATGTCTAGTTTTGGGTGGCACGGCATAGCCCTCATGAATGAATGGTCCAAGCCGCTTCCTCATGAAGAAGCCATGAATTGGGTTGGCAGCAGAAATCTGGGCAGCTCATCTCTCAAAGAGGGAAGACTTTGGGGGCTGGAAAGAAACGTCTGTTTTGGCAGTCCTAGGGTTGCCAGATGCAAACTGGGACACAGTGCCTCTCCCTTTAGCCATTGCACAGAAGAGGGAATTTGGGCAGGTGCAGTTCAACATGGAAGGGTTTAAAAAGCTGCATCTGCCCAAATTCCCTCTTCTGTGCAATGGTTAAAGGGAGAGGCGCTGTGTGTCCCAGTTTGCATCTGGTAACCCTACTCATGACATTTCAAAAAACTTGAAGGGTGGGACATGCTGCTGGACCTCATGGAAGTGGTTTGCCTGCTTGGATAGAGTTACCAGATACAAACTGGGACAGAGTGCCTATACCTTTAACCATTGTACAGAAGAGGAGATTTTTGCAGCTCAGTCAATACCTGCCAAGGTTTAAAAAGCTACACCTGCCAACATTCTGCCTTCTATTCAATGGTCAAAGGTATAGGCACTCTGTCCTCCACTGTAACTGGTCACGCAGTCTGTAAGCCATGAGGCGGGAATCCAACTTCCTGAAAATTTCAGCTTTCTCTCCAACTAAGTTTGTAGTCCTTATGATTAATGATGCTGGTAAGTGTGTCAGCAAATCTTGGAACCCAAAAGGCTGATGTCATTGTCAGTGAGTGTCCTTTAGAGTTCTTGACATCCAGAACCTACAGTGGAACCAATTATGCAAACATACTTCAATTGCCTATATAGACTAGAAACTCCAGCAATTCTCGTAAGTCGGACAATCCTTCCGGGGGTCCCCACCAAACTGGCACTGACATTGTGCTTACTGAAAGTGATCTCTTCCAGGGGAATCTTGGGAAATGTAGAGACCGACTTATGCAATCCAGACCATAATGCATGGAGAGCAAGTGGGTTGTGGAAATTTGCCTGTGTGACTTCAGGCCACTTGAACAAGCAAGCCAAGCTGCATCCTAAAACCAGGGACCTTGGTTTAGCCAATCTTGGCCTGGAGGGGGGAGGGAATTGATGTTCAGCCCCCGAGACAGCAATTGGTTAGGCCCATTCATTCTAAAAGAATGGGCTTCACTAACCACTGTAATGTAATTGCAAGGTGGCTGCCATCTTGGATCTGATGGGAATATAGTCTGGAAATCTTCACAGGTGAGGGGTGGGAATTCTTCAGCTTCTCTTAAATGGGCCGGACATCCCTGAAGAGCAAGGGTCCGCAATGATGATGCTGGGGGGAGGGCGACCCAGCTCCCTAATGGATGCACTAGAGGCAAAAAAGGTGTGCCTCTTTTTTGCCGGGATTGAGAGCATTTCATAATTTGCACAAACGACTGAGTTTCCTCAGGGTGTCTTCCTAAGGGAGATCTGCAGGGATCATCTGCCTGGCCCCTCCCCTCCCCAAGGCACAAACCTGACACAGGAACAATGGCCTGGATCTGCCACACCTTACCTACACCTGCACAAAGTGAATGTGCCTTTCTCTAACAGTAGAGGCATGACCCTGTGCGCCTTGGTCTGCGGAGATGCTCTTCCCCCTTTTTCGGACCTGAGCTTTATTTTCAAAACAGGAGGCTGCTCCAAATCACAGCCTTCCACCAGGAAAAACATTTTTCCCTAGGCTTTACCCAGGTAGTGTGTTTCTCTCATCAAAGTGCACTTTGTGTATGCTCAGAAGCACTCTCACTTTTCTTATTTGCACATTCCCCAGGTGAACTGAGTTTGTATCCCTGCCGCCTCAGGAAGAGTGCCCTGCATGGCCTTCGGAACCGACTTTCTTCTGTCATGTTCCACAGGTGAGCTCTCCCCCCATGGCCTGCACTGCACACGCAGGAAGCAGGGCATGCGTTTTGCACACTTCCTGTGGTACCCTGGGGCGGGAAGGGGATGGTGTTCTCTTGCTGCCCAAGCAACATCTCCCTAACATCTTCCTGATTGACCCTGATCCAGGGGCCAAATGACAGGGAAAGAAAAACAACCCCTTCCAAAAGAAATTCAAAACGGGTAAAAGAAAACAAAACAAAACTTGAAGATTCCCCCACCTCCCTCACCACCCGCCACAGTCTCACAGCAGGTGGCTTTTTTTGTGTGTGCATGGGCCAATTCCTTGTGCTGAGAAGCACAGAGCAGAAATTTCCTGGGTTTCCAAACATTTCAGCGTGCAAAGTGGCATCCAGCCAGGGCTCATGCAGAAGGGGAGATGCCCCAGCCTTCATCGAGTTGCGCGTGCAAGCCCCCAACCCTCCACCAGAGGGGGACGTTTGGAAGCAAGAAGCTTAGCGCAAGCAAGAGTTTCAACGCCGTCTCTCATTGCATGGGAGAACTGTTGCGTCGAAATGGAATAGCGTGTTGGTTTCAAATTGGGTTGGCTTTCTTTTCTTTTCTTTTTTTCTCCCCCCTCAGTTTGGTTTCATTTTTGGAAGTTTCAAAAATTTAGCTTTCCCAAAACTGCCCCTCTCCAATCGTGATTGTCTCTCTCCCCCACACCGCTCTGACCGCATGCATCATGCGGTACTAAGCAGAGACGGTTGGCTGTCATTGGAGCCGAGAAGGCTGAATTCATTCTGGATGTTTCCTCGCTCTCTTTTTTGTTGTTGTTTTTTTAAAAATCACAAACAAAAATCACAGGTAAAGGATGTGAGAAACAACATGATCCAGCGTGAGGTGCCCAAATTAAACTGGGGTGGAATCAAGAGTGGGGGAAAGGTGGGGGGGACGCAGGAGGGGGGGTCTGTGACCACTTTAGGCATACAATGACAAATAGGTACAGAACACTCAAAAAACAGGAAGAAAAAAAGGATCTGCTTTTTTTTTTTTTTTAGAAGATTGGCACCAATACGGTGAGCAAAATTTAAACCACATTTCCAAATCAAGGAATCCAGTCCAAAAAAACAAAAACAAAAAAAACAAACGACGAACAAAAAACAAAAAAATAAAAAAGGAAAAATAACCAAGAACGAGCAACTCACTGCAGTTATCTCCAAACTCTTCACAGAGGACACTACAAAAGCCACCAATGACCCTTCCTTGCCCACCGGGGCATTGAAAGTGTTCAAGGGACAGGGAAATGACTGACTGACTGACTGACCGAACTGACTCTTGACGGACATGAGGCTATGGTAGGTTACACTGGCAGCTTTGGGATGGGTGTGTGGTCGTTGATGGGATGACAGGAGAGAAAGAGAGAGAGAGAGATTGAGAGAGACTGAGAGAGAGAGACTCGGAGAGAGAGAGAGAGAGAGAGAACGAGAGAGGGCATAATTTTTCTTCTTCCTCTTACCGTATCTTTGGAAGACCTACGTCTCTTGAAGCTGGAGGCCAGGGTAGATGTGATGGACCTAAAAGTGGCTTTCTTTTTAGGGTCAGGTTCTGCTCTACCACTTTTTCTATCCTAAAATGAATATGTATATAAGCAATTAGATCTCCAGTGGGTGATGTGGACATCTACACCTAGATGAATACTGCCCCACGTCACGATCCTTCATTTTGGTCTGGTTTCTGGGTGTGGTTTTGGTTGGGGTTTTTTTTAGTTTGCTTTTGGGGGTCATTTTCTGAGTGGTCAAGACAACAACCACTATGTCCTTAACAGAGTTGTTGGTCCCAAAAAAAAGCACACGGCCCTGAAGTGTCACTTTGGAATTACAAGAGGGCCGATCACGTCACTACTATATCTGTGTTGGAATCTGGAGGAAACAACCCCTCGAGGGCTGGGAGAGGGCGCACAGCTTCGTTTCTGCTGAGTTTAAAGCTCAGAGGCCTGGGGAGTTAAATTGGCTTCCCCATGAGAACCACACAATGGTTCCACGGGGCGAAACCGATGGCCACTGGGCAGACCGATCGCTCCCTAGTCCCTACCCCTTCCTGCCAGAGCTGGCCTATCTAGAGAGAGAGCTGAGACACATTCACCTACCACTAAATAAAAATGCTCTGGGCCTTTTCTGAAGGTGAATCCTACGGCCACAAGAGAGAGAGAGGACTGCATTGAAAGAGAAGGTCATTGTATGTTAAAAAAAAGGTACTCCAAAAATTTCAATGACGCTAAGCGCAAAGCTTGAAACCGTTGTCCAAAGTAAAAGCAAAAAAAAAAAAAAGAAACCAAACAAACAACAACCAAAGTGAAACTTAAAATTAAAGCTCCTTAAAACAAGGAAAAGAAAGGGAAGAAGCAAAGCGTTAAGGCTCTGGGTGATGTTAGGGATGTCAGGAACTCAAAGAAAACAAAACTCAACCAAAGAGAGCTGCTGGTGGTACACAGTCAGACCTGGTCCCATGTGGACACCTTTCTGGTTTTCTTTTGCATGGGGGAGGCAGAATCTGGGGCCCAGACAATCACAGCACGGCGAGGCCTTTCCATTTTGTGTTCTGAACCCCTTGGAGAGTGGAGAGGGTATGACCAGGTCTGGCTGTGCCAACTGAGGGTAGAGGGTGACCAAAAATGTATCCCGCTGGTGCATGGATCATGCGCGGGGGGTACATTTCCTCCTCCTTTTCAGTTTTTTCTCCAAGATTTTTTTTTTTTTGCGCGCATGCACAGAAAAAAGAAAAGAAAAAGAAAAAGATAGCAAGAGAATGAGATGGGATGACACTTTTTTTTTCTCGGTGCCTTTCCATGGCATCGTCGAAAATAGCCATGGCAAAACTGTGATTTCCCCAGGAAACAAAAACAGAACAGAACAAAAAAAGCCCAGTTATATAGATATAGATATATAATTTTTTTTTCTTGAACAAAGAAATCTTTCCACTTGCCTACCTTCTAGCAATGTACCAGATACTAGTGGTCTGAGGAATCCTCCTGCAGAAAAGTCTTACATTGTCAAACGGATCTGTGTTGAGCGTATTTCTCTCTTTATTCAATTACGATAACCCACACGGTGGCATGCTTGGCTGGCAGCCCCAAAGATTCTTTCCCCCCTCCCAATGACCCAGGGCAGGATTTTTTCTAGAAAGTTGGCAAGTGAAAAATGGCAGTGACTAATGTGCTCTGGTTCCCTGAGATGCTGCTGCTGCTGCTGCTGCCTGAAAGGGGAGGGGTGGGGAGGGGACCTAGGGAGAAAAAGAAAGAAAGGGGTGGTAGAAGTAAGGAATCCAGCTTGTCTTTCTCCCTCACCTTCTGCATCAGCTGCCCTTCTGCCTCCAATCTTGTGGCTTTAACAGGGATTTTTTTTCTTTAAAAAGATACTATTTTTGAGCTTTTTTTTTTTCCAGGGTCCCTCCAGAAGGTGCCTTGTCTGGTTGTCTGAGGTTTGAATTCCCTGCACAGCAAGCTTTTGTTCTCTGGATCGTGAAGAAGTGGCGTTCTTACCAGGGGAGGGGGCAATACACTGAGAGCGCAATCCTAACCTGGAGTGAGACCGGCACAGTTAGGCCAGCAAAGTTTGGCCAGCACAAGGACCACTGTAAAGCGTGTTTGGACCACTCGCAGAGTTAGGGAGGCCAGCACGCAGACGTGCCATGCGCCATCTCCTGACTCCGAGAGCGGTCCAAACACGCTTGTCCAAACTTTGCTGGCCTAACTGTGCCGACCTAACTCCAGGTTAAGATTGCCTCCTAAGTGTTGCAGGAGCCTGAGCTCTTGTGTATCACGGCCCCTCCCCCTTGCCTCCAGAGCCATTTGCGGCTGGCTCCGACAGATGGCCCTGAGGATTTCTCTGGAGGTGAAGGGGACAGACTGCATTACATAGATGCTCAGGCTCCTGCAACACTTAGCATTTTGTCCCCCCTGTAGGAAGGCCACTGCAGTGGAGACTGTCATTCTCTAAAAGGGATCTAATGTACAGGGCCCAGAACCTAATTGCTTCAAAGCACTCAAAGCCTTCTTGAAGTTGTTCTCTGAAGCCCAGCGTGGTGCTGAAACTGGGTTTGCTCAGTGGGGGATGGGGTGGGGGTGGGGAGGCGGGAAGAGTTTGCTCTGAGGCAACAACCCCCATATTTATCATTAGAATTTCAGAACCCAAGTAGCTGAGACTTGACACTGATAACTGGTCTGGAGGTGAGCTTTGGGTGGCTTAAAGTTAAGCCCTGCACAGACCATGGAAAAGGCATTTGTTATGCTGCCTGGCCCTGGGACCTTGGAATTCCCATAGGACACACATCGGAGAGTATGTGAACTGCATCCAGAAGGCACTACCTCCGGTGCCCTAGGTCTGCCAATGCACATCCAGATTAAACTTGGAACAGTGTGCAGGTTTCTACCCTTCCGGCTTGCAATCCCTTCTCTCAGCAGTAGGTGGAGCCAAAGGCCTAGCACTTAATAGAAGTACCGCCCCCCCCCCCCAAAGTTTGTAATCTATTAAGAAGTCTTTAGCTGGCTAGTGGTTGCTGTGCTACAGGTCACATTATTATTATTTTTATTTATTTATTTATTTATTTGGCTACATAACCAGAAGCAGAGCAGCCTTCGTTCCTTCTCCTGCCACTTAGAGCCAGATCTCTGATTTGGGTTGCAATGAGGACTAGCAGCTTGACTGGGTCAAAAACAAAAAAACAAAACACAAGGAGCCACATCTGGAAGAGCAGCTGTTGGCCAGGAGTGGGTGGGGGCTGGAGGTGGCAGAGGGGAAGGGTACGACGTGGCCAATTAGGATGTTTCCTGCCTGGTGCGAAGCTCACCTCCCAAGTACACTGGGGTGGGGACTTGGAAGGCAAGCGTTCAGTGGGGCGCTCCTCAGCAGCGCTCGCTGGGAGCTGGGGGTGTGGGGAGTCTGTCCCTGTGCTATTCCCGCATAGCACTGTAGTCACTGGTTGGGTGAAGTGATGGGAAACAAAAAAAAAACCGCACCTGTTTTGGAGGTTTTGCTCTAAAAACGGTCTGTCCTACCTGCAGGTTTTTCCGCCACACATTAACCGCCGCAAAGGCCAGCTGCATCTGCTTCCTCCGCGCGTCTTTATGTCTTTTGTAAGCTATTTCTATGAATATTAAAAATATCCCGGCCACAATACCTCCAGCCACCAGCATGAATACACCTGAAAGAAGCAGGAAAGTTAACACAGAGGAGAGGGTAGAGAGACACCCTCCCCACGCCTCCCCCTCAGTACAGGAAAGGGTTAGGGTCAATGTAGCAATTTAAGTGCAGTGAGATCTGTTTGAAAATCCCCCCCCCCCCGGTATTATTTTATGATTCCTAAACTGTGCGCAGGGGGCCCACTGGCGGGCCACAACCTGATTTTTGGTGGGTCACGTTAGCACAATAGAAAGATCAGTTAACTAATTGCCTCAAGCCTGAAGCTATTCAAAAATCAGAGCGCGCCTAATTTCCTCACAAGGAGCCGAGCTCCTGCAGTCTGCAAGCATGTGCAAATATTGGGAGAGAAATGTTTGAGGTTTTTCTTTCTGGCTATGCTTGCTTGCAAATAAACAAAATCTTTATTTCTAGAGCTCATTTTAAAAAGTGGGTCCTGGTGCTAAAAAGTTAGGGAGCCACTGTTTTACTTGATCAACCTTATACTATCTGGGAAGCGCCTGGAGACCGTTTTGGGTGAGAGGGCAGGATACAAGCAGAAAGAAGGGTGATTTTGGTGCTGAGGTCGATTTCCCTACAAAGGAGATTTAGGAAGAGTGTGGAGTCTGCTTGTGCGAGGAGGGGAAGCCGCTTTACTGTGATGAGCAGCCTTTCCAGGGAAACAGGGCCTGTGGGTGGGTGGGTGGGATCAGAAGGCAGGTGGGAAGGAACGAACCTGCCATGTTCTCAAAGGTGAGCGTCGCTGGAGCATTGCTGCGGGAATCACACTCCTGATACCTCACCCAGGTCTTGTCGAGCTCTTCCATGAAGCCGTTCTCATGGAGGCTGGAAACAGAAAGGGCGAGAGAGAGGGAGGGAGGGAGAGAGAGGACAGAAAGGAATCACTGGGGCAGGTTTTCTAACTGAGTCAGAAATGTGTGCCTCGTTCATGTCACCTAAGCAGGCTCCCCAGATGTCTGAAAACAGAGGAAGACTTAAGGTTTAAAGTTCAAGGCATGTGTGTAATGGCCGGCGCACAGCCTAGTGAGTGTCTTCCACCTTGTGTGCCTGTCAGCCAACTTCTGCATGCCTCCCCATCCCTGGGAACTAACTGTGCTCATTGAGCTGTTCCGACAAGACGCAAGAGAAGTTGGACTCCAAAGACCTCAGCCGCTGCCAGATGTGCCCAGCATGTGATGATCAGGCTTGTGTCTACTTCCTTTTTTTTGTTTTGCATTAGGTTCTGTTCTGGATGTGGCTTCCCAGATGGACAGAGACAAACCTAAACCAGTGACTCATGCAGAGATGGGATGGGCAACCTTCTCTACACCCGCTGTGTTTCTGCATGGTGGAGGAAGACTCCAATCAGAGGCAAGGCAGGGACAATGAGGGAATCCCCTGCCCTCGGAGAAAGCCGATTGGAAAGCCAGAGCAGTGACTCATGCAGAGAGGCAACTGGCGCACTCCTCTAAGGGTAGGCTCTTTGGGCACACTTTTATGAACATTATATTTTAAGAGGGTTTGTTCTGTGCAGTTTCTCATGACTTGTGGCACAAGCACACCACACGTTTACGTGCTTAAGAACTGCTTTCCTAAATTCTTGCCTAAGCACTCAATTTCTCTCTGTTCCCATGAGAGGTTATTTCCCCCCCCCTTAGAACAATGGAAGGAACACTCCTCCTTCGCCCACCCGCCTGCCCGTCCTCAGTCCTTCCCTTGCCCCTCCCAGCCACCCACTCATGCAACTTCTGGACATTCAGCACTTCAGCTGAGAGATGGTACGGACTTGAGGATGGCCAGGGAGACATTCTGCTTCCAGGGGCTGTCCTTGCGCATGCCGATCCCAAACCCGGACCGGAAGAAAAGCTCCCCTGTGGTCACCAGGTCACACTTCTGTGAGGCTTCAAATTCCAGCACGGCCGAATCCCAGATGAACGCGTGGAGCTTGCTGCGGGAGGAAGGGAGAGGGTGGCACTGTGATCAAGGCCAAGCCTTCCCAGATCAAAACAAACCGTGTTGCAACAACTCGCCAAGGAATGGGCGATACCATCTTGCGGGAACGGAGGCACTAGAACAGTGTCATTCAAACTGTGGGCCGGGAGCTGATGTCAGGTGGGTCACGGAAAGTATGGAAGCGGCCATCTTGGAAACTGCAGACCTTACTTTTGTTATATTCCTTTTCTGAGTGTTAACAGTTTGAACTTTCAAGTGAGGGTTTTTTAAAATTTAAAATTAAGTTAAATTAAAAAAGCATTAGCTTGATGCTTTTACATAATATTCTGTCCTCATCTTGCTTTCTGTCAGGGATGTTTCATGATTGTACAATTGCTGCACAAATGGCAATTTGCACTTCAGGAGTTTCAGTTTATTATGTTACAATGAAGGGTCAGTTACGGTTTGGTGACTTGATCTCATATGTTCCCCCTTCAGAAACGCTCCACCCGTTCCCCCCCCCCCACCAGGCAGCCAAACCCAGGCTCCTTCACGTACTTGTCCCGGACTGCCTGTATGGCTTCAGCAGCGCTCTCATAATTGTGTTTCTCCATGTGCCGATACATGGTGCTCAGCTCCACCTGCCGCCGGAAATAGATGTCCACAGAGCTCTGCTTCACGGTCGCATAGATGAACTTATCAGAGGGGTTTCGCAACTGGAAAAAAAAATAAGACAACGTAAATAAAAATGCTGGGGCCAGCTGAAATTTATGTGGGGAGGAGAGAAGGAAGACAAAACGGAGCTTCTTCTGAGTCGGGAGTGCCTGCAAATTACCTATGATCTATGTTCCTGCATTTGGCTTTCTAAAACTTTCCTAGATGTAGATTCTGCAGCATTTAGTGCGTTAGAAGGAAACAGTGGATCCGGCCAATGAACATTTCACATCATCGTTCTAAAAATATTCCAGCAGAAATGTGCCTGCAAACTCTAATCTGTTTTATACCAAAGTTAGCCATTGGACTTTCCCCAAGGAATTGTGGGAATTGTAGTTCAGTGAATTCTCATGGTTAGCCCCACCCCTGTTCTCTCCGGGCAGGTTCTAACTCCATCTATAAGGCAGTCTTGTTTCCCGCCCTCCTCAGCAAATAGAATATATTGCTTCTTTTCCAAAAGCAGCCCTCTTCCTCCTGAGCACCCAGACAACGTGGCAATTACCCTGGGATCATTGATGCCCGTGATTCGTTCCTCGGGTCTGTCCAACACCAGGAAGGCAGCCAGGTTGGCTGTGTAGGAGGCCACAATGATCATGGCAAATCCAGCCCACACCATGCCAAGGATCCGAGCTGAGAAACTCCGGGGAGCACCTGAGGTACAAAGAAAAGGGTGCAAAGCATCAAGGACCAACAGGAAAGTGCTGCAAAACTGCACACCTGGACACAATCGGGAAACCAAAAGGGGGAAGACGGCAGATGGCAAACCAGGGAGACTCTCCACCAGCAGAACTGGAGCCCCAGAATCCAGGCAGAAATCTGAGGGGGAGGAATGTGGCTGGTATCCTGACCCTGACATTTGTCTCTTTGTCGTGTTTACCAACGGTCTGCTGTCCCCGCTCTAAATAAGGGAGTTCCATTGGGGCAGCTGCAGGGAGGCTGCTTTCCGTGGTCAGTTTTTGCAGTGCATTTTAATGAATGTGATGTGCTAAGGAAAGGATAAGAGAAGAGGACCCAGGAACACTCTATTCCAGCTACCAGAGACGACAGAGTGGGAAGGAATCAGCCTCCAGTGCTGTTGCCAGAGGAAGGGGAGGGGCTCACCTTCTCCAATGCCAGAGTTCAGCAGGACTCCCCAGGAAAACCACATGGCAGATGACAGCGTCAAGGCGTCCTCTTCCTCTTCCTCACTGTTCACTTTAAACCGGCCAAACGGGCTGCGGGAAAGCAAGTGGGCCTGTCAAGCGCCAGCAGTGCTCGTTCCACCACCAGGGGCTCCCCTGTCTGCCGGAATTCAGCATCCCCAGGAAATCAGTTTCCAAAATGAAACCACTACGAGGCACACACAGCCTTGGTCCAGAAGGCCAGGCTGGAACCTCTTCAGACCTCTTTGACGGCTCCTTTCAAGGAGAGGCATCTGGAGAACTGCCTGGGGCATGAGCCTGCGGGGATACCTTTCGGCTCTTCCATCCTGGACAGAACATTCCTCAGCCTGCTCTAGTCATGTGGGCACCTCCTCTTACAGGCACCTTTCCCACTGGCTCTCCATGCCCCACAAGTTGTCCCTGCCTTTCATGCATCAGAAAAGGAAGGGGGGTTACCTGAACCGGTCTAGGAGATACAGCATCACTGCCACCACATGCACCGAGAGCCCCACCAGGAGCCAGAGGGTGCTCTGGAAAGGCTGCATGAATGAGTCCAGGGTGCTCCGGGGGATTTCCTGGAAGGCAGCAGCAGAGAAGGGAACATCAGACCACAGGCAGAGGAAAGACTGCATTTCCTCTGGGTGCAATTCCATGTCTTTTTTCTCAGATCTCTGATCATGAAGGCATCGGGGCTAACATGTTGGATAGGGCTGTGAAACTATTATCCTAGCGATTCCCCCCCCCCCAAACTTAATGTAATATTGAAAATCCCTGGCCAGTCTTGGACAGGTGGCAGCCCAACGCATGCCAGCAGCACACACGCAATGTTGAATGGAAGGGAGGAGGCATTACCTTTTTGACCAGAATGGTGAGTCCTTGGTACTTGAAAGGCTTGGAGAACTCAATGTACTGGGCCCTCTCATTGTTGATGGTCAGAGGAGCCACAATCATGTCTGCCTGGCCGCTGAGCAATTCCCCCATCATCCCGTTCCACTCCTTCTTATTGCTGTTGTTCACCTGCAACGACAACCCGGGCCAGTAGGTGAGCGTGGAAAGTCTTGCTGTGGTCCACTTCATGAAACAAGGCTGCTCCAGAATGCACAGTACTCTGGCATCCAGGGACACTGCCACTTAACCTGCCCACATTCCTGCCTGCTCCTGAGCGAAGGTCTTGAACTGGACGTCTCAAGTTCTTGGATTTGGGCCTGTGTGTGCTCAGGGGTCAATGCCCTCTTCAGGCACAGAAAGGGAGCATGAAGATTAGCCCCTGTGCCTGGCAGGCAGGACACAGCTTCTGGCTTGGTCGCAGCCTGATTATAACCACAGGGATTCCAGGCCTTTTGCCCTCACCTGGTCAACAGAGTTGCACCCTTCCCTTCCTGCATGTCAGGCTCCTAGCTCCTTCAGCTCAAGCGAGGATAGCCCAGGTTTTGATGCCGATGCAGTTGGCCACAATGCCAGCATAGCCCCAGGACTCCCTCTCAGCTTCATCAGAAGGGACATCAGGAACTCCTGCTTCACAGCTATTTGCTAACCTCACCTGTGACTTTGCCCCAGTTACCCCACGAGGAAGGGGCTGCTCCAGCTGCCCACACTTACCCGCTCCTGAGTGCCAAATTTACCATCGCCCACGAGGTGGACTTCATAGGTGAAATTCATGGTCTTTGCAAGCTTGATCAGTAAATCGATGCAGAAGCCGTAGCAACACAACATCACACTGGGGCGCCCTACAAGGCAAGAAGGAACAAACGAGGAGACTTCTAAGACTATAATCTCCTCCTTCCCACAGCTCCTGGTCGCACTATAGCAGTGGTTCTCAAATATTTTAGCACCGGGACCCACTTTTTAGAATGGGACTCATACTGGGACCCATTGGAAGTGATGCCATTAACTGGGAAGTGATGTCATGGCCAGAAGTGACATCATCAAGCAGGAAGTGCCGTCATTGTGATGCAATGAAATGACACTCCTGGAATGCAAACTGGCCTTCTTGGACTACAGTAACTGCACAGCCAGGAAACATCCCTGACAGAAAGCAAGATTAGGACAAAATATGATGTAAAAAGCACTGAATTAAAAATATTTTTTTAAAAACCCTCACTTGAAAATTCACTCACAAAAAGAATTTAGCAAGAGTCAGGTCTGCAGCTTCCAAGATGGCTGCTCCCAGCTTTCAGCGACCCACCTGACATCAGGCTGAGACCCACCAAGTGGGTCCTGACCCACAGTTTGAGGAACACCGCACTACAGGAAGGTGAAGTGATGTTCTAGTGCTTGGGTTTTCCTGGCACATTGTTTGTGTGTTACCATGACATAAAGTGTATATAGATGTGTATAAAGTGTACATAGCACTTAAAGTGCTATAGACATAAAGTGTATATAGCAAACCACAAACCCAGCCTTGTCAGTGGTTACCTGGGCCAACTACGTGCCTAACTACACACGTACAAGAATCTTTGAAGGCATCTCAGCGTGGTGAAGCAATAAATAAAGGTGGCACCTGAACCTTGCATCAACTGCGCTTTGGTATAAGATAAACAAACACAGCAACTGAGCCAACGTCCTTGTAACTTTGTTTGGAGGTTCAATATGAGCTGCTTTAGACGCTGTTGACTTTGCACGACACAAATCTGGGTAAAAGTGCTCCACCTCCAAGCACAGAACGGTGCCCCTTAGATACGGAGGGTCACCATTCAGAATCACACCCAGCCTATTTGATCCACAACCAAAGTGTTTTCAGGAGAAGGTTCCTCTTAAGTCCACACAGTTGTGATACAGCCTAGTTTTCTCCTGCTTGTTTGCGCCTAGAAATTCTCTCTCCACAGCTGCCTTGCCCCATTGTCGGTTCTCAAAGATTCACATAGTATTTGATCTGCATTTTATACCCTGCAACCCTGAATTTTATGTATTTACTTTGATCATTTTAAAAATTTCATTCCCTTAAGACTTTCTAGCAATTTGAGTAGCTGGCTCCAACTGCACCCTTTTAAAAAAAAAGTTTGCTGGATTTTTATTGCTGCAACTTTGATGGTCTGTGGATAGTGTTTGCTTTGATTGTATTGTTTTATTGCTTGGTTATCTGCAGCATGGGAGTAGGCACCAAAGGGCAGCTATCAGATTTTATCATCCATAAACGTGTCTGACTGGGAGGGGAGGATGGGGAGGATCTTATTCCCACAGGAGTCAGATTCACATTTTGAGTGTGTAAAGCATCACCTGTATTATCTGAGGTCCATACAAGATATTTTCCCCATATTGCAGAAGGGGAAGGATGAGGTGATTGAGGGCGCAACCCTAACCTGGAGCGAGGCCGGCACAGTGAGGCCAGCAAAGTTTGGCCGGCACCAGGGACACCGTAAAACGCGTTTGGGCCACTCTCGGAGTCAGGGAGGGTGGTGCTCATCTGTGTGCCGGCCAAACATACTTTACTCTGAGCCCCAACATACTTTAAAGTATGGCCCAAACATACTTTACGGTGTCCCTTGTGCCGGCCAAACTTTGCTGGCCTCACTGTGCCGGCCTCGCTCCAGGTTAGGATTGCGCTCTGGGAGCAAATGGTTTGTCCAAGGCTACCTAGCAAGTTCATGGCAAAGGTGACGTTTGCACTGGGGGAATCCTGATCAACAGCTCAGGGTGCAAGCCTAACCAACTTTCCAGCACCAGGGAAAAGGCAATGCAGCTCTAAGGGACCAAACCTTCCCTTACCTTGAGGAGGCCTCCGTGACTCCTACTCCACTGCAGGATGCAGCACATGCCCCATTGGCACAGCCACGTCAGTGCTGGAAAGCTGGCTAGGGTTGTGTCCTCCGTCCCTTAGCCACGGTGCTGCACTGGCTCTCAATAAAACGTTACCTGGCATGGTCTCATTTGGCCCAGTGCAAAGGACCTGCTGCACCAGCCCCCCCGTGCTGTTGAGGAGGGGCTTGCACTTTCCGTCCGCCAAGGTTGATTTGACATAGACAAACGGCTCCTGGTGAATCGTGACTATCTGCAGGGAGAGAAGCCAGGCTGTCAGTTGTCTGCGGAGCAGCCCCTTTCAGAAACGGTGCTTTGAGTCGAGCCTGCTTGGAGGAGGCCCCAGCGTCCGTCAAACCCAGACAGAATGAAGAGCATACGAAAGCATTGTTGTCACGGTGTATTCCGGCTGCGGGGATTACCTTTAGCTTGGTAGACATTTCGTAGCCCTGCGGTGTCTCCGTTTCTCCTCCAGGCCAGATGATCTTGCGGTCATTGGGCAGGAACTGTGGAAACATGGAGATTGGGGGGGGGAGTTATAAACCCACTCTTGGCTGACCTGGGCCATGGCAGCTGCAACAGATAACTCTGCAACAGCCCACAGTCCCATTTCTGCAGGGCAGTGTGTATCTTCCCTGCTTTTGCACTGTGGAATTAAACGGTATGGGTTGCGGGAGGGGTGGGTTTCCTGTGGTTGAGGGCAAGAATTCAGTGCTGCGCGTTCCCTGTGGCTAGCAGTGCGGGAATAACTTGCTTGCTAGCTTGCTGCGAATTAGCGTACCGAACATTTCGTTGCTAAGAACGTGGGCATGAACTCGGCATGTTCTCCCATGACCGCCTCCAAGGACAGAGGTTGGCAAGGGAGATGCCAGTCTTTGCAAGCTCCTTCCCTCAAAGCACATCTGCAGGACCTCCCCTTGCAGGAAGCCCCCAAAGAGGCCCACTCTCATGGGTCCGGCTGTGTGTAAGGGGTGTGAGAGATGCAAAAGCTCTTTGCGCACCTCCTTCTGCTGGGGACATACGTACGTGACTCCCATTGTACACTCCCACTTGCACCAGTTTGTTGTTCTGGAGATTCATGACGCTGTAGTTGGCATATTTCCTGTCCCCGTCTTCGTTGAACTCCACCCTGCCGGTCACGCCGTCTGCGTACTTGGTCTGCATGAGCACCCTAGGGAGAAGTTGCCTCGTTTGAGTGTCAGGACGGAACGCCCTGTGACCTTGAGACAAAGTGTGACGGGTTCAGCAACCTGCACCTTTTGCTCTTTGGCTCAAGAAAACAGTGTGGGCCGGGAACGGAGGCCTGGTGGCAGGGGAGGTCAAGGAGGGACCTTGGGCAAGCAGGCAGGCAGAGAAGCAGGCGGAGGGATCATTGGGCCAGATCCACACGTGGCTCGCGCTGGCAGGCCACGCACAAGCCTTCAGGCAGCCGGACTGCAGTCCTCCTGGCTCTCGGTGCCACCTGACCCCCTCCTGGCAGGTCATTCAGTACCAATCCCAGCCGCATGCAGTGCTGGCAAAGCAGGGCAGCTGAGGTTGGTCCAGCGCCTGCCAGCAGCCCTGCCTCCAGAACCTCCTTCCAGCTCTGCCAATAAGCCTCAGAGGATCCCAGCCCACCACCATGTTAATTACAAACATCAGGCAGGGCAGCCAAGCTGAGCCCACAGTGCGCTTTCAGGCCTCAGCGCTCATTCTCATTCTCATGACCAGTGGGTAGCTGCAGGGGAATTGGCCCAGCTACGTCAAACTAAAATGAGGTTGCATAAAAGATTCAGGTCTCAGCACCTAAGTTCCCTTGGGGGAGATTTTGCACAGGACTGCAGCCAAGCTGCAGCCAAGGAAGTGCCCTACTTCTTTTCAAATAAAAACAAACTTCGATTTTTCTTATCTCAGCAGCTCTTGGCTTTCTCCATCTTCCTACCGCCCACTTCCATCTCCTTCTTCTGGGTTCCTTTTAATTCTTCTGAACAGCCACCTCTCCCCGCCCCCGGCCCCCCCCCAATTCACCCCCCCCCCCCCGCACAGCCTCTCACACATCAGAGCAGCGCAGCCAATAGCAGACCAAAGCCCCTAGCTCATTAGCCTCTACCGAGCTGCCTGTGCTGCGCGGAGCCCGCGGAACGTAGAGAGCTCGGGAAGGGGTTACCTCTTGAACAAGGGCCCTGTCTTCCAGATGTTGGTGTTCCCCACACAGCCCCTGGGTGGGTCTGTAATGTTCTCCTTCTCAAACAAGTCGTGCACCGCCTGGGCCACCACAGCCACGGCGTCTCTGATGTGAGCTGACTCGTTCTTTCCGTTCATCAGCTGCAAACCAATCAGGCCTGGAAAGGGGGAGAATGTAATGTGAGAATAGTCCGGGCCGGGTCAGGCCAATCCTCATAATGAGCACACGGCAGTGCTGGCCACTGGCTTAGATGGCTGGAGGAGGGGAATCATGGGGGAGAAGAGTTCTGCTACTGGCTTGTGCTTGTGGAGGCCACACACGGCACCACGTGTTGCAGGAGTGGCCGCGCTCTCTTCCGCAAACGCTCTTCCCCAACCATAGCATCCCCCACGGCACACACTGGGGCTCAGCTAACTATCACGGCTAGGCTATGGTAGACAGCCGCTATGAGTCTTGTGTTGTTTACGTTTGTTTAACCAGCGACGTATACATCTTTACCCGGCATGCAATTAGTATGTGGAACTCCTTGCCACAGGATGCGGTGATGACGTCCGGCCTTTAAAAGAGGATTGGACAGATTGATGTAGGAAAACTCCATCGCAGGTTACAAGCTATGATGGGCATGTCTAGTCTGAGATTAGCTGGTTGCTCATCATGAGGGCTTGGCAAGATTTTTTTTTCTGTCATCAAATTGGCCATGGATGGCAGTCTTTCCCCCCTACCCCAGATTGGCAAGGGACAGACAGTGTGTTCGGTAGATTTCTGCACGGGTAAATAGATGCCTCTGAATGCCTAATGCAGGGGAGTGGCCACAAGATGCAGGCAACTTGTGGCCTTGTGTGCTCCCTGAGGCACCTGGTGGGCCACTGTGAGATACAGGAAGCTGGACTAGATGGGCCTTTGGCTTTTCTTATGTTCCTATGTATGTCCTTATGTGGCCTTCATCACATCTTGTAGTCTGAAGTTCCACAAGCTAATTTTTACACTTTGTAGGGAGAAGTCTGCCCTCAGCCTAACATCTCTGCCAAACATCTCCATTTTCCTTGGGTTACTCCTGATTTCTAGTCTAAGAGCAGAAAGGAAAACCCCTTCTCTGTGACCATTTCCTTTCCTTTACGTCATACATGTATACCCTGCCTTTTCAGATATGTTTCATGCTCTCTTCACACGCACCACAGCATGGCTCAGATTTGCCTGCACAGCCACTGGCGTGCAAATCCCCCATCAGCATTTACTGAGGACCTAGGAGAGAGAGGAGGGCACAATCGATAGCCGACAGTAGCAAATGACGCATCAGGAAACAGGAGTAGAATCAAATATGTCCCTTCCAGGTACAACCTCAGGTCAAAGAGAACCGTTGGCGAGGGGGCCACATACCCTCCGGTGCATGGCGCAAGGCATTGCCTGAGATCTCCCTCTCTCCCACCAGCCACACGTAGCCCGGGCCGGTCATATTTTCTTTAGCTGCTGCTGTGTAAACTGTGGTCGCGTCATCCTCGCTGGGAAAGAACACAAGAGTATGTCAGAAGGATGTTTCATAACGCCCCTCTTTGGATGTTTGCCCTGAAGGAACGCTTGCCTGGAGACCTTTGCGAGAAAAGATGTTTGAAAATGGTGTTATTTGCTTTCCTTCAGTGGTTATCAAACTGTGGGTCAGGACCCACCAGGTGGTTCGCAGGCCATTTCAGCTGGGCTTTGTAGCACCTAGCACAGCCGTCATGGAAAATATGGGGATACTGGAAAGAGGGAGAGTGTGTGGCTCTTTTGCTTCTGTCGAGGTTGTAAATAGGCTCTTTGTCCCTTTGTGATTCACTTTGCTGTTGGAACATGGCTGAGAAATCACCCAGCCAATTGCTGCCTTCTCAGGAAAACAGCAGGCTCTGGCGTCACAATGACGGCACTTCCAGCCAGGTCGTCATTTCCAGTGGATTGCGGACAGACCGTCACTCTCCAAAATGGGTCCTGGTGCTAAAAAGTTTGAGAACCACTGCTTTACTCAGAAGTAAGCCCATTGCGTTCAGTAAGATTTAGGCCAGTGTAGAAAAAAGGGCGCCGGAGGGAGGTGGACATGATTGAGACGTACAAAATTATGCATGGGATGGATAGAGCAGATAGAAGAATGCTGTTTTCCCTCTCTCACAACACCAGAAACCAGGGGACAGACGCCAAAACTGAGTGTTGGGAAAGTTAGAACGGATAAAAGGAAATACTTTTTGACCCAGCGGGTAATGAATCTGTGGAACTCCTTGCCACAGGAGGTGGTGATGGCATCTGGCCTAGGTGCCTTTAAAAGGGGATTGGGCAGATTGATGGAGGAAAAGTCCATCGTGCGCTACAGGCCATGATAGGTGGTGCAACCTGCTGACATAGGCTGTCTCTCATTGCCAGGTGCCAGGGAGTGGCCACAGGATGCAGGCACCTTGTTGCCTTGTGTGCTTCCTGAGGCATCTGGTGGTCCATTGGAAGCTGGACTAGATGGGCCTTTGGCCTGACCCAGCAGGGCTTTTCTGATGCTCTTATGACGTTCCTCCTGAAACAGAACGGGTCTAGAAAATCAAACAGGGTGACAATCTCAGCGGCTCAATCGGGGGCTTCCGGCACGCAGGGCTTACCTGGCCGAGAGGATGATCACCCGGGCTTCCAGCTCTTTTGCCTCCAACAGCAGCGAAGTCACATTTTTTGTTCCAGGTTCAAACTGAAGCACTTTCTCAGCCTGTAATTCACGTGAGCAAAGCGGGTTAGTCGGCTAGCCAAGTCCTTTGAGGTGAGAGCCATGCGATCTCGGAAAAAGAGTTCCTTAAAACTCTTTCAAAGCACTGCTAAGTATGGAAAGGAAGGGTAGCTAAATGTTTTTTTTTCTTTTTTTCCTTTCTTTTCATTTTCTTTTAGGTTTACGCTTATTGTGATTATTTGCCCCCTTTCTTTTATATATATATTTTTTGGTCTAACTCTTTTTTTTTCCTTTAAAAAAATGTTTTGCACTGAGCATGCAAACTGAAGGCACTCAAGACCCAAAGGAGAGGCGTGCATTTGTTTAGGAAAGAGGAAAAAAGGCAGATATATATATATATATATTTAGAATATCAATATATAATTTGTATTTTGCAATGCAATTGAAAACTCAAACCAGTGTTGTTTTCAGAAACAAAGAAATCACGGGAACTGAAAAATGAAATTAAAAAAAAGGAAAGGAAAAATTCACAGAGGTTCACCTCCAGGGAGAGCTGGGGAAAGGGGGGAATAAAAGTGAATGTTTCACACCAAGGAATCATTTCCTTTTGGGGTAGGAGAGGTGGGGAAGGGGGGGAACAGCAGCAAGGGATTGGTTCAATTCTCCAAGAAAGAAAAACAAAACTTGCAAGTTAATTATTGTTCCACATGCATTTCTCCAACAGAAACATTGTCAGGGTTCAGCTTGCTACGTTTCCATTCCCAAGATCAAACCAAACTTATCTCAACATAAAAAAAAACGTGCTACCAAAAACATGGAGTTTGCTCGCTTGCTTGATAGATAGATATTTGATTTTTCTTTTTTATATAATTTCTTTTCTTTTTTACTTTTTTATTTTTTTAAAAAAAGAATTTTAAATTTTTTTTTTGGGTGCCTGTGGCTAGCTACTTTCAGCATTTGGCTAGTTAGGTTTCGTGGGCGGCGTGCATTGTCCATGCAAATATACCTTGGGTCCTCGCTTGTTGTCATAGGATAGTTGTTCGAGGTTTTCATAGTTCCTTTTTTTACTCTGATGAATAATGTGCACAGAAAAAATATGTAGACACAGAAGAATATTATAAACAGTTGAAAAAAATGACGTGTAGTAAAGCAACCCAATATCCAACTATTTCTCTCCACTGTTCGCGAAAAGGGGGCTTGATAACACTGGAGCACGCAAAACCCGGACTGGCAGCGAGGGAATGTGGCAGGGAGTTCCACTGGTCTAATGTGGAACTGTTCTGGAAGGGTTGGCCATTGGCAGCCATGATGCAACCAGGAATTCATATTTTAGGGAATCGCTCTCTAGACTTGCTGTGTGCCTGCTGTGTGCCATCTTCTTAGGACACAATCCTAACCTGGAATTAGGCTGGAACAGTTAGGCTAGCAAAGTTTAGGCTAGCAAACAGTTAGGCTAGCAAGACCCACCGTAAAGCAAATTTGGACCACTCTTGGAGTCAGGGAGGATGGCACACGTCTGTGCGTTGGCTTATCTGACACCGAGAGTGGTCCAAACCTATTTGATGGTGTCCCTTGTGCCGGCCCTAACTATGCCAGCCTAACTCCAGTTTAGGATTGCGCCCTTCATGTGTGGGGATGCCTTATCCTTTTGTTGGGTAGCATTCAAAACATGTGATTGCCCCCCATCTTGAATGATACTTTCCAGAGAAAAATGCATTGCATGGTTATTTGGGTTTGTAAGCATTATATTTGTTTTGCACATGGCTCTTATTTTATACCCAGTTTGCCTGGAAAACTGTATTGACTGTGCAATGGAGATAATGAAGGGAGCATGTTATATGTTAAGAGATCTTTGTAGAGAGCTTGTACAGAGTCAAAGTTTGGCTTGCAGAGGCTCGCCAAAGTTTAGGGTCCTCCCTACCTGTAGATGTTGGGGTCTTTTCCATGCCTCATAATCCACTGGGGTTCCATTCTGGAACCCCCAAGGGATACCGAAATCAATGGAAAAATAGCTTTAAAGACACACTTCCAGATTTCTTGCTCCTTCATTGTCGCTCTAAAATGCATTGGTATAGACACTATACCTTTTTAAGCCACCAGATGGGGCAAATAGTGGAATCTAATGGAATGTGGGAAGGTAGGAAATGGAATTGCGGCCTTTTTTCCCCTTGTTACAAGTCATTTAAAGATGAACCATGGTATCAGTGGTTAATGAAATCAGTGGCTATCAAATGAGTGGTCCCACTGTACCTCACTTTAAGACCCAACTCTTAATTCCAGTGCACCTTTGAGATTAGAAGTTGCCCGCTGTTTCTCTGCATGATCCACAGTTCTAGCCTCACTTTCTTCTAAATCAGCCTCAGCAAGGGGAAGTTTATTTTGCTGCATCACTGCTTTGCATGTGATTAGATCTTCCAGTCGTTTCCAGTAGCCAAGATGGGGCAGAATTAACCCCAACCTCCAGAAGAGGCTGCGTGTCGCTTCTCTGCATGAATCAGTGCGCTGTGCTGGTCTCTGCCCAATTTGGAAGCGCAGCCCTAACTCAGATCTATGATTTGCTCCAAAACACAATGATTGAGATTGGTGCCTCTTGTACATTTTAATGAAAGTGAGATCTTTTCCGGAGTCAGAGCAAAAGTGACCTCTCATTTTAATTCAGAAAAAAAGGTCTCGCAACTCTTAAAAGATTGGGAACCAGTGTACTAGGAAACATATGCCATTGAGCACACTGACTTATGAGTAAACATGCTCAGGATAGCTCTCCCAAGTCAAATTTGATAGCTGTTGTTCCAGAAGATATTGGCAAAAACAAACAAGTTTCTGGTCCTTCTGAGGGTTCAAAGGTCAGCCTGCCCAGACAGGCCCTCTGTTGAATGTGAGATTTGACCAATGCCCAGCCCCTGATGCCACCCCCGCATCGGAGACTAGAGTAATCCAGGGAGGAAGTCAGAAGGAAAATCTGAGAAGGGAATATCTGCCCGATAGCTCAGGAAAAGTATGTTGACCACGTGTGATTCAGCAGAGCTGATGCTGTGAGCTTTCTGTTAACAGGCTGGAGAGCTTCATAGTCACCCAGCCTCCATAGGACCCTAAGGGGGGCCCAGCTGGATTGGCTCAGACCTAGTTTCAAACAGATGCTTTCAGGAAGCCCACAAGCCACTCTCCAGAAGCCGGGATTCAGTGGCACCCTGAACTGTATTGTGGAGAGTCTATAGAGCCATTGTGGCCAAAAGCCAGTGATCGAGCGCTCCATGACTTCCTTGAACCCTTAAGGGGGGCCCTTTAAGGCCATCTAGGTTCTTGGCTACCATTTCAGTTTCATGGCACTGAATGCCATCCATTAATGTGGTGCTGAGCAAGTCCTACTGCCAAGCATGAGATGAACCCCCGACTTGTCATATGATGAGAATGCGAGGAAAAAAAAAATGCCTCTTGACTTCCTTCATAGCCATGTAGTAGGAATTTGCCATTTTACAAGCTTGGCACGAGCCCCATTGCCACCCAGCCTGACAGAACGCCATTGTGCCAACCGCATGGTGGCACGCCGACACTGTGTTTGCAGGGGCGGCAGGCGTGTGCGCTCTCTAGAGATGCTGGCTTCTACAAAGGGGCAGGAGGAAGGGTTGGATGCTGCAGCCTAGAGGACAGGACTGGAGGACTGAGAAGGAACTTGCAAGGCAGGCTCTGAACTGGGCAGTCAGAGGAATATACAGGAGGAAAGCGCAGATACGTGGAAGCCTTCTAGACAAGGCCAGGATGCCCAGGCAAAGACCCAGCCTGCTCCAGCAGTATTGATAGTCTGGCCAGGCCAGAAGGGGGCCAGTGGGAGGCTGACCCAACCAGGGAAGGCCTGAGTGGATCGTCCCACAGCAGGAGGCCCCTGCTCTAAGTCCGTCCGGTGGTCACTCCTGAAAGCAGGACATGCGGCAAAACTAGTGGTGTTTCCTTCTTGGTCACTGAAGGGTTGGGATTTGCAGAGCTCCAGGTTATTTTTCCCCTTGTTTGTTTCACAGTCGTTGTTGCTGGTTGGTTTTTTTTTTTTAATGTAGGAGATTTTCGACCATGGCAAAGCAAGTGAAATGAATAAGAGTACAAACTTTTGTCAGGTACTACTCAAGAGAGACACTGTTGATGCTTAAAGCATAATGTTAGTCATGTTAACAATGGGAAGAAAGAAGGTGTTTTACATACACAACTCTACGTACATACAACAAGCCTGAGAGACTTTCAAAAGATCTCGCCGTTACCAACGAACATTGTACGCGGCAGGAGGGTGGGATACTGACCTTGGATTCTTTCTCTTCCAAGAGGGTCTCCAGCTTCTTCTGGGCAGCCCGGCCTTCGTGGTCGTCACTGACGATGAGGATGATGTGGTTCCATTTGTAAAAGCGCATCATCTCAAACCAGACATTGGACTGGTGGGAGTAAGGTGGGACAGTGCGCAGGAAGGACAAGTGGATACTCTGGGGAGGAAGAACATGAGAACATAAGAAGAGCCCTGCTGGATCAGGCCAAAGGCCCATCCAGTCCAGCTTCCTGTATCTCACAGCGGCCCACCAGAAGCCTCAGGGAGCACACAGCACCACAAGATGCCTGCATCCTGTTGCCACTCCCTTGCACTCAGTACTCTGAAGTAGCCTACTACTAATGTAAGGAGGTTACAACCCATCATTGCCTATAGCCCACGATGGACTTTTCTTCCAGAAATCCGTCCAATCCCCTCTTAAAGGCATCTAGACCCCTGCTAACTGGGCAAGAGGCACTTTTTAAAGTGGTGTCCTCTTATATTTAGCAAGGGGAAAGCAATTGTCCCTTTTCACCCCAGCACAGTGTCTTTCTCGTGGCTGTTGCTGGTGGTGTTCTCCATTCCTTTAGATTGTGAGCCCTTTTGGGACAGGGAGCCATTTAACTTTAATGTTATTATTTGCCTGTAAACCGCTTTGCGAACTTTATGTTGAAAAGCGGTATATAAATACTAGTGATTGATTGATTGATTGATGCCATCACCACCTCCTGTGGCAAAGAGTTCCATAGATTTACCTGCTGGGTAAAAAAGGACTTCCTTTTATCTGTTTTAACTCTCCCAACCCTCAGTTTTAGCGGATGCCCCCTGGTTCTGGTGTTTTGAGAGAGGGAAAAGAACATCCCTCTATCAACTCTATCCCTTCCGTGCATTATTTTGAACAAGCAGTCCCAATGAGGAGCAGGGCTAGAGCGGTGGTTCCCAAACCTTTTGCTGTGGGGCCCCCTTTTTTTTATAATGGCGCTTGTTTTGGGACCCGCCAGAAGTGACATCATCAAGTGGGAAATTGTGCTATCATTGTGACACATGAGGCTGCAATCTGATCCACGCTTCCCAGGGAGTAAGCCCCATTGACTATAATGGGACTTACTTCTGAGTAGACACACCTCAGATGGGGCTCTAATTCTGTCAAGGCAACTGCTCAGGTTCAAGCATCCCACCCCCTTGCATTCAGCCCCAGAAGCTCGCTTTCAACCCGTCTCTTGATTCCCCTCTTCCTAGAGCCCAGGCTGAGTGGTTTGCCTTACTCTCCCTTGCAACAACTGGTTTCGACTGTGGGATTTGGAGCAAGAATTTTGCAGGTCTTGCACCACTTTTAGGGACCAGAGCTGCTGGGAACCTGCTTTAGAACCAGTTTGATCATGGGGAGGTGTTCTTTCGAGGCATTCCCCTGTGTGGAACAGAATCTCCCAGCAGGACCTGGTTCCTTAAGCCCCCCCCCCCCCAAAGAATCAGGGTCTGAGCAGAGGCTCAATTGCTTCCGTTCTATGATGGGGGGAGGCACATTTTGCTTACTTAGAATGGAAAGTGGGATCACTGAAATCAAAATGCCACTTTCAGTTAGAGTATGTACTTTGTGTGCATGCAAAATAATCATGGTTCTGTGTTATTCTTGCCTTTCCCTCTGTTGTGTCCTGTAAGGCCCTTGGGGCAGGGAACGGTGTCTTTTGTTGTTGTTCTATCAAGTGCAGTGGGCCATCATTGTGCAGTGTTCGTTGCCACGACTAGCTCACTTACCTTATCTGAATATATGGACAAGCGCGTTGTCAGCCCAATGACAGGGATCCTGTAGAATCCGGCTGTGTAGGACACGGGTGTTGGCGTGAGGTGGTCATTTGGGGCTGGCGGGTGACTCACTAAGATGGCGTAGACCTGTAGGACACAGGATACCAACAGGGATTCACACTGAGGCTTCTATGGCACAAATCCTAACCAACTGTCTTTTTTTTTCTTTTTTTTGCTTGCAATTTTTAATAATTGTGCCTCTATTATTCAGCCTAAAGCCTCATTAACAGCAGGCGATCTCTGGAGACACTTGACTTGCCAGTGGATCAGACCAATGTGTGTGCACCGGATGCGACCCCGTTGTCCAACACCCCTCGCTGCTCTTTTGCAAGCCACCCTGCGATCTACCCCCAGTTCCCAGTCCACATTGCACCCAGCACACGCAGGGCTCGTCTCAAAGCCATTGGCCTGCCCTTGCCCTTGCCCTTGCCCTTGCCCTTGCCAAGCTGCCTTCATCTCTCCCTCCGCTGCACTGGCAAGGTCCACAGAAACCTCCAGGGAACAGGCATGCTAGATAATGTGATTTATTTAACCGCACATTTAATACAGAAGTGAAATGTCTCTCCAAGGACTGTTTCAGATGAAAAGGTCTGTTGAGAGTCTGGGCAAGGGAAGGAGAGGGAAGCGGCAGGGTGGGGTGGGGGAGAAGGGAGAACGCACAGATGGGTACCATCACACCTCGCTCCTCCGGCATCAGTGCCAGGGGGCAGGGCAAGCCTGCGAAAGAATTTGGCCCCAATTCAGAGATCATTGTCCGAATGAAGGGGGCTGAAGAGGGTCATGGCTAATGTTCCACTGACTGCGGTAGGTGAAGCCGCCTTATGCTGTCAGCCCATTGATCTACGGGGCTCAGCATCATCCACCTGACCAGGGACAATCCTGTGTCTCTGGGACATGCAACCGCGCATAGCGCAGGCTGGGGAGGGGAGTGTGCAGTGCATGTCAGCCTTAAGCTGCCTAACAGCAGGACCCATGCAGTAGTCGGGAGAAATTTGCATACAATTCTATTTGTGGTTCTGCCACCCTGCAATTTTCTCCTGACAAGCAGTTATAGCGTGGCATGTTGTCCTCTCCCCACCACTCCTTGCCTGGATTTCCTCTTTGCCCCCCCCTCCCCACCGTCACAGTCTCATTCTCGACCTTCCAGTCATGGAACCTTCCAGAATTCCTCCAGATCAGCCTGAGTTTGGCATCAGAGGCCTTGTTCATTGCTACCCCCTAACAGAGATCTGGTTGCCAGGAACAAGAGAAGGGCCCTTTTTCGACCATGGCCTTGCTGTTCTGCAACTCCCTTCCCAGAGACACCCCTGAAACTCAGTGATGTACCGGGGGGGGGGGGGGCAATTGCACCAGGCAACAAGCTGAGCTTGACACCAGTGGCCCAAATTGGGAAAACCGAAGCACAAATAATACCATCATATTGTATATTGTTGGAAAGGCAATTTAATGCAGCGCAACAAACCGTGTTGAAATATCTGTAATCCATCAAAGGTTATGGACAATTATCCAGAAAATGTCTTATTTATTTAATTAAATTTGATTTTGTCCTGGGGGGGGGCACAAAATCTTATTAACTTGTGGGATTTAGAAAGAAAGTAACAATGTATTTAGGCCGTCCCAATGCTATCGTTGATTATTGGTTTACATGCTGCCGTATTAGTGTGTCTAGCTGCTGTTTCAAACAGGGTGGATTGTTCAGTTTGATTCAGGGGTTTTTGGGGTGTGTGTGTGAACTGCTTCGTTTGGGGTTTCTTCCTGTTGTTGTTGTTGTTGTTGTTGATGATGATATTATTTTCCCGCCTTGCACGGATTTTCTTCTTGCTTCTGAGCAGTTCTCCCGGCACCCCCTCCCCATCTTTTCCTGCCCACCTCTTTCAGTTCTCGGGTAACCTAGCTGCTCTTACGTAAAAGGTCTGCAATGCAGTTATATTAATGGAAGGGAGACGGTGGGCCACAATAATGAACAGTACGGGGTGGGGAGAGATGCCCAAGTTCCACCTACAACCCGCATCCCTCACTTACAGATTATGCTTACTGACCCCCTTTAGTCAGGGCTGTGGGCCACACTTCTCACATGCTCAGAGTCACCCTTTGCCTGGCGAGGCTCAGCCCTGGCACTGGAAACGGGGGTTGAACCTCCATAGTGGCTTCTGCTTTTGAAGTAGCCCTTTTGCCCCCACCCCAACTTCTCCCCCCCCCCATGCTAAGGACTGGGGTCCCTGTGGGCCTTTCCCAGGAGTAGGCTGCAAGGGAGATTCCTGGTGGTGGAAGAGATAGGAGGGCAACCGGCAATTTCAGGGAGAGGATGGACACCCCTTCGCTGTCTGCCTGTTTTTGTCCCTTCCTGCCCCCTGCTTGGAATAGGCATCTTGTTTCTTTTATATTTTAAGGCTGAAGTGAAGTTTCTAGACCTCTGGAAACAAAGACGCTGGCATTTTAAAATGCGCTTGAGGAAATGCAGCTGTGGTCTGTAGCCCCCTTTCCATATTCGCCTTCTCTCCCTCCCCCCAGTATGGAATCATCTCGAAAATCCCTCGCCGTTCCCGACAACAGGGATGTGCGCGCAAGCAGCGCCCGGGAGCGCGTCCGTGTGAGCGGGCGAGGGTGCCTGCGTGTGCGCGGTCGCGTGTACTCCTCCGGCGGGGGGAGCATGAAATGCTCGGCACTCGGTCCATCTGTGTCTTTCCCGGAGGGTCTCTCCCGCCCCTCCCCGGGTTTTTTCCCGAAGCGCAATCCAAAAGATCGCTCGCCCAGTCTCCGGCTGGTGCCAAACGGGGTGCGCACGGTCAGGCGCGACGGCGTACCCGGCCCCGTCAGTTGCTCGGGAGCGATTTCTTCCGCGCGCCCCTTACCTCCCACCCGCCCGCTGAGCCGCAGCAGCCGCGCGCATCTTCCTTCACAAAGACAGGGAGACGCGCGCCTGCGGTGCCTCGCCTCGCCTCCGCGCACGTTCACACGCGCGAACAGGAGCGCGCCACGTCCAATTCGTGGATCCGGATTGAGTGCGACCCGCCGGCCGCCCCCTCTGTTTTTGGGCGCCCGCTGCGAATGTTCGCAGTGAGAGGGTGGGGGGCAAGTAATACCACCTCTCCCCGCGGCGGGGGGAGGGAGGAGAACACGTAACACGCGAGTCAATAGCTCGTGCAAGTGCCTTGAGGCGCTGCAAGACGCAGGCAGTGGGCGACGCGCCCCCCACCCCCGCGCAAATCACGCGTCTGTAACACGGGTCAGATGTGAAGGGCGCAGAAGGCGGCCATACACACGTGCAGCTGCAGACGCACACGCACACACAGCGCACGATCCGCACAGACTCCTGGCAATGGCGGAAGGGCCCCTGGTTCTGTGCTACGCCAGCCCCACTCCGGCCTTTCGCCATGCGAGAAATAGAGCGCCTGCTAAGCAGCCGGGGAACCGGGGTGGGGGACGTGAGAAAGGATCACGGGTGGGTGCTGGTGGCTCAGCGCGGGGGGGGGGCGCCCAGGGGGGCTGGCTGCAGGCAGGGCGGTCTCCACCCGCTCCGTGGCGAGGATCCGACCAGGCGGTTGCGCACGGAGGGACGCTTGGACCCGTCGAAGGGAGACGGGGAAAGGGGTGCTCGGGAGGGGGAGCGAGGGGAAGGAGACCCTGGGCCGGGTGGCGGCGGCGGAGCGGCTCGGTCCGCGCAGCAAAGGGGGACCGTTGGGGAGATGCGCAAAAGACAGGAGAGGGAGGGACGGGACCCCGGCTAGGACGAGGGGGCGCGCGGTGGGGGTGGTGGGCGGGCGGGCGTGGGGGGGTAGGCGGAGTGCCCGGGGAGGGGCGCTCGCCCCGTCGGGACGGGGGGGGCGGGCGGGCGCGAAGGCTGAGGGCACGGCCGGCCGCGGTACCTGGCTGGAGATGAGGTCCTCGCAGACGGAGAGGGCCATCTGGATGGCGTTGGGCTTGTGCGTGACCGAGGTGGCGTTGAGCTGGATCTTCCATGTGCCGTGGCGCTTGTTGGCTTGGTTGATGGCTTCGCGGAAGACTTGCTCGTGCTTCTTGGTGCTCAGCACCGCGCCGAGGTTGACGGTCTTGGGCTCGCAGCCCGCGCGGGCGAACGAGAAGGACACCAGCACCGCGAGCAGCAGCAGCCGCATGGCGCTCATGGACTCCCGCGCTCGTCCGCTCAGCCGCCCATGGCCCACGCCGGGCCGGCCGGGCGCTCTCCGCGGTGCTGAACTGGCCCCAGCCGGCGGCGAGCGCGGCGCCCTGCAAGACAGAGAGGCGGGCGGGCGAGCAGCGTGCGCACCCCAGCCAGCCGCCTGCCAATGCGGCAGCGTTTCGTCTCCGGGCGGGGGCGGCGGCTGAGCCGGGGGTGAGGGGGGAGAAAGAAGGGCCTCGGAGTGGGGGGTGGGCGAGGGAGTGGCGGGCGAAACCCAGCCCCGGCCACCGCTGGCTCCAGCAGACCCCCACCCTCAGCACTGGAATTCCTCCCCCCGCCTGGGAGCCAGGGCGACGGGGAAGGCGGGCGCAGCTACCCAAAGTCACCAGGTCACCCTTCTGGGGGGCACCAGCCCCCAGCCCCCTCCCCCCCCCTCGTGCAGCCCCCCGCCCCAGGAGCAGGGAGTCTTCCCCCTACAAGATTAGATTAAACACAGCCGCTTTCTTTCCCCCGCCCTCCCTCCCTCCTCGAAAGAAGCCTCCCCAGTTTTCAGTCTTCGCCGGCTCATCCAGCAGCGACGCTGGCAGGTGACTGGGATGGGGGGCAAGTGCTGCTGCTGCTACTGCTACTGCAGCAGCAGCAGCAGCTCGGTGGGGGGCTCCCCCAGCCAAAAAAGGAGGGATGGATGATCCAGAGGAGGTGGAGGAGGAGGCAAGAGGATGGATGGAGAGATGGAGCCAGAGGAGAAGGGTGGATGGACGGAGGGCTGGAGAGGATGAAGGGGAAGGAAAGTCAGAGGAGATGGCGAGCTGGCGAGCGGAGGGAGGGAGGGAGGGAGGGGTGGACGGACAGCCAGGCAGAGGGTAGCGAGATTGCAGCAGGATAGGATGCGGAGAGGACCAGAAGAAAAACAAAAAGGAGGGGGCGCACTGGCGCGAGGTCCCTTTGGCAGCATGGACAGAGCAGGGGAGTCTTTGGCAGAGGGGGAGAGGAAGCGAGCGAGGACGGGGGTGTGTGGATCTGGATGCCTGGTCCAGACTTCCTGCCTTCTGGATATTATTTTTCTGGCCCAAGAATTCAGGAAGCTGGAGGGGCGGAGAGAGGGAGCAGGTTCCCTTCAGCACAGTGAGTGGGGGTTGCAGTCCATGAAGTCTCTGAAGTCAGGACAGCAGCAAACTCACTGCTAGGAACACAGTGTAGAGCTCTTGGGAACCCAGTCAAGGTTCAGACTTGAGCCAGTTGGATCACTGAGCACTATATAGTACTGCTGATTTATTGACAACGCCTAGGAATGGCCTTTCCATCCAAAGACACCCTGACGATGCCCTGCACAAGAAAATCAAAGCATGTTCTTTTTATTGGGGGCATGTTCTACAGCGTTTGTGGCTCTTCAGTCTAGAAAAAAGGCACCTGAGGGGGGACATGATTGAGACATACCAAATTATGCAAGGGATGGCTAGAGTGGATAGGGGAATGTTCTTTTCCCTCTCTCACAATATGAGAACCAGGGGATATCTGCTGAAATTGAGTGTTGAAAGACTTAGAACGTACAAAAGAAAATACTTTCTTTAACTCAGGGGGTGATTAATCTGTGAAACTCCTTGCCACAGGATGCGTTGATGGCATCTGGCTTGGATGCCTTTAAAAGGGATTGGACAGATTTCTAGAAGAACATCATAGGTTACAGGCCATGATGGGAGTGTGCAACCTCCTGGGTCTAGAGATAGGCTACTTCAGCATGCCAGATGCAAGGGACTGGCAACAGGATGCAGGCATCTTGTAGTCTTGTGTGCTTCCTGAGGCACCTGGTGGGCCACTGTGAGATGCAGGAAGCTGGACTAGGTGGGCCCTTGGCCTGCTCCCTGTGGAAAGCTGGGAGCAGCCATCTTGGAAGCTGCAGACCTTATTCTTGTTATATTCCTTTTGTGGTGTCAACAGTTTGAATTTCCAAGTGAGGGTTTTTTTAAAAATAAAAATTGGTTTTTAGTTCAGTGCTTTTACATAACGTTCTGTCCTCTTCTTGCTTTCTGCCAGGGATGTCTCATGATTCTGCAATTGCTGTAGTCCAAGAATGCCAGTTTGCATTCCAGGAGTGTCATTTTATTACGTCACAATACCAGCACTTCCTGCTTGACGAGGTCACTTCTGGCTATGTCATCACTTCCAGGTTAATGATGTCACTTCCAGTGGGTCACAACACAAGTGCCATGCTAAAAAGTGGGCCGCGGTGCTAAAAGAACCACTGGTCTAGTCCATGACTCTGGCTCAAGCCTCCTCGTCTCGGTTCCAAAGGAACTGGGGTTGGAACATACTTGCTCCCCAGGTCACGCTCAGCCCTGGTGCTTGTGTGTGCCGGTGGCCCCACATGCGTGGACTGGCTTTGCACGATGTGGTTGTCATTTGAGGAACCAAGAACAGGAAGCCAAGCCAAAGAAGGGAACTGCCATGAAGAGCTGGCAACGAGGAGAGCCTGCAGTCTTCTCTCACAGAAGCCCATTTAATTTCATATTGATCTGCAGCTCTTTCTGATGAGGAGTCCCACAGCTGGGCTTTCCAAAATGGCTGCTGTCTGTCTGTGATGGGGAAAACCCCAGGCAGTCTTCCTCTGAAGCAGGAAGGGCATTCCTTCATACGCCCCTCAAACCTTCCCTTGCTGGGCTAAAGGGCTGGAGTATGGAGCTGGCTGTACCCCCCACAATGGGATTGCTCAATGGCAGGAAGAGATGGGGAAAAGAAAAAGGTGGTTTTTTTTCCTCTTCCACTGCAAACCTATCCATATAATGTGGGAATATTTTTAAACCTCATGACACACATTCCCCCTGCTTTAAGCCTGATCTCCTTATGCCTTAGGGGCTCAACAGCCATGTCCCCCCCCCTTTTCAATGGACAGCTTTCCCTCAACTCTCCCAAGCCATTGAGCATGCTCAAGCTCCCCCCCCCCCACATATTTTAATGTGCAAACAAATCTATTTTCACACTCTTGGGACGCCCCATGAGGTTCTGACCCCTCGGCCTTTTCTGCTTGCGGCCCCAATCTGCTGCCAAGCTGGCTGTAACATTGCCCCCCCCCAAATCAGACATGGCAAAAGGCCAAATATTCAGTGAGGACTTGGCCGTGGGGCGAGTATTCCAGAGAACCCTGGACATCAGCCATTGTCTGAGGGTGGAAATGGCACAGGATTTGAAGCTGAGCGTTCCCGAGCTCAGCTCTTGGCAGCTTTCATCACCAGCAGCTAATTAGAAGGTCTTGCAGATGGAAGTGTAGAAAGGAAGGTTTTCTGAACAGGCATGACATGCGCCGCTAAGTGGCTGGTGGGCGGGCATCTATAAATACCCGCTGCCTTTGCCACCCCCAAATTTCAATGAGGCCCCCTCCGTTCTCCTCGGAAGCACAAGAAACCGGAGATTATTCCTCTCTCTCCGCCGTGCCGCCCCCCCCAATCCATCCATGCACATTCGTCCTGCTGACGTCTCTCAAAAGTGCACGTTGCCATGGCAACAGTTCGGTGGCCCACATTCTCTCAGTGCGCTCTGCAGAACAAAAAACCAAGCCGGCCACCAGAGGGGCTTCTGCGGCAGAGGTGGGGACTGGCTCAGCAACAAGCCAGAATTCCCAAGGCCAGGGAAAGGGGGCCTTGGAACTGCAGCCAGGGTTGAAAAAGAACAACCCCAAGGCTGCTGTTCTCCATGTTATGCCCTTCCACGGCTACGGTGCTGTTGGCCCGTGACAGGACCCGTGATTCTTCACAGTCAAATATGTAACACCATTTTCAAACAGCTCTAGCCCTAAGGCAGCCTCTTGGTCTCAGTGTTCCCTGTCTGCAAGATGGGGATAATAGGGACTTGGCAAGGGTGCGGCAAAAACAACCACAAGGCACTATGTACGAAGCTATGGTGCACTTGGAGCTATGCAAATGTTAAGCACTATTATTGACAGGAAATCATTACAGAGCTGGCTTCTCCGCATTCTCTGGCGAGGCCTCTGTACATGTGGAAGCCTGTTCCTCCGACTTCGGCTGACTTGCGCCTGGCGTTGGGAATGGACCCGGGGCCAAGGCTGCAAGGGCCAGAGGGATGTGGGAGCATGCACATGCTCAGAAGCACCCTCCCCATTCTCGTTATTTCGGTTGGATTGTGGAAGATGCTGGAAATAGATTCTGAGGCTGACATGACAAGAGGGGAAGGACAAGGGCTCAGTGGGAGAGACCTTCAGAGAGAGGGTCCAGGGGTCCAATCCTTGGCAGCGTCTTCAGGAAGGGAAGAGAACAATTTCTCCCTGCAGTCAGGTAGAAATTCAACAGGGGTGGGCAGCAGGCATGGTGGGGAAACACTTCGCCAGTGGAACTGCTGCCTGTCGGGTTAAAGGCGGGAAGGGAGGTTTCTTGTTGTTAAATGGCACTGAAAAAAACAATCGCACCGGGCCACAAGCTTTAGGGGGGCAACAAGCCGAGCTTGGCATTCCACTGGGTAACCAAATGCTGAATGCAGTGAAACAAACCGCGCTGGAATAGCTGCCGGCTATCAAACGTTACGGCCAATTAACCAGAAAACGTTTCACTTAAGTCATGAAATGGGATGTCGTCGTGGAGGGGCTCGCTGCAGACTCTGCGCCCCCCGAGCCACGCCACCGCCGGCGGGGACATTCTGCACATGCCCCGCGGCTCTTCCAGGGCGGGCGCAGGGGAGGCAGCCGGGCCGCGTCTCCGCCAAGTTCCGGGCCGAGGGTGGCCCCGTCCCGTCTCCGCCCCCAGCCAGCGGCGGCTATAAGAGCGGCGGCGGCCGAGCCGGGCCGGGCCGCGGGCAGCAGGCGGAGGATGGGGCCGGGCCTGCGTGCGCTCCTGGGCGGCTCGGGGACGGCGCTGCTGTGCCTGCTGGGGGCGGCGCGCTGGGGCGGCGAGGAGCCCTCGGGGCTGCGGCTCTGGGCACTGCCGGCGGCCGTCTGCGGAGCCGCGCTGGTGGCGCTGGTGGCGGTGGCGCGCCGGCCGCTCCGCCTGCTGCGGCGCCCGGAGGACGTGGGCTACTGCCCGGAGCCCGGCTGGACCCGCGCGCAGGCGGCGCGCAGGCTGCGCAGGAGCCGCCCCACGGAGCAGCTGCCGCCCGTCTACCCCAACGGCTGGTTCCGCCTGCTGGACTCGGAGCAGCTGCGGCCTGGAGCGGTGCGCCACGTTGCCGCGCTGGGTGAGTGCCTGGCCGGGGGGAGGGCGGCGGAGAACCCCTCCGCGGCAGGAGGCTGCGCGCCCCTCTCTCGGATCTGGGCCGGGGCTGTTTGCGCCGCTGCGCAACCGTGTCAGTTTCAGCCTGGGCGCCCCACCCAGCGAGGGAAGCGCGCTGTGTCTCTGGAGCCAGCTGCCCGCAGGACCGCCCCCTCTTGGCACGGCTTCCAGGCAGTGGAGCTGGCAAACGCTGGTGCCCTCGGGGCCTCTCTTGAAAACGAGCACCTACAGGCAGGGCGGTGTTTTTGTGGTCGTTGAAACGGCGTGAAAACACAAAACCGTGCCAAAACCGCTGCATTTGGGTGTGTAAGATCTGCTCCCGAAATTAAAATCTGTGACTTTTCCAATTCGAAGCAACACTGTGGCTGCTTCCGTTCAGGCTCCATCCCCGACCTACTCCACAATTAAAGCATCCGAAATTAAGAACAAGGAGAACTTGAACAAAAAACACCGAACTCCGCTTTCCGCCAAAGTGTTCACATGCCTGTGCTGGCAGCTGAGCATGTTATGTGCTGCGCAGGACTTCCGCTCTGGCGATATAGAATTACTGAGCCCCGCTGACCTCTGACGCCTGGCCAACTTCTCTTCTCTTGTTTGGAAAGGCAGAGCCTTCTCCCCCTTCTGCGCCCAGGGGCTTTGTGGGTGCCTCTTGTGTTTCTGGGCCCTGCTCACAGTAGTGAGGCCCTTTCACAGATCTCCGCATCTAGGTCTGAATAACCAGCTAGAGAAAGTGAGAGTTAAGCGCATTGACCTAGTTGTTGGCTGCATCTGAGTGGTGAGAACGTCTCTGTTATTGCACTTGGGGTCCAGCCTTCCAGCCTTCCAGCACCGATGCAGCCGCAGGAAATCAGGGGCCTCCTCAAGGCAAAGGAATTTGTTCTGTACCTCAGCACTGCATTGTGGCTGCACCGATGCTGGAAGGTTGGACAGGATATGGCCCACAGCCCGCGGAACTCCCTGCCCCAGGGACTGACACCTTTGTAGCACTTATGGTGTCCATTCAACATTTGGCTGTTTCAGAAGCCAAGTGTCGCCCTCTCCTAGCCCTCTCCACAGGGCTATCTCTCCAATGAGCACAAACTCCACCCTCTTTCCAATGCTTCCAGCCACACCCCCAGCACCTATGGCAATGCTTCCAGCATGCGCCAACCAGGAGATGGCATGGCAGCAATGCTCCCTGCATGGGCGAGTTCGCCATTGAAGGAGCTCTGGGTTGGACTTAACACAGCAAAGGCCACAGTGCCTAATCTTGCAACATTGTGTGTGTGTGGGGGGGGGCATTAGCCTTATTTCCTAATAGTGTGATGGACTTTGGCAAAACCCACAGCAGAGACTGGGTTTGAATACCTGCCACTACTGGGTTCAGATCCCACTCCAAACTCACCCATGCTATTTTATTTCAGCAAACAAATCCTTGCATTTTTTATTTTTATTTTCTCGGAGGATGCCCTTTTCAGTGTTTATAGTTAGAACAGATGAACGATAACCCTTTTAATAACAGATACCCCTTTTTAGAGTTGGAGCAGATAAAAGGAAATACTGTTTTTACCCAGCGGGTAATTAAACTGTGGAACTCCTTGCCACAGGAGTGGTGATGGCATCTGGCCTAGGTACCTTTAAAAGGGGAGTGGACAGCTTTTAATCAACAGTATTTATATACCGCTTTTCAATACAAAGTTTTACAAAGTGGTTTACAGGCTAATAGTAACAACAACAACAACAACAACAACAACAACAACAATAATAATAATAATAATAATAATAATAATAATAAAATTAAAGGGCTCTCTGTCCCAAAAGAGCTCACAATCTAAAAAAATGCAAAGCACCCCCAGCAACAGCCACTAGAAAAGACACTGTGCTGGGGTGAAGAGGGACAGTGACTCTCCTCCTGCTACATATATCTCCTCCCCCTCCCAACCCGCAGTTTTAGTGGATGGCCCCTGGTTCTGGTGCTGTGAGAGTGGGTCTCAAGCATTCCAGGCATGAGGGACACTTGCCTTTGGAGCCTGGTGGCAGGAAGAGGTTTGTGTGTGCCTCAAAAACGGTGGATTTCCTCTCTGCTTAGATCCAGGTGCTTGCTGTGACTGTGGGCTTTTGGCCGCTGCTTGCCGACTCCCTTGTTGCCCTCCTCAGGGGATGACCAGCTGGCGGCTGCCACTCCTGACATGTAACCATTCCTCCCATTCTTCCCATTCCTTGCCCTGGAGCAGAACAAGAAAAACTGGTTGGGGACACACATAGCCTGCCAGAGTGGGACACGGAGGGCCACCTCATTCCCTCTTCCCTCTTGCACAGGCTGGGCTCTTATCGGTGATTTCTGGCAACCAGGATAGGCTGAATGGGAGTTTGCCAGCCAGCTTTCGTTCTGGTCCCACTGGAAGCCCTCTCCTAGATACGCCCCTGCACTGGCAGCGGGGTTAGGAGTGACTGATTGCAGAGAAACCGGGGCCTCTCCTCTTGTGGGTCTAGTAGACACACTGTCAACTTCTCCACGCATCGCCCTCAGATCTCGTTCTGGGGGACGTTTCTGTATTGCAGTTTCTTAGGCAGTTGTCTAGTCCAAAGATTCTCAAGCCTTCTAGCACTAGGATCTACGTTTCAGAATGACCATCTGGCCGGGCCCCACAGTGATGTCCTGGCCGGAAGTGCCGCCACTGTGACACCAGAGCCTGCTGCTTTCCTGAGAGTGCAGCAAACAGTCGGGTTATTTCTCAGCCATTTTCCAACGACAAGGTGAATCAGAAAGGGAAAAAAGCCTGCTTAAAACGTTGACATCCGCAAAATAACCACACAGCCCTTTCTAGCGTCCCGTCTTCCCATATTTTAATTTATGGCTGCCTTAGGTGCTACACGATCCACCTGAAATTGGCTCGCAACCAGTGATGTCATGCACCCACTACGCACCACTACGCGAGTACCGGTTCCTAGAAGTTGAGCTGGCCCCGCCCACTCGAAGCTGGCCCCTGCTATTTAACCAGGGAACAGTCGAAGCAAAATATGTATATACACATCTCTAGAAAGCAAAGCAATAGAAGTTACATCAACACTAACCACAAGCTGAAGTTATTACAAACATGATCACATCCATGGCAACAATCATGATATCACTTCCGACTTATGACATCACTTCCAGTGGGCGGACCCCGACAAGTGCCAATCAAAAGTGAGTACCTGTTCCTAAATCATTTAGATGACACCACTGCTCGCAACCCACTTAGTGGGTCCACCGTTTGAGGAACGCTGGTCTAGTTCCACGGGGAAGAGCAGGGCGGCCAAGGAGGAGAGGCTTTCCTGCAGTCTCTCTTTGAGATGAGAGTCAAACTGGGGATGTCCGGATGCCTCGGCCCTGAAGGGGGCACAGTCTAAACACACTGTTTTTCTGTAAGTGGCTGCACCGGCTATCCTGGTTCCTCTGGCATTTCCTGCAGGGCTTCCTGAAGCTGAGCTCTTCCTCCCGAGCAATGCACACAGGCTGTCTGGCCCCTCTGCCTTCAGCTTGACAGTTTGGCAAAGCTGTGCATCTTTTTCTCCACCACTCTAGATCTAGATCCCCCCCCACAGCTTGCAGAGTCCTCAAAATATTCAGTCTGGGTCCTCTTAGCCAGCCCAGATCTCTCTGAGACCCACCCACTCACCTCCAGTCAAAGGGGTCCAAATCGGAGACCCATTGTCAGGGGCAGGCTGCCTAATCTAGTAGCACTAGCCGTGGCACACAGCTCAAAGTAGTCTCTGTCGTCCTGGGGGCTGCTGTTTATTTGCACTGTACTTGATTAGAAATTGATCCTTTGCAGAGTGGTTGGGGGGGAGGAGGAACCCTTTTCACCACTAGGTCCCACACTTTTTAGTACCAGGACCCACTTTTTAAAAATGACACACTGTCGGGACCCACCTTGCTTTACAAGATTTTTTTTATAAGTTTCATCTCGCCAGCTGCTTGCTTCCATAGGGCTTAATACCTTTTCCTAGTCCAGTGTCAGCTTGTCAGTTTCGTGCCTCACCAACAACCAGTGGAGGTTGGAGGAAAAGGTGATAACAAAATTTAAAACACACACATAACATCATTTTCTGCACTTCTCATTTTTCTTTTAAAAACAAAAGCCCCAAATCTGCCAGAAAAAAATTTTTTTAATGGTTTTTGTTCAATGGGGTGGTGTACATTATTACTTTCACTGCCTGTGTGCATAATTATAAAGCAATTATAACTTTCAACGATGTGCGTGTATGTTTGAAATTTGCATTTTATCTGGGAAGACACCACAATTCTGCTTTCTCACATTCGGGTTGCGACCCGCAACCCCGTGTTTGGGAAACCCAATGTTTGGGAAACACTGCTGTTCATTGCAGGGCGTTCCTTTGACGTTGGGGCAGGCTGAAAATGCATCGTTGTAAACGGGTGCCTCAACGATGGAGGCATAAGGAGAATTGGAGCATCTCTGTGCTTCATTGTGCTGCAAGTCTGGCGCCACCCAGTGGCTCATCTCCAACCTGCCACATTCCCCATAAATGTTGTCCAGCCCATTGTAAGCCACGGGCCACCTTTTGTGAGGATTAGATGGATTTGTGTTTAATAGAGGCAGGCAGGCCGGACCTGTTTCTCTCTCTAGATTTCAGAGTTCTACCAGATTCCACCCTGGTGGAGTTCTCTTTACCCTGGCTGGCAAAACAATGGCAGGAATCCACCGGCTGCCTATCGGTTAAGTTTGCATAAGAAGCTGAATTTCTTGTGCCCCCCCCC
>JAJKFI010000335.1:9815-21270 GCA_029204185.1 Lerista edwardsae
GTGTGTGTGTGTGTGTGTGTGTGTGTGTGTGTGTGTGTGTGTGTGTGAGAGAGAGAGAGAGAGAGAGAGAGAGAGAGAGAACCTTTTTTCTTACAGCCCTATTCATGTCTACTCAGACATAAGTCTCATTGTGTTCAATGGCACATACTCTCAGGGAAGTGTGCATAGTAGTGTCACCTTAGAGATTACCTATCAACCAACCTAACTACCTAACTACCATCTATCTTTCTGTCTCTGTCTGTCTTTCTGTCTTCATAACTCATTTTTTTTTTGTCTAGGTCACCGCTGTTGCACAAGCTGCCATGAACAATCAGTCAGTTAGTGAATTCATACTGGTTGGTCTCACCAGTTCACCTGGACTACAGTCATTTCTCTTATGGGTTTTTGCCTTCATCTTTGCCTTGGCACTAGCTGGAAATCTACTTCTCATCCTTGTCATTTGCACTTGCAAGAAGCTCCACACTCCCATGTACTTCTTGCTCACCAACCTGTCCTTAGTGAATGTGTTGTCTATCTCCATGACGACCCCCCAAAATGCTCCAGAATCTTGGGACCAACAGAAAAAGCATCTCCTTTTCTAGCTGTTTTATGCAAGTCCATCTCTTTGCATGGGCACTAGCGACTGAAACTCTCATTCTCACCTTTATGGCTTTTGACCGCTACGCTGCCATCTGCCACCCTTTGCAATACTCACTCATCATGAGGAAGGACTTGTGCATTGGAATAACTATCAGCATTTGGGTTGTCACCCTAGCCCATTCTACATTTCACGTTGTTCTTCTGCTTCAACTGTCCTTCTGCAACTCCAACATCATCAACCATTTCTTTTGTGATTTCCCTGCACTTTTAAAGCTCTCCTGCTCAGACACCAGCCTGAATGAGACTTTGACTTCTGGGGCAGCTGTCATCTTTGGGGTCTGCCCTGGCGGGTTTATTTTAATTTCGTATTTGTTCATCCTCAGAGCTATATTCAAAATCCAATCCACCGAAGGGAAGAAAAAAGCTTTCTCCACATGTTCCTCTCATCTCATTGTAGTGAGTGTCTTCTTTTCTTCAGCCGTTTATAATTATTCCGAGCCCAATTCAGACTCTTCTGTGGGAAAAGACAAGCTAGTTTCTCTTCTGTATATGGTGCTAACTCCAGTTGTTAATCCCATCATATATTCTCTGAGAAACAAAGATGTGAAAGAGGCATTCTAGAAACTTACTGGGAGAGGTCTGTTGTGGCAAAGACGATAAGTCTGAGGTCTAAAAATCTTACCTTAAGCTGCATCAATTTACCATGTGCCTTCAGGTCATGATTTAGACCGGCTGGCCGCAACATCAATTGGGACAAAAATGAAGAAATCCTAAAGATATTCTCATTTCTTATCCATGCTTGCTACAGGATTCTGGATGGAGAACTACACTCCATTTAAACCACTCATTCTCACTAGAGGTGTTTGAACATAAAGGGGTGAAAGTGTTTTTTTTTCCCCTTTTAATTGCTGAGGACAACTATTAAAATAGTGTGACTGAATTTCATAGAGCAAAGAATGTTGATTCAAATCAAAGGTACAATTTGAGCCAATTGCACGTTATACTTTACTTTTAATTCTTTTGTGAAAATTTCCTATGCTAAAATAAAAGTACCAGATTTTACAGTACCAGAGGATGCTGCATTGTTTCAGGTCAAGTGACTGTCTACATAGGACATATTTTTTTTTCATTCTGAAGACTGTATTCAGAATCCCTTCCACTGAAGGCAAGAAGAAAGCTTTCTCAACAGGTTCTTCTCACCTCATTGTTGCTAGTTTTTACTTTCCTTCAGGTACTTATAATTTCATTACACCCAATTCAGGTTCTTTTTTAGAAAAAGACAAGCTAATTGCTCTTTTTTATACGGTGGTAACCAGTGATGTCATTCAGGGGGAACGGACCAGAACGAGCATTCCGGATCCTAAAGGGCTTCGTGACTGGTTCTGGGTTCCCAACAAGTGCCAATCAAAAGTGAGTTCCTGTTCCTAAATCATTTGAATGACACCACTGGTGGTAACCCCTCTTTTTAATCCACTTGTATATTCTCTGAGAAACAAAGATGTGAAAGAAGCACTCAAGAGGCTTACTGAGAGTGGACAGCTACTGCAGAGGCCACAACTCTAATATCTAAATATGTCTAGATCACTAACACAAAAATATTGAATGGGAGAGAAATTGTCAAGGGCACAATCCTGACCAACCTTCCAGCACTGAGGTAAGGGCAATGCAGTCCAAGGTAAGGGAACAAAAATTCCCTTACCTCAAAGAGGCCTCCGTGACTGCCCCGCCCCCCCAACTGCAGGATGTTGCACAGGCCCCATTGGCACAGCTACGACTGTACTAGAAAGTTGGTTAGGATTGCACCCTGAATTTGTGACACTGGCACAGTCTAAGGGTGTACCTATAAGAACCTAAAAAAAATAAGAGAAACCCTACTGGATCTGACCAAAGGCCCATCTAGTCCAGATTCCAGTATCTTACAGTGGTCCACCAGATGCCTCTGGCAAGACACAAGACAACAAGCTACTTGCATCCTGTTGCCACTCCCTTGCACTTGGCATTCCGAAGTAGCCTTCTTCTAAAATCTGGAGGTTGCTTATACTCATCATGGCTTGCTACCAGTGATGAACCTTTCCTCCATAAATCTGTCCTCTTAAAAGCATTCAGGCCGAATGCCAGGTGCACATCTTTTCATTGCTAATAAAGTTGTTCACTTTTAACTTCCTGTGTGTCATCTCTCATGTCTGGATATGGGTGTAATCATTGTTTTATCCTTGCACCCCCCAATAAAAACACAGACCAGATTATATGGAATAAATGGCCACTTTATTAACTATTTAATAACAATAAGCAACAGGGTCGGCTAACAAATACGTGTAGGTCCCCGGGGGGAAATGGTGCTGCCCGTCTACCTCCCCCATCTCCTAGGGCGAACCATCTGACTCCAAGCTCCTCAGGTCTGCGACCTGGCTTGCCCTTCATAGCCACCCCGAAGGGTTGAAGTGCCCAGGTTGCCAGGCAACGGGCAAACCCAGTGGCCTGGCACAACCCAAGCATGGGCTAGCCAGCCCACCAAACCCAGCCGGGTGTGCCAGCATAGGCAGGCCAGCACACCTGTACCTTGCCACTCTATAATGGACACCAACAACTACATTCCCATACCCGCACGTTTTTTACCACACGGCGGGGCTCAGCCTCACGCTTGGCCCCCACCACCACCACCCCACATGGAGAATACTCTCCAGAGACCTTGTTGCCAGTCACTTAGTAAAATATCAGTGCCCATGTCTGTCAGGTGAACTCCATCTTGCCGGTACAATGCAGCCCTGTCATGCGCGATAACCATTCCGCCATCCCGACGGACCACCCTCCCCAGGTATGTGTTGACTTTCTTTCTGGTTGTCTCAATGCTCTTTATATCTATGGCATGACGCCAGACCTGGCATGGGAGGAGATTGGACCATAGGACCAATATCCCCCCAAACCGGCTAACCACCAGATTGCTGTCCCTATCATCTTGTACCCACAGGGAAATGGAAGACCTGTGGCCTAGATCATTTTCCCACAAGTGAATCAACCATACCTGGGGGGGCCATGGACCCGGACAAACTCAAAAAATGAAGGCAACAATTGCCCCCATAACATGCCTTGACTGGCTACCCAATAAGTCTGGGCGACAGCACTCAGCCCCAGCTGGGTGCCGAAGGAACTCCCCTCCACACTCTTGTTGGCCCAGAATACCAAGGAGTGTCCCGAAACGAGAACTCTGACGGCAGAGGTAGGGGGACCTAGGACAAGGAAACAAGTGTAAGATGAAGGAAACAACAGCCCAAACCGGCTGAAATGGTGCAGCGTATCTGCAAACATTGAATAACAATGGGGCCGCATGCCCAAACCAAGCCCCATATGGGCAGTGTGCCGAGTGCCGTTGTGGGTGTACCCTGCCCTTCAAGGACCCCTCTGCCTACTGCTCGGCCTCGGGGTCCCTGGCATAATATTTAAATGTGCCAGAGCGCCATCTGCCAATTCTCTGGATCTCCCCGTCAGGATGCCCCAAACGTGCAGCCGCTGTAGCGGCCCCAATTCTGAAAGAGTGAAACCATAATTTTCCCTATCAAGGCCCAAAACGTCCAGGGCACTATAAAAAACCATGCAGAACTGATAGAGGGAGAGAGGGGCTGAATCATCATGACAAAAGAGCGGTCCTTTGGTCGCTGGCCTGCCGGCCAGGTAGGCTCACAGAGAGAGTACTGGGCAGATTGTGATAGCCAGGGCTTGTCCCAAGCGGACCCTCTGCCCTACCCCCCTCTGATCAGTCTTGGAGAACCACAGGGTTATAACAAACTTACATCTAACAAGGGCGATGTCGCCCAGGGCAAAGCCCTGCCAGTTCTATCTTTTATTGAGGCTGAAATCACCTCACTGGGCTGAAAAGCATCAAAAAATGTAACAAACCCAACTGCTCTGAACATCATGGCCTCATATGGGGACATGCAGAGTTCCTGGAAGCATTCCATTAGCACCCGCAACTCGCCGGGGGCAATGGGCCTGCGTCTGTCAGGAATAGGGGGACAAGATCTCCTAAAACCCTCAACTATCTTCCTAACCCTAAAATCCCCAGTGTTGTCAGTGTAACCTTGGCTAATGCTGCCAAGTGAACTGAAAGAGATTTAGGTGACATAACAAACCCCATGGAGGTACATCACGAACCATGGAGGTACATCACGAACTGCAGAAGATGAGGAGTGGGGATGGGCCATTCCTGAGTCAGTGACATACCCACCCTAAAGGCCTCGAAGCCCTCGATCTTAGCCTGATAGATCACTTTGGTGGCGGGGGCTAGGGCAGACTTGTGAGGCATTGGGGGAACAGGTCTGGCTCCTGCCGCGCCCAGGGGGCAAGTTGCCGGAAACGGTCCATCTGAAATCGAGACAGGGCATCTGCTATATTGTTTTGTAGGTCTGGGACATGCCATGCCACAAACAATGCATTGATTTGAAGACATTGCAAAACAAAGGCTCTCACCAAGGACATGACTCTAGGGGATTTTGAGGTTTGCTGGTTAATGATGCAAACCACAGCCTAGTTGTCACACCAAAATTTTATGGTCATGTTGGCGAAGGAATCTGCCCACAAATGTACTGCGACCACTAACAGGAATAATTCTCAAAAGGTCATGACCTTGGTGATGCCCCCGTGTTTCCAGGTTGATGGCCATTGCGCCGCGCACCATCTCTCTCGGAAAAACAGACCGAAACCCAAGCCTCCTGCGGCATCCGAATGTGCCTGCAGTTCAGCTTCTAAAAGCTGTTCGTTGTGCCAAAAGGAAACCCCATGAAACTCTACCTGGAACCGCTGCCAAGTTGCCAAGTCATCCCTCATTCCTGCTATCACTCTAAAACGGTAATGAGGCCTGCATATGCCTGACATGCAACTGCACAGTCTGCGCAAGAACGCCTGGCCCGGGGGCCACCACCCAGCATGCAAAAATTAAGGTGGCCTACTAAAATTTGGAGGTCTTTAAGCGATAGCTTGGTGGCTGCTATGCTGCGGGCTAACAGCGCCTTCAGTCGCTCCAGCTTGTCAAACGGCAGACGGCTGCAGCCTTGCACTGTATCCAGCTCTATACCCAGGAATGTTACTCTGGAAGCAGGACTTTCTGTTTTCTCGTGTGCCAGGGGAACGCCCAAATCTGCGCGCAAGGAAACGAAGGCTGCAAGGAGCGTCACGCAATGCCCTGAGTTAGCTCTGCCCACAAAAAGAAAATCATCAAGATAGTGCTCCACCTGCTGCAGCCCGGTCTTGCAAGACACCGCCCACTGCAGGAAGCTGCTAAATTTCTCAAATAAAAGGCAGGATACTGAACATCCCATAGGAAGAGCCCAGTCGAGATAGACTCCGCCCCTAAACTGAAAACCAAGGAGACAAAAATCCTGTGGGTGTACTGGTAAAAGCCTAAAGCCTGACTTAATGTCTGCCTTCGCTAACAATGCCCCCGGGCCTTCCCTGCGCACAGTGTGCACAGCCTCATCCAGAGAGGTGTATTTGACCGAACAAAATTCAGCTGGAATCCAGTCATTTACAGAGTCTCCCTCAGGGCAAGATAAATGGTGGATGAGCCGAAATTCACCCTGCATTTTTTAGGTACTACCCCGAGCAGAGAAATCTGCAGGTTAGGGATGGGAGAGGACGAGAAGGGGCCAATCACTCTCCCCGCCACCGCCTCCTTATCTATTTTTTCTTGTACGATCTGTTTCAGACCCATCACAGGTGGTAGGTTCCTTGCCCACGTGGGGGCCCCTGGGGGGGGCTGGAATACGAAAACCAAACTTAAAACCGTGAAACAACAACTTTGCTGACTCCCTATCAGGGTAACTGTGTAACAAATCAGCCAAAACTTCAAGATTGATAGGGGTGGGTCCCCTCACCAGATGGAGGGGGCGGCTTTCCATCCTTCCTACCCTGTTCTTGCTGTCTGGGTCCTCTTTTGAACCAAGACAGCTTGCGGCACACAGTGACCTGGTGCTTACCCCCGCACTGGCTGCAGACATGACCAAAGGTACAGTCCACCCTCTTACACTTCCCCATGGAATTGTATTCGTGACAGGACTGGGGGGGTTGAACCCACTGACCTGCTAAAACGGAGGCAGCGGCCTACCCCATGGCATTACGCACAATGAGGTGGCTGCTGTCCAATCTGTCACCCTGTGTGGCCCCAGCTGGACCACAATCTGAACCCATAGCTCCCACTGGGGAAGTTTCCAAAAGAGGGCAGGGTCATGGGAGGCTTGTAACCTGAAGTGGTCATCATAAGCCAACAAAAAGAGCCCTGAATATTCCCGGTTGGCCCTGTATATAATATCCAAATATTTGAGCAGTTCCCCCCTCTTTTGCTGGCTACATCTGTATGACAACAGCCATGTAAATAATACAGCCCATAAGCCAATTGTTACAGTTCTTGTCTATTTTGCATTTCTTAACTAGTTGGGGGTCTGGAACTGGATCCCCTAGCTTAGCCGCTACCTTGGGCACTCTATGGAGGAGGCTGAATACATCCACAAACTCCCCCCTCCATATTTTTTCTTTTACTGATAAAGCAAGGTGCCCGCCAAGCGGCAAAGCCGCCTTCCCATATGCAACCCTAGGGCAGTCAGCAGCACCTGCTAGGCTGTGTTGTACCCAGCGGCACCATTCAGCCAGTATGCTGGGCAGGAATTACATTTGACCAGCAGTCCTCCTGTTGCGTAATGGCGTGTTCCGCCGCTTTCCCACCCGCCCCGGCAGGTAGTGTGGAAGCCCTGCAAAGGCCCCACCTTCACTGTCATCCCAGACCCCCGCCCATGGTGTGGTGCTTTCAGGACCTGTGGCGCCCTGTGCCAGCTCACCTACTGCTGGTTGAGGTCTGCTGAGCTGCATGCTGTCCACAGTGGATGCTCGTGGGGCTTCCCCAGCATCCTCCTGTTTGGCCACAGTGGCACCTGTGATGTCATCCCACTGAACCGTGTCCTCCAGTGAGGAAATCCTGGATGACAGATACTGTTTTAGTTTTCCACCACAGCCCTTCCTTTTGGATCTCCTGGAAGGGGCAGCACCTGTTGTGCTTCCTCCATCACCCTGACCAGAGTTGCATAGTTCCTTCTCACGTTCCAAGGCATCCACCCTGGCAAGCAAAGCCTTAAGCTCTGGGCCTGGGACATGCCATGCCACAAACAATGCATTGATTTTAAGACATTGCAAAACAAAGGCTCTCACCAAGGACATGACTCTAGGGGATTTTGAGGTTTGCTGGTTAATGATGCAAACCACAGCCTAGTTGTCACACCAAAATTTTATGGTCATGTTGGCGAAGGAATCTGCCCACAAATGTACTGTGACCACCTGCTTCATAAGAAGAGTCACGTGGCAAAGGAGCAGGATTAGGCTTTTTAGGAGCGTCCCCACCTGATTTTTTTATTGCGTTTGGGCATCTTGGCTTGCTGTATGCCTTACTGGCTGCAGTGCAAGTCAATTGGAAAGTGAAACCGAAAGTGCGCAGCCGCACATGGTGAGGCCTAACAATAAAGGAAGTTGAGGATTAGTAGGCCCAATAAAAGCTGCAAAGAAGCCCAGCCTCAATTGAGCCCAAGCTAAGCCCAAGCTAAAAATCACAAGTACTCAATTCCCAGCCTCAACACCACAACCCTGAATGTGTGCGCATGGGAGAATGGGAGGGGATGGCTGTTTCAAATATTGTCACGTGTCTGCCCCCCCCTGCGAACAGCCCTGGCTATCTAATCAGCACAGGGACAATAAACTGCCCAGGTGGGTGTGTTGGCAGAGCAAGCCATCATCTCCAAAGACCCTCCCCCTCACGCTAAAAAGCGCCCCCCGTCGCAGTGAGGTCCGGATTCCCTGCAACGCACAGCCCCGCAGGTGAGGGGGTGGGGGGCAAAGGCAGTGGGGAGAGTAAAAGGCCAGAGGAGAGGGAGAGAGGGGGGTGCACACAAGGCTCCCTGTTCCGCTGGCTCCTGCAGGGAACCAGCTCCGCCTTCTGCCTCTCCCCAGGTGAACATGGCTCCTCTCTCGGTTGGTCCGGTGAGGCTCCCTTCGCTGCACGTGGCTCCCTGCACAGCCCAGCAGCTGCTGCTGCTTGAGGCTAAAAATAGCCCTGAAGCCGACGGAGGTTTGGAGAGTCGCTGCGACGGAGCGCTTAAAACACTCCGTTTCTGACCGCTTCCAGCCCCGGACTGCTGGGCAAATTGCCCCTTTTGTCCAGGGGCTATTGGTTAGGCCTGTCCTGCCCCATGCCTTACGGGGGGCGGGACAAACTTGGGCAGCGTGCAATGGCCACGCTACCCCCCTTCTAGTCTCCCAGCAGAAGATGCACCTGAAAGAGCATCTACTGACATACTTCAGACTATGACTTGCTTGGAAGTTTATTTCCCTGTGAACACCCTTCAATTAAAGAGAGAGAGAGAGAGAGAGAGAGAGAGAGAGAGAGAGAGAGAGAGGTCTGTATCCCAGCTTAAATGACCTTTAACGCCCAGAGCGATTGGCCCCAAAATCGGCACCCGTATGCCTTACAACTGGCAACAAACACTGCAGGGGCACGACCCCCCCGGCGCCCCTGGGGGTGGGTGTGCAAAGGGGGTGCTGCGTAATATGATGTGTGTGTGTGTGTGTGTGTGTGTGTGAATGTGTGTGTGCGCGTGCGCATTAGCGCTCAAGTTTGGAGGAAAAGTGCATCATGGGCTATAGGCCACAATGGGTTGTGCATCCTCCTTACATTGGTAGTAGGCTACTTCAGAATACTAGGTGTAGGGGAGTGGCAAAAGGATGCAAGCATCTTGCTGTCTCTTCTGCTCCCTAAGGCACCTGGTGGGCCACTGTGACATACAGGAAGCTGGACTAGAGGAGCCTTTGGCCTGATCTAGCAGGGCTCTTATGTTCTTATCTAGTTGGCTTGAGGGGGATTGTGGGAAGGGGGAAGTAGCTGAGCCTCTCCAGCCTTTCTTTTCCCTGAACAAGCATCCTGGAAAACACGGGATATTCTCAGCTGGGTGCATAGAACAGCATTATCAAGAATCAGACATAGGAATCTCGTCATCAGTGGAAGCATTTAATTAACGGAACATGAAATTGCACAGACACAAATTCTATAAAAAAATGTCTATAAAGTCTAGTTGTATTTGTATGCAATGATCCTAGGCTTTTCTATGAGGGAGTGCGCTTGTGTTTCATGCACCACTACAAAATATGTCTGCTAAATGAAAGCCTTTGTCAATAATGGACATGATTTTAGGTAGCGAGGTAGCCAAGGAGAGGGAGCTTTTCACATTCTCTGGCCAATTCTTTTTCTCAAAATTGTTCAGCCAAGCTGCTTTTCACTCAACCAAACACAGCGTATTGGTCTACCAAATCCGCCTCATCTACATCAGACAGTGCCAGTGATTGCTTGCCTTTGTAGGGCCATTCACCCTTATCTATTATGCTGTTTGTACAATTAGCAATAAAAATTTGGAGAAAAACACAGAACCCTGCAATTTGTTGTTTTAACCAAGAAATTTTGGAAAAAAATTTCACCAAAACCCCAATCCCTATTATGGGGCTCGTCGAACACCTCAGGGTTTGTGTGTATTTAAGTTGAAGTTCTGAGGCCCCATAGAGGCCACTTGAGGCCACTGCAGGCCTCTGAAAGGCTCCAGACACAACCAGAAGAAGGTTCTGGTCACAGAGTCCACATTCATGAACCCAAAGTGTTTCCTCACTTCCAGGTCAGGGGGCTGAGCCTCACTGGAACAGAACGTCATAGGCTGGCTCATGTGAAAACAGATGTGTGTAGTTGAGTTTAAAACGACTTTGTGGCTCTCTCTCACTCTTCTTCCTCCCCAAGAATTTAACGTTACGATGGGAGAGCAGAAAACTGCTTTGTAGGAGATTCTATTTTCCCCATTTCTCCATTGCTTCTATGTACAGTATGTACATAAGGAAATATTGCAAAGACACTGTAAAAACCCACTGAAATTAACTTTATTTAAATAAATAAAATTTATTTCCTTGGAAATAAAACCCAGTAGCACTGCCTCTGGAATCTTCACATTACTCGGGGAAATAGAAAGCATGGGACAACACTATGAAATAAACAAGTACAGAAAAGTAGGAAGACAACCAAGAAAATGGATAATATGTCAGGATTCTAAAACCTAAAATGCATCATGGAGGAAAAAAAAAAACTTGGATTGCAATGAATTTCTTCTTGAAGATGCTGCAAAGTTCTTTCTCCCAGTGGCACCATCATTTCCATTCAAGAAGGATTTGAAAGTTGATGACAGACTTGGTTGGGGAAATTAGTCTGCTGAGAATATCATCAGATGAGTTTATCATCAGCCATCCGACAGATGAAATACCAGTTGGATGGGCCACCTGTCAGGTAGCAGGTACCAGTTGCGAAATGGTTCAATGCTAGACAAAGAAGGAAAAATTCCATCAATAATTAAGCAGAACAAAAAAAGGGATGAAGGTACGTGCTTTTCAATGTTTCCTCTGCTCCAGGTTCAAATGTCAACGACACCTTGACTGAAAACTATTCCTGCCAGTTCGAGAATGAGGGGCCTTGCAAAGTGTAGCTTCTCTAATCGTGCTGCAGGGGAGAAGCAACTGTCTTTAATAACATCTATTGGCTTTTCCTTAGCAGTAGCTATTTTTTAGAAGCAGCATTTCTCCATCTTTTATTAGACTGTGAGTCGTTCTTTGTCAGGGAACGTTTCATGTTCTATATAAATTACTGGGTACTGTGTTTTATTAAAAGCAGTATTTTAAAATTCTTCAAGACAATAATATTGCTAGTTGCTACCATGCAATTATTAAATGACAGAAATATTAGAAAAAACATAAACTTTAATGATATGCAGCACTCTTTGATGTGCGGAACACATTCATAAATGAGTGAGTGAGTGAG
>JAJKFI010000335.1:38346-70912 GCA_029204185.1 Lerista edwardsae
CTATGTGCTCCTTGGACTTGCGCTTGCTCCTCCCAAGCTCAAGTGTTCTAGCTCCACACTCCTGCTCCTCACATTTCCTCTTTCTTCCCCTACCCCAGGGTTATTCAAACTGAGGGTCTGATGTAAGGTTGTTATATGGTGACCAATTATCCAAAGCAAAACATCAGATGCCGGAGTAGGGTTTTGATTATTCAAAAAGTTTATTGCAGCTGCAAAAGACTTCAGCCGTGTTCTCATGAGCAGAAAAGAAACAACTGAAGTGCTGAACACAAGCTAAGGCATAGTTTATATACTTTTTTGTAAACAAGCTTTGCTCATAGCTACGCGTTAGCAACCGTTACCTTGCTCCCCGCCTTCCCTGTCTTTTTGCTGATTTTTACTTTTTCATGCATGTCAACTTGCCCCAAGCACTGCTTTTGGTTTGGCATTCCAAAGGCTTTTATCTAACCCAAACATCCTTCTTCTGCGCAACCTTGACAGAGGTACAAGAAAACATGTATTTTCCCGTGAAGTTTTGCAACCTTTGATTTTGTGACCTTTGTACCTAAACCTTTGCATTGAAATCCTTTATTCAGCATATAATAAGGTGTGTCGCAGAAAGCTGGAAGCAACCATCTTGAAAACTGCAGGCCTTTATCTTACTATATTCCTTTTGTGAGTGTTCACAGTTTGAATTTTCAAGTGAATGTAGTTGTTTTTTAAAATTGTTTTTTAGTGCAGTGCTTTTACATCATATCATGTTCTAATCTTGCTTTCTGTCAGGGATGCTTCATGGTTGTACAATTGTTGAAGTCGAAGAATGCCAATTTGCATGACAGGAGTGTCATTATATTATTTATTTATTTATTTATTTATTTATTTATTTATTTATTTATTTATTAATAGATTTTTTCCCCGCCTTTTGTGCCCAAAGGCACCCAAGGCGGCATTACAAAATATATATTAAAAATACAGCATAACAATTAACATTAAAAACAGTTAAAACAGTATTAAACAACAATAGCAAACAAAATAAAAACACAATTTAAAAAACAATTTAAAAACAATTTTAAAAAAAACAAAACAAAAACAAACCCCATGGATCATAATAACCAGCCGGCCAACCTGTCAGCAGTTAAAAGCTTTTTGGAATAAAAAGGTCTTCAGCCCCCGCCGAAATGTAAACAAAGAGGGAGCAGTTCTCAATTCTAGGGGAAGGGTGTTCCAGAGTTGGGGGGCCACCACCGAGAAGGCCCTCTTCCTGGCCGCCGCCCCTCTCACTTCTCCTGGTGGCGGCACAGTCAAAAGGGCCTCCCCAGATGATCTAAGAGTACGGGTTGGATTGTATGGAAGGAGGCGGTCCCTCAAATTCCCCGGATCCGAGCCATAAAGGGCTTTAAAGGTCAAGACTAGCACTTTGAATTGGGCCCAGAACAGAACCGGCAGCCAGTGTAGTCGCCGAAGCAACGGCTCGACAGAGTCAAACCGATGTGCTCCAGCAACCACCCGAGCCGCCGCGTTCTATACTAGTTGTAATTTCCGGACCGTCTTCAAAGGCAGCCCCACGTAGAGCGCATTGCAATAATCTAATCTAGATGTCACTAGGGCATGGGTCACAGTGGCCAGGTCCGCACAGCTCAGGTACGGCCGCAGCTGGCAGATCAGCCGAAGCTGAGCAAAGGCTCCCCTGGCCACAGCCGCCACCTGGGACTCCAGGTGTAGCTGTGAATCCAGGAGAACCCCCAAGCTGCGAACCTGCTCCTTCAGAGGAAGTGCAACCCCATTCAGAGCAGGACGATAGTCCAATACCCGAGCTGTGGATTTCTGAACCAAAAGCACCTCTGTCTTATCCGGATTTAATTTCAGCTTGTTCGCCCGCATCCAGCCCCCAACTGCCTCCAGACAGCGATTCAGGACCTCAACCGCCTCCTCAGAATCAGGGGGAAAGGAGAGATAAAGTTGGGTGTCATCAGCATATTGATGGCACCCCACTCCAAACCCCTGGATGACCTCTCCCAGCGGTTTCATGTAGATGTTAAACAGCATGGGGGATAAGATGGAACCTTGCGGCACCCCGAACCTAAGAGGTCGGGGTGCCGAACAAGCGTCCCCCAGCACCACCTTCTGGGATCTGTCAGTCAGGAAGAAGTGGAACCACTTCAAAACAGTGCCTCCAAGCCCCAACCCAGCCAGCTGACCCAGAAGGACACCATGGTCGATGGTGTCAAAAGCCGCCGAGAGGTCCAGCAGGACTAACAGGGTCGCACTTCCCCCGTCCATCCCTTGGCGAAGGTCATCCACCAAGGCGACCAAGGCAGTCTCCGTCCCGAACCCCGGCCTGAAGCCAGATTGGAATGGGTCCAGATAATCCGTTTCCTCCAGAACCCTCTGAAGCTGGGACGCCACCACCCTCTCAATCACCTTGCCCAGAAATGGGATATTGGAGACTGGCCGAAAGTTGTTTAAATTTGTGGGATCCAGGGAGGGCTTCTTCAGGAGGGGGCGAACTATCGCCTGCTTCAAAGCAGGCAGGAGCACCCCCTCCTTCAGAGATGAATTCACCACCCTCCCCGTCCACTCGGCCAGCCCTCCCCAGGCAGCTCTAATTAGCCATGCCGGGCAAGGGTCGAGCGGGCAAGCAGCAGGTCTCACACTCCAGAGAATCCTGTCCACATCCTCAGGCTCTACAAGCTGAAAAGAATCCCAAATTGGAGGATAGACAGGTTCCCCAGGGACATCACTAGATATGCCCACAGCGGCGTCCAAGTCATGCCGGATCTGATCGACCTTGTCTGTAAAGTATTTAGCGAACTCGTCACAGTGAGCCTCCGTGTGCTCCTCCCTACCAGTAAGGGGGGGCAAGATGTTAAAAACTGCGGACCACACGGAAGAGCTCAGCCGGACAGTTCTCTGCAGATGCAATGGTGGCAGAGAGGTGTGCCCTCTTAGCCACCACCACTGCTCTGGAATAAGCTTTTAATTGGGCTCTAGCCCGTGTCCGGTCAGATTCGGCATGAGTCTTTCGCCACCGACGCTCTGCCGCTTCATCGTTCGCAGCTCCTCAGAGAACCAAGGAGCCGCTCTGATTCTGCGACTGGGCAGAGGACGCTCAGGAGCGATCTCATCCAGGGCCCTGGCCATCTCCGTATTCCAGAGATGGACCAGGGCACCGGGTGGATCTCCAACTCTGGCAACAGGAAAATCCCCCAGAGCCCTCAGGAATCTGTCTGGATCCATCAGCCTCCGAGGGCAGATCATAAAATGTGATCCCCCGCCATTGCAGAGGTGAGAAGCCGCAACAAGCCTAAATCCCACCAGACAGTGATCTGTCCATGACAAAGGAGTGATCTTAATCTCCTCCACCTCCAGATCCCCATCAACCTGCCCCGCAGTAAACACCAGGTCCAGCGTGTGTCCCGCATCATGCGTCGGGGCGGATATTCAATCAATCAATCAATAAACCTTTATTGGCATAATAAAAATAAATACAGAAACAGGCCTAACCAATGGACTTCAGAATTTCTGACAAAAACATTGCGACATTGAGGGTAACATCGGGCTGATAATCACATAAAAGAAAGGAAATAATAGTATCAGAAGAAGAAAAAGAAAAGGTAGAGAGAATTGGTTGAAGCAAAGAAACACGAAGGGAGTGGTGGGACGGACAATTTAGGAGAATATGATGAAGAGAATCAGGTGAAGAGTGACAGAAAAAACAAATTCGTTGATCACGTGGGATCCGAGAAAAGCGTCCCAGGTGGTAAGCCGTTGGAAATATGTTGAGACGCGCCAACATGAAGGCTCTACGTTGAAGGGGATTGATAAGTTGAATAAAATAATTAAAAGGTCGACCACCTGAGGGAGGAAGATCAAAGAAAAAAGGAGAACAGATAGGATTCATAAGTCGATTGAATTCCTCCAATTCATGATGATAAAGTTGGCTTTTGATGCGACTAAGGGCCACTTCTGGAGAAGTGTCATTTAGAGATTCTAAGGAAATACCAAGAGAGGAGAGTTTATTTTCAAAGGTAAGAAACCAGTTAAATCTAAATGAGTCCTTGAGTATAGCAAATAATAAGGAATTATTAGACAATCGAAAAAATAAACGCAACCAATATTTAAAAGAAATTGACCAGGCAATAGTGGAAGGCAAATGAATGCCTAATTCTGAAAAAATAGTAGAGTAGTTTATTATGTTGGGTAAGCCCAAAATTTTCCTTAAAAAAGCTGTAAAAAGAATATTTAAATTAGTGGAAAAATCAGCAATCCAAATAGGCACACCATAGAGAAAGTAAGAGAGTAATTTAAGGTGGTAAATTTCTAAGGCAGCCGGAACAAATTGATTCCCAGATGTATAATGAAATTTGGAAATGGCTTGGAAAAGGGAAGAAGAAGTAGCAGAAACTAATTTAATGTGGGAGGACCAATTGAGTTTATAGTTTAACGTAATACCAAGATATTTATAGGAAGGAACCTGTTGGTAGACTTGGGAGCCAATCGTCCAGGAGGAAGGGGACCAGGATTTAGAAAAGACAATAATTTTGGTTTTCTCAGAGTTAATGGAAAGATGGTTGATGGAACAATAATTCTGAAATGCCAGTAAAGATTGGCGTAGACCAGATTTAGAGCGGGAAAGCAAGACTGCATCATCTGCATAAAGAAGAATATTAATGGGTTCACCATTTAAGGCAGGAGGAGAAGTATGATAAGAAGTAAAGAAGGAGGGAAGATCAGCTAGATATAGATTAAATAAAAATGGAGCCAGAATGCAGCCTTGACGAACACCCAGGTTGACAGGGATAGAAGGAGTAAGAGAGTTATAATTAGGGAGACGAATTTGGCAAGAGTTATTTGAATGAAGTTTGCGGAGAAGAAACAAAAGTTGGGGGTCAATGCCCCATTTATGAAGCTTGTCCCAAAGAATGACTCTGTCTATCGAGTCAAAAGCACTTCTCAGGTCGACAAAAGCGACATAAAGATCGGATTTGTGTGAAGTGTATTTTTGGACAAGAAAGGACAAAACTAGGATATGGTCTAGGGCACTGGAGCCCGCTGAGAAACCAATTTGTTCTTTCCCAGGAATGCCTATATCATGCGCCCAGCTCTGGAGTTTGGAAAGAAGGAACTTGGAATATAACTTCCCAATATTAGATAGTAAACTAATGGGCCTAAAATTTTGAGGTTGTGAGGGATCACCTTTTTTATAAATTGGGCAAATAACAGAAGAGAGCCAAGATTCAGGAAAACAACCAGTAGAATTTAAATGAGTGAATAATTTAGCAAGAATCGGGGCCCACCATTGAGGGTTATGAAGGAAAATTTCATTAATCAAGGAATCTGGGCCAGGGGCTTTATTAGTCTTAAGTGTAGAAATTAATTCAAGAATTTCAGAAGGGGAAACAGGGGACCATTCTGGAACATTAGATAACGGAAAAGAAGAAGGAGAAGGCAAAGGTGGGGCAGAAAAAATCGAAGAATAATGGGCGACCCAAACCTCAGAAGGAATAGAAACATTAGGAAGGTTAGAAGAAGAAGAAAAAGAATAAGAGATAAGAGACCAAAAAAGTTTGTTATTGCGTGAGGTTATGGCTAAATGAAGAAGAGACCATTTACGTAGAGCAAATAGATGTCTTTTATGCTCAAAAAGCTTCATACAAGAGCGGCGAAGCAACGTGTAAGAAGAAAAAGAGAGAGGATTGGAAGATTGGCGACATTTGGCAAAAGCAGACCTTAAAAGTTGTTTAAACTGCCAGCAATCAAAATCAAACCAAGATCTAGATGGTCTGGAAGTTGGAGGAGAGCAAAAAGGAAAGAGCGAATCCACAAGGGATTTAACTAAAGAGTCAAAGGTAGAAACAGTAGAGCACGAAGAGTTAGATTGAAGAAGCTGTTGTTTAAGCAATAGAGTGTCCGAATTAGAAAGCCAAGAAGAATAGACCTGTTGAACAGAGGAAGTCCACTTGGGTCTAATGTAATAACAATCAGAAGGAAAGGAAGAAGGAACAGAGAGACATGAAGGAAGCAGACAAGAAAGAGACAAAGAAATAGGAAGATGATCACTTTCAGTGCGAAATAGAACCTTGAAATTACTAAGATGCGAAAGTAAGGAATAAGAGGCCAACGCAAAATCAATTACACTCTTTCCTCTGTGAGAGAAAAAGGTAAATTCACCTTCACTATCTGTTGGCATAGAACCATTAAGGATAAATAAATCAAAATTGGCACATAATTCAGCAAAGGAAGCAGTTTGGTTGTTAAATTTATGGTCTTTAGAGGAACGCTTGAGAGAGAAACAGGGGGGCAGGTGGTCCGGATCCCAAAGGAGAAAGGAAGATAAACTATTATTGTTAGAACCCATACGGGCATTCAGATCACCGAAAATAAGAAACGAAACAGAGGGCCATGAGGCACGGTGTTTCTCTAAAAGATTATGAAATACAGACCAATGAGGAGAAGAGACAGAGACAGGGGGAAAATAAACATTGTATAATAAGAATAAGGGAACTTAGGAACAAACCAAAAAAGCTTGAATATACTGGGAGTCCGAGTCCAGACATGTAATGGATAAAGATAGAGAAGATTTAAAGAAACACACAAGACCCGCAGAAGGACGTCCTTTGGTTGTTAGTTTGATAGCAGGGAGATGAAAAATGGAGAATCCAGGAAGACTGGGAGACAAAAGAGTCCAAGATTCCTGAATCAAAATTATGTCAAACTCTTTAAGAAAATCAATAAAATCTAGATCAAATTCATTCCGTTTCCACCCACCCACATTCCAAGAAAGAAAAAGAAGGGGAATAGAGGAAGAAGAGGGGGGTGGAGACGAGGGAGGGAGTCACTGGGGCTGTGACAAAGGAATCTGGTCAGTGGAGTGGGGAGGGGACCCAGTAAAGTCAAATTCGATAGGTGGAGGAAATTGAGAGGTAGCATCAACAAGGCGGAAAGAATTAAGTGAAGAGGTTTTTTGGACAATACAGGTAGGGGATAGGGGAATAGGAGGGGGGATATTAGGATTGGGGAGAGAAAAGACATCAAAAGAAACAGAGGAACCACTTGTACACTGGGGTCCCTTGGAGGACACTGAAGGTTTAGGAGGCGACGATTGAAGGCTTAATAGATCTTCCACTGGAGTATTAAATGTCAGTTGATTAGTGGGGGCAGTATACAGCGTATCAAACTTCGGGGAAAAAGGGACAGAAATAGAGTTAAAAGAAGATGATAAACAATCAGGTAAGGATAAGGAGGGCAAACAACTATTGTCCAAGTCAATATTTTGGTCTGTGGTAGTAGTTTTCGGAGTTCTTCCAAGGTCTTGTGTCTTCGAAGAGATGAGGTTAAAGGTAGCTTGATTCCGGAAGTACCGGTGAGCAATTATACCTGCATTCTTCAACCTGTTTGAAGCAGCAAACAAAAGTCTTGGAATAAATGATGAATGGAATTCTAGGAGGAGGCGAAGTTGTCTTCTGGGTGGAGATATGAAAGTTATTTTGTGCAGGTCAACCAAGGAGATAGAAACACGAAGTAGGGAGGCTAAATGCTTTTTTGCCAAAAAGATCTTAGACCAGTCGGGGTGCCTCCTTCTGTAGAAGTCAAACGATAACACTGCAGAGTACACTTCATATTTTAATTGGAAAGGAGGAATCTCCGGAACCACCTTGATAGGTTTTGTGGAAACAGCTGGTTTAGAGGAGACATAATACGAGTCAAACACAGACTTAGAGAGAGAGGAAGCCGGCAGGCTGGAGAGCTTGGTTAATATTAGGTGCTGCTCCTTTAATAGTTTGAACATCTGAGAAATGGAGTCGAAAATAGAAGAGACCGTCTGAGCAGTAAGTTGGGAATACTCCTTAAGGGTCTTAGATGACTCACAATTCACCCCACAGTCCAGATGAGACTTCTGCTCATCCTGTGTGGGCTGAAAATAATTCGACGGAGGCTGGCTTCCTTCCAATGATGGAGGTAAGGCCGAGGAGGCAGTCCGAGAAGGAGATTGCCCTGGGGGCACTTCATCCAGCGAGGAATCCTGGCAAAGTAAATAGTCCTCAATTTTGGACTGCTTAAATAAAGGAGGCAAAGTCTCAACATCTGGACTGGAGAGAGTTCTTTTGTGTCTCATTAGAGCTGTTTGACGAGTCAGGGATGGAAAAATAAGCAGCACAGAACGGCAACACAGCAACAAGGACGCAGCAAAATGGAGAACAAACACTCCTGCTGGCTAAGCAAAGCTTAAATGAGTATAACTGCCAAAATAAAATGAGTTGAAGGCCAGCAGTGAGATAAAAATGTGGGGAGGAAATTCCACAAGGCACACGCGAACAAAAATAAGTCACAAAACTCCTTAGAAAAAAAAGGGAGTAGAAAAAACAAAATAGTTACCGGAGCTCCGCATTTCTGCTACTGCGACTGGGACTCTCCACGTGACCCTTCGGGGCGGATATTCTTTGAGACAGACCCATGGTTGCCATGGAGGCCATGAAATCCTGAGCTGCAGGTGTTCCCGGGGCCTCGGCATGGACATTGAAGTCCCCCAACACCAATAGGCGGGGGGACTCCAACACCACGCTCGAGACCAGCTCCGTCAGCTCAGGCAGGGAGACTGCTGGGCAGCAAGGCAGGCAGTACACCAACAGAATCCCTGTTCTGTCTTGCCCCTCCAACACAACGCGAAGGCACTCAAACCTGGTGGACTGCTGAACAGGGTATCTGGTGAGACGGATGGAATCCCAATAGACCATCGCAACCCCACCTCCCCGCCCCTGTAGTCGTGGCTGCTGAAGTACCCGGAAACCCGGTGGACAAATCTGAGAAAGATTAACCCCTCCCAGCTCATCCAACCAGGTCTCCGTGATACATACCAGGTCGGCTTTCTCCTCCAATATTAAATCATGGATAAGAGCGGTTTTGTTATTCACCGACCTGGCATTCAGAAGCAGCAGCTTCAGACTCAGGGGACTGTTGCCAGAAGTACCAGGGGTCAGAGGGATGAGGGAAGGGCCAGAAAGAGGGACAGTCTGTCTACGACTGACCTTCCTTCTCCTGTAATGTCCGGTCCCACCCCCACCGCCATATCTTCCGTAACCCGTAACTCTACTGATGGTGGCCTCCCTCCCCTCCCCCGAGCTCCCTCGAGGTGTCAAACACATAATTCTGGTGGGAGCGACCTACAAGCCAACCACCAGCACAGATACAAAAAAAAAAAAAACTAAAAACACAGCCACACAACACACACACTCCCACCAACAACCCAGTGCAACAGTCCTCACCCCCCTCACACTGAGGCTTGGGCTGCTGCAGGCCTCTGCCTCTCTCTCACTGAGGCAGAGGTTCTCGCTCCTTCCCTCCCTGCCCCCCTCTCACAGAGGCAGGGACAACCTTCCACTCTCCTGGCCAGACTCTCACTCCGGCCAGGAAGTCACAATCATACTATCACTCACTCAGTTAAAACAGCTCGTGGTGGCTTGTTGACAGGCGACGAGGCTCCAAAAATAAAAGCGTGGCTGGAGCCTGATGATCCACAGGAGATGACCCCAGAGGGAAGCAGCCATAGCAGCAGATGTTCTTGGCTCCCGGCTCAGCTCCCCAGGCGAAGAGCCACAGGCTCTTATGTTACAATGATAACACTTCCTGCTTGATGATGTCACTTCCTGCCACAACATCACTTTCAGGTTAATGGCATCACTTCCAGTGGATCCCGACATGAGTGCCAATCTAAAAAGTGGGTCCCTGTCTAAAAAGTCTGAATACCACTGCTCTACCCCTATTCCTCTTCCTTTCCAATAGAGAACATGGAAAGGACTCCTTCTGTCATGCATTAGCTCCCTTTATGACATGTCTTGAGCTTATGGTGGTGGATCTTACAATCTGCCACTGTCAGTCCTAGTTTGCTGGCTCAAAAAGCCATGCTGCTCCAGTGCACTTTCGAGCTACTAGCTAGAGGCTCTGTGAGTGAACGACTTCTGGACACCCCGAGAAGGTGTCTGTAGGGGTGTTTGGAGAAGGATCGTGGATGGAAATAGAATGGACTAGAACAGGGGTAGGCAACCTTAAACACTCAAAGAGCCATTTGGACCCGTTTTCCAGAGAAAAGAAAACTTTGGGAGCCACAAAACCCTTTTGACATCTAAAAAAACTATATATGCAGTGTTATCTTCATTTTAGTTGTCAAAAGTGTTTTTTTTTACCTTTATGCTATGTATTAAAAAACTATAGTGTGATGCATTTTTGAAATGAATGAACTGCTACAGAGGAGTCCCATTGGCCCAGCTGGGGCTGACCCTGGGGCAAGGTGAACAATCTAGCACACCAGTGCATTCCTAACCTGCACTTGAATGCAGCAAAAGGCTGCTGGCCTGCCTGCTCCTGCGCAAATTAGGATTGAGATGTAAAATAATAAGGGAGACCCTTGAATGCCACACTGGATTCCTTGGAGGAAGGAAAAGTGATACATATGAGCAGCATCAACACTGGCTAAAGAAAAAAAACCTCACGCCTTGCCTTGGCTGCCAACCCCTCGGACATCCTGCGGGTGGAGGTGGAGGAGCTGCTGCTGCTGCTGCTCATGGCCCATCTGAAGCTGCTGCTGGGGCGGCGGCGGCGATGGGAAGCGGTACTTCTGGGCCTGCTGCTGCTGCTGCTGAAGGGGCGGCAGCAGCTGTGGCGGCGGAGGGGGTGGCACCTGCGGCGGTAGGGCAGCGAACGGGAAGGCGGCGGCCACCATGAGGCTGAGGATGGCAGCCTGCACCTGCGCGGGCAGTGGTGGGGACGGCGGGCCTTGCATCACCAGCCCCGGTGGCGGCAGTGGGTACCTGGCCTTTCCTGACCAATCCGCGCCGGAAGGTTTGCGAAGCCGCCTCAGCCGCCATCATTTCAGCAGCCTTATGGCAACCGGAGCCAACGCGACACCACTGGGGAAGCCCCACACGCCCACGCCCCCGCCTCCTCCTCCGCTCTGTCACACCCTTTGCCACTTTCACCCGGACTCCGGAGCCGCAGCAGATGGCTGAAAGAGCCGCATGTGGCTCCGGAGCTGCGGGTTGCCTACCCCCGGACTAGAATCAGTTCATACCACATGTCACTTGCGCCAGTCCAGTGGTGTTACAAATGTGCCATGAGGCATGTCTGCATCAGTGAGGAGGGCGCTGGGCCAGCGCAGGGAGTAACTCCAACCCAGGGATGCCACGTAGGACGCCCAGGATGCTAAGTTTGGCCGATGCAGGGGCTCGGGAGAACAGGATGAGGCAGGAGGGAGGCAGAACAGGGCAAAGGGAGGGTGAAGAGAAGGTGATCCCATGGGCAGACTGGCCAGGGGAAGGGGTGGAGCATGGGTCTGGCACTTATTCTGGATCCTAACCCCCACCCCTGGCCAGTGGAGCACAATCTGGGCTGCTAAGATTTGCACTAGCAAATTTACTGGCATGGATCTGAACAGCCCCATAGTGCTGGCTGGCTGATGCTTTACCTGGGTTAAGGGAAAAATACCCTGCTGTGGGCTCCAGCTGCTGCCTAACCTGTGTTGGATGCAATCCAGGCCAACCAGCCGGCCTACACCAACGCTGGTTAGGATTGGGCTGCCCATTGATTGATTGGATTGGATTTTGTGAAATGGGGTGTGAAGAAGTCTTCTGCTGGTTTAGGTCACTTCTGGTCATGACATCACTTCCACTGGGTCCCAATAGGCTGTCATTCTAAAAAGGGAGTCCCGGTGCTAAAACGTTGGAGAATCACTGCTACAGGGGATTTTCTACCTGCCCGTATATCAGAGGGCTGGGTCAGTGATTGCCCTGAGAGATGGGCCCCTTGTGTCGATGCAATGTCATCACGTCGACACAAGGGGCAGAATGCCAGCACATGGGCACCAAGCAGCACCCATGCATTGGCGCTGCAACTCTGAAGCTGACGCTGCTTGCAGCATTGGCTTCAATCAATCAATCAATCAATCAATCAATCAATCTATCTATCTATCTATCTATCTATCTATCTATCTATCTATCTTTCTATCTATCTATCTATCTATCATTTTTATTACGGCCAAAGACCAGCAAATCCAAACAAATATATAAAAATACAGTACACATTAAAACATTTCAAGATAATAGATCGGGATACAGGTGTGGATTTAAAAGCTAAAAACTGTAAGCAAACCTCTAATTGGCTCTAATGACCTTGCAGTTTTGTTCTCGTTGTTCACAATAGCTTTGTGGATTTAACATGCTGCCCCCAGAAAACTGGTGCACTGCATTGTGATCTGCAGGTTGGAACCTATAAGAAGTAGCTTGGTCTTTTCAGCTTCTGTAAAGCCCAGCATATTCCTAATTAAGGGAATGATAAATTTCTGCTGTATAAAAAGAGCAGCGGAGCAGTACATGCTCTGTTAGCTCAATCTCCCCTGAGCCGCATGGGCACTCCCTATCTGAAAGGCGAGCCCGTCAATGCTGGGCCAGTGCCAGATGGAAGAAGACAGGCTGCCACTCTTTCGTAATCCCTTCTGCCAGGCGATAGAATAGCTTTTTGGAGAGAGGGAGGGCAAGGGAGAGGTGGGACTGACAGGGGAGAGAGGCGGTGGGTTGGAGTGAAGGGTTGGAGGAGTGGGCTGGAACCAGAAGTGGAGGCTACCACCAGAAGCTAAGCCCCACTGTGGGTCATGGAGCCCAACATGGTGCTGCTCTACTCACCGCCTGTAAAATAGCAGGCAGAGTAGCTCCAGTACTACACTGCATGTGCTTGCAAAGAAATCCATTTGGGCTCTTTAGTTGCAAAATGCAAATATGTAAGTGCAGGTAAGGAGCGTAAAGATTACCATAATATTTCCCATATGAATAGCACTGAACCTATGTGGGCATATTATGAATGTTTCTCAGATATGCCCCAAAGGAAATGATGAGGTATTACAAGTACAAATGTAAGAACAGTTATGTCTTTAAAGGAGAAATCAAGAGGTGGAAAGAAGTTCCTTGACTGCTAAATGGAGTTGACTGTATTTAGGCATCTGTGATCATTTTTCACACCGAATTTCTGTCAGAGAAAGGCAGGATGAAAGTTTGAAGAAATAGTGTATAGTCAAAGTTGAATGAGTGAAATCTTCGCAGCTGGACTTTGGTGACTGCTCAGATTTCTGTATGGATTGATTCAGCTCAGAGGGTGAGATCTGCAATCCCACTGTGTTGTGAGATGGTTCACCTTTCCATCAAGCCAAGCGTCTATGAAACCTCAGGATACAATATCTAGGCTACCACATTGCTGAACGTCTTAGGCTCCTGCAAGGTCAAAGCAGCCCCCAGTTCGGGCTATGTCTGCCCACAACAAAAATGGAACAATACTCACTTCAAAATCTGGGCCAGGTGTTCTTGCATGAGATGATATGTATTCCTGCTGGGGCAGAGAGGGCAGGTCCATCACAAGTAAGCTCTGGGTGTGGATTTAACCTTCTTTAATTGTTGTGTAGCTTATTAGTGATATAATTATGAATTTTTGTCGCTGCAACTCTTCTCTGAGATTGAAAGCATAGATCTAATCGTAGATACAATCTGCAAAGCCTATACAGTGCTGGGTATACATGACATGGAATGTGTAACAAAATGCATCAGTCATGATGCCTGAGTTATGGCCCATATGGGAATCTTGCACCACAAAGCTATGCAGAATTACTCTAGGGCTGCAATTCAGGGAACGGTAATTTGAGACTAACACAGTGATTGAACTCATTGAACTTAGGAGTGACACTGATATAAGTGTGAAACTGTATGGAATAGGACACATTAACTTTTTTAAAAATACAGTATATATTACAAAAATATTAAGAAATTTAATATCCATTCATGTTTGTTCTGCACATACAGATTTTGTATTGCATTACATTGTCTGCTAACTCACCATGGAGAATGAAACCATAATAACAGAGTTTATATTGTCTGGACTCTCCAATGATCCATTGGTGCAGATCTTTCTATTCTTTGCATTTCTCATAATATATGCTGTGACCTTATTAGGCAATTCAGCCATCATTCTGGCCATCAGGACTGAGACAAGCCTCCACACCCCCATGTTCTTCTTCCTCGGTCATCTGGCCTTTGTCGACATCTGCTACTCTTCTGCCACGGTCCCCAAAATGTTGCAAAGCTTCCTAGCAAAGCGGAAAATAATCTCTGTGTCAGGGTGCTTGGCACAGATCTTCTTCTTTGTCTGTTTTGCTGGTACTGAGATTTTTATCCTCTCCGCCATGGCATATGATCGATATGTAGCTATATGTCATCCACTGCGATATGCAGCCATCATGAAAGAGCAGCTCTGCAGACAGCTGGTGGGAGGAGCCTGGGCAATGGGCTTCTTGGATGCCGTGACCAATACGTTGCCTTTGCTGAACCTGAAATTCTGTAGACAGAACACAATCAACCACTACAGCTGTGAAATTCCCTCCATCTTGAGTTTGACTTGCAGTGACCCTTTCTTCAATTATGCAGTTCAGTTTGCTTGTACTTTTGCCTTTGGAGGAACATCGTTCTTGCTCCCTCTTGTCTCTTACGTTTACATCATCTCTGCCATTCTGAAGATTCAGTCCGCCAAGGGAAGGAGCAAAGCCTTCTCCACCTGCAGCTCCCACCTCATTGTCATGTGCTTGTTTTATCTGTCAGCGTTTTTCCGGTACATGAAGCCAGGGTCTCCGTCCCTTAAGCATCTGGACAGGATCGCCTCGATCCAGTACAGCATTTTAACCCCCATGTTAAATCCCATCATATACAGTTTAAAAAACACAGAGATGAAGATATCTTTGGGAAAACTGTTTGGAAAAAGTTAGATAATGCTGTACATCTATTTGAAGATGCATTCAGAAAAAAGATGCAGTTCGATAGGGGTGTGTGAGTGTGTGAGTGTGTGCGTGTGCACATTAGCGCACAAGTTTGTCTTTCTCCAGTGGGGAATTAATCTGTGCAACTCCTTGCCACAGGAGGTGGTACTGGCATCTGGCCTAGGTGCCTTTAAAAGGGGATTGGGCAGATTTCTGGAGAAAAAGTGCATCATGGGCTATAGGCCATGATGGGTTGTGCACCCTCTTTACATTGGTAGTAGGCTACTTCAGAATGCTAGGTGCAGGGGAGTGGCAACAGGATGCAAGCATCTTGTTGTCTCTTGTGCTCCCTGAGGCATCTGGTGGGCCACTGTGACATACAGGAACCTGGGCTAGATGGGCCTTTGGCCTGATCTAGCAGGGCTCTTATGTTCTTATCAACCCATGGCCCTGCCTTAAGAATTAATAGGAGCGGATTGAAGCCAGGGGGCAGGCTTAGCAGCCATGTTTTTATACTCAAAACAATGCTGATTCCAAGCATTTCAGATTGCTTTGCGCGTACTGTTTAGGACTGAATAGTTTACTCCTGAAATAAAAACTTAGGAAAATAAAAACGTGTGATCGTGTAGAAACATTATTAGTAACCTTATTATGATTTAATATGCACTTACAAGGTTAAATTCCTCATAATTATATTACTGAACATACCTGACGAAATGCTACTTGCTGTCTATTTAAACTCAGATTGCACTGTTTTGACAGACTTATTTTTTGAAATCTACACAAGCAAAAATAAAACGATCATGACCCATAAAAAAATGTCTGATAATGGTCCGAATTTCATAAGTATTACAGTAGGAAAATTACATTAAAATCTCTTCATGACACAAGTAGTTGTCAATATGAGAGTAATTCTTTTTTACTTCTAGACTACTAAGAGTATTTTTAAAAACTTCTACACACACACACACCCATAAAACAAATTCTGTTAATGTTCAGAATTTCAAAAATATTACAGTAGAAAATGGAAGGCGGGAAAAAAAGTGTAAATGGGAAGGGGGGAAAAAAGGAGGGGGAAAATATTTTTTTTTCCCTTCTAGACCATTAACAGTGGGTGTCAGAAAATGGTGAATAAGACTGCTAGGAACAACAAAAATTACACAGCTTCAAAAATAATGCACTCACTGTACGGTAGTTTTATTGAGCCGATGTAATGAGAATACATGAATCTTTCTGTGGAAATTAAATCCCATTTTTCGTTCAGCGATTCGCACACCCGTATGCAGAAGATGCAGGCATGCTTAAAGAGGTTGAAATTAACTTTTACACACGTGCAGGAAGATTTTTATTCGTGAATTCGTGGCGACCCTCCTCCTTCGCGGCAATGATCTGAGTCAACCATATTGGTTGACCCATGTGGCTTCAGGACAATGATGTCATGTTGCCTCCGGTTATCCTACCTCCATGCTCCAGACACAACCAGAATAAGGTTCCGGTCACAGAGGTCAAGTTCATGAACCCAAAGTGTTCCCTCACTTCCAGGTCACGGGGCTGAGCCTCACTGGAACAGAACATCATAGCAGGGCTCATGTGAAAAGAGATGTATGTTGCTGAGTTTTAAACCACTTTGCGGCTCTCTCTCACTCTCCTTCCTCCCCAAGGATTTAATGTTATGATGGGATAGCAGAAAACTGCTTTGTAGGAGAGTCTCCAACAGCATCGGGAGCATTGCCACTCACCCCGGCAATTCGATGGATTCAATGCCGTTTTCCACCGTTTTCCACCATCTTCTCACAGGGACCCCTGTGTACCCCCACCCACAGGGGTGCTAGCGGGGTCTGACCCCCGCAGTGTTTGTCGCCAGGCCGCAAGGCATACGCATGCCAAGTCTGGCGCCAATCGCTCCAGGCGTTGCAGTGGGGCATGGTGGATGTCTTGTTTTGCACCCCTTCTTGTCCCCCACATCAAGGGGGGACCAAACCCAGACTCCAAGTGCATCGGGAGCGTCGTGTCTCATCTTGGCGACCCCGGAAACTGTGGATTTGAGGCCGATTTCAGCTGTTTTTGACCGTTTTCATGTGGGGACCCCCATGTACCCCCACCCCCAGGGGCGCTAGGGGGGTCTGACCCCCACAGTGTTTGTCGTCAGGCCGCAAGGTGTATGCGTGCCAAGTTTTGTGTCAATCAGTCCAGGCGTTCTAGTGGGGCATGGCAGATGTTTTGTCTCGCAACCCTTCTCACCCCCATGCCAAGGGGGGGGCTGGACCCGGACTCTAATGGCATTGGTACTGTCGCCCCTCATCCCGGCGACCACAGAAACTACAGATTTGATGCCGATTTCGGTCGTTTTTGACCATTTTCACGCGGGGGGCCTTGCGCACCCCTGCCCCCGGGGGTGCTAGGGGCCCCCGACCCCCGCAGTGTTTGTGGCCAGGCCACTAGGCTTCCGAATGCCAAGTTTGGTACCAATCAGTCCAGGCGTTCCAGCAAGGCATGGACATTGTGTTTCACATCCCTTCTTGCCCCCCATGTCGAGGGGGGGGCTGAACTCGTTCGAGCAGGGCATGGCGGACATTGTGTTTCACACCCCTTCTTGCCCCCCATGTAGAGGGGGGGCTGAACTCGGAATCCAACAGCGTCGGGACCATCATAGCTCATCTTGGCGACCCCAGAAACTGTGGATTTGAGGCTGATTTCGGCCGTTTTCGGCCGTTTTCACGCGAGGACTCCCGCATACCCCCACCCCCGGGCGCTAGGGGGCCCGACCCCCGCACTGTTTGTCGCCAGGCCGCAAGGTGTATGTCTACCGAGTTTCGTGCCGATCGCTCCAGGCATTGCGGAGCCTATGCGAAACATACAGACAGACAGACAGACAGACAGACAGACAGACACATCCATGCTCTTCTTTATATATATAGATGGTGTTTGTACACAACCCTGCAGTTTGATATTTTAATCAAGAAATTTTGGAAAAAAATATCACCAAAGCCCCAACCCCTATTATGGGGCTCTTCAAACACCTCAGGTTTTGTGTGTATTTAAGTAAAAGTTCTGAGGCCCCATAGAGGCCACTTGAGGCCACTGCAAGCCTCTGAAAGGCTCCAGACACAACCAGAAGAAGGTTCTGGTCACAGAGGCCACGTTCATGAACCCAAAGTGTTTCCTCACTTCCAGGTCACGGAGCCTCACTGGAAGAGAACGTCATACCAGGGCTCATGTGAACACAGATGTGTGTCGTTGCGTTTTGAACCATTTTGTGGCTCTCTCTCACTCTCCTTCCTACCCAAGGATTGAATGTTATGATGGGAGAGCAGAAAACTGCTTTGTAGGACAGTTTCTTTACCCCATTTCTCCTTTGCTTCTACGTACAGTATGTACATAAGGAAATATTGCAACGACACTGTAAAAACAAAAGGAAATTAAACCCCAAGGAAATTAAACCCAGTAGCACTGCCTCTGGAATCTTCACATTACTCAGGGAAATAGAAAGCATGGGACAACGCTATGAAATAAACAAATGCACAAAAGTAGGAAGACAACCAAGAAAATGGATAATATGTCACGATTCTAAAACCTAACATGCATCATGGGGAAAAAAAAACTTGGATTGCAATGATTTACTTCTTGAAGTTGCTGCAAAGTTCTATCTCCCAGTGGCACAGTCATTTCCATTCAAGAAGGATTTGAAAGTTGATGACAGGCTTGGTTGGGAAAATCAGTCTGCTGAGAATATCATCAGATGAGTTTATCATCAGCCATCTGACAGAGGAAACACCAGTTGCATGGGCCGCCTGTCAGGTAGCAGGTACCACCTAGAAAATGGTTCAACGATAGAGAAAGAAGGAAAAATTCCATCAAGAATTAAACAAGACAAAAAGGGGATGAAGGTACGTGCTTTTTTAAATGTTTCCTCTGCTCCAGGGTCTTCCTAATATATCTCCTTATCCATCAAACATATGACAAAATGACAACGGCACCTTGACTTAAAAATATTCCTGCCAGTTTGAGAATGAGGGGCCTTGCAAAGTGTTGCTTCTCTAATCTGGCTGCAGGGAAGAAGCAACTGTCTTTAATAACATCTGTTGGCTTTTCCTTAGTAGTAGCTGTTTTTTAGAAGCACCTTTTCTCCATCGTTTATTAGACTGTGAGTGAGTGAGTGAGTGAGAGATAACCTTTTTTCTTACAGCCCTATTCATGTCTACTCAGACATAAGTCTCATTGTGTTCAATGGGACATACTCTCAGGGAAGTGTGCGTAGTATTGCCACCTTAGAGACTACCTACCAACCTACCTACCTATCATCTATTGATCTGTCTCTCTTTCTGTCTTCTTAACTCACAATTTTTTTTTGTCTAGGTCACCGCTGTTGCACAAGCTGCCATGAATAATCAATCAGTTAGTGAATTCATACTGGTTGGTCTCACCAGTTCACCTGGTCTCCAGTCATTCCTCTTAGTGGTATTTGCCTTCATCTATGCCTTGGCACTAGCTGGAAACCTGCTTCTCATCCTTGCCATTTGCACTTGCAAGAAGCTCCACACGCCCATGTACTTCTTGCTCATCCACCTGTCATGTGTGAATGTGTTGTCTATCTCCGTGACGACCCCCAAAATGCTCCAGAATCTTGGGACCCATCAAAAAAGCATCTCCTTTTACGGCTGCTTTACACAAGCCCATCTCTTCGTATGGGCACTGGGAACTGAAATTCTTATTCTCACCTTTATGGCTTTTGACCGTTACGCTGCCATCTGCCACCCTTTGCAATACACACTCATCATGAGGAAGGAAATGTGCATTGGAATAACTATCAGCATTTGGGCTGTCGGACTGGCCAATTCTACACTTCACGTTGTTCTTCTGCTTCAGCTGTCCTTCTGCAACTACAACATCATCAACCATTTCTTTTGTGATTTCCCTGCACTTTTAAAGCTCTCCTGCTCAGACAACACCGTGATTGATACCTTGACTTCTGCGACATCTACGCTCTTTGGGGTCTGCCCCTGCGGGTTTATTTTAATTTCGTATTTGTTCATCCTCAGAGCTATATTCAAAATCCAATCCACCGAAGGGAAGAAAAAAGCTTTCTCCACATGTTCCTCTCATCTCATTGTAGTTAGTCTGTACTTGTCTTCAGCCATTTATAATTATATCAACCCCAATTCAGACTCTTCTGTGGGAAAAGACAAGCTAGTTTCTCTCCTTTATACGGTGGTAACTCCAGTTGTTAATCCCATGGTATATTCTCTGAGAAACAAAGATGTGAAAGAGGCTCTCAGGAACCTGACTGGGAGTAGCCGAGACCATAAGTCTGAGGTCTAAAAATGCCTTAAGAAGGCACAAGGTCTGGTCAAGAGGGTTAAAGCTGCAATAAAGCCTGAAGATAAGATCCAAAGGTCGCCAGTTTGAGACCACCGGAAGCTTCCGTGTGCGGCAGACCTCAATCTTGCTGCCGATAAGATCTGAGCTGTCTCAGCTGCCTGTGAGAGGGGAGTTGTGCTGGGCCAGCGGCTCTTTGGTGAGAGCAAAGAAGAAGATTATCAGCTGGCGGAAAGCAATCGTGCGGCGAGAAAGAAAGTCTTGACGATGAAAGTGTCATCTGCATGTAGTTGTTCTTGTAAGATTAGAACCTTGTTTGTGATTTGTATAAACCCTTGCAGTTTAGAAAATGCCTGCCTATGTAAAGCGTCTTGAATTAAAGTCAAAGGAGCAATCTGATGACCAAGAAAGCTGGTATATAAATACAAAATATTATTATTATTATTATTATTAAATCACTTTAGAAAAAATATTGAGGAGGAAGGACGTCATTGAGTTGGTGATGTTAGTTCAGGGCAGGGGTTTCCCTGTAATAGATATGAGTAATGGTCCAATTGTACCTCCTGTCAGCCCATAGCCCACAGCACCATTGATGCATTCTGCCTTTGCACACTGACTAGCCCTAGGCCTATAACAAAGTTTATAGCTAGGGTTCCCAGATACAAATGGGGATAGAGTGCCTATATCTTTAACCACTGTATAGAAGAGGGAATTTGGGCAAATGCAGCTTTTGAAACCCTTCTACGATGAGCTGCCCCTGCCCAAATTCCCTCTTACCCACGCACTCCCAATAAAGACAGCAGACTGTTGCTTGGATGCAAATAGGGCCACTTTATTGAAATAACATACAGGGATTGGCAAACAAGGACTGCCTAACTATGACAGGTTGAAAGGGGGTGTAGCTATCACCCCCTTTCCAGGTGCCGAGTACTACCTGGGGTGGTGTTCCTAGCGATCACCCCCCCTTGATCTCATTGGGCGAACCAAACAACTCGAGCCAATCCAGTCCTTACCCTGGATGGCTGTCTTCATTGCCCCCTAAGGGACCTGGGCAGCTGGCCCCTCAGAGCCAGTCAATAGGGTTCCCTCAGCTGCTCCTCGAGCCGGGTTGGCGTCATCGGAGCTGCCGAGATTCACCCCTGACCTTGCTGCCCCGGCATGGACACCGTGAGCTGTCTGGTTTTTCTCCCCTTACCCCGCACCTCTCATGCCAGTGGCCGAGGCTATTATCTAACTGCCACCTCCTGACAACAAGCCACCGTAACCAGACTGGGGTAGGCGAAAAAACTGCTCTTCAACAGCCAATCAGAAGAACAGCAAAAAATTCCTACCCGGCCCTCGATGAGCGACCAGCTAATCCCAGCCTAGTTACAGGGCGGGCGGGTGGGCTTCGCCGTCCGGGACCGCACTGAGCTGGCCTCGTGCTGTGGGTAATGGCCCGACTCCCCGCGGTCCTATCAGCCAATGGCTGGCCAGCACCAGCCTGCAAGTCCCCTGGGAGGCGGGGCAATGGGCCGTTAGCATGTGAGTGCGCTAACGGTCTTTCTATACAATGGTTAAATATTAGAAAAACATAAACTTTAAGGATATGCAGAACTCTCTGATGTGCAGAACACATTCATAAATGTGTGAGTGAGTGAGTCTATACGCTGCCATCTGCCACCCTTTGCAGTAGACACTCATCATGAGGAAGGAAATGTGCATTGGAATAACTATGAGCATTTGGGCTGACGGACTGGCCAATTCTACATTTCATGTTGTTCTTCTGCTTCAGCTCTCCTACTGCAACTCCAACATCATCAACCACTTCTTTTGTGATTTCCCTGCACTTTTAAAGCTCTCCTGCTCAGACGCCAGCCTGAATGAGACCTTGACTACTGTGGCAACTGTCATTTTTGCGGTCTGCACCTGTGGGTTGACTCTAACATCATATTTGTTCATCCTCAGGTCTATATTCAAAATCCAGTCCACTGAAGGGAAGAAAAAAGCTTTCTCAACGTGTTCTTCTCACCTCATTGTAGTTAGTTTTTATTTTACTTCAGTCATTTATAATTATATCAAGCTCCATTCAGGCTCTTCTGTGGGAAAAGACAAGCTAGTTTCTCTTCTTTATATGGTGCTAACTCCAATTGTTAATCCTGATGTGGGAGGTTCCCCCCCCCCGGATTCTCTCAGACATACACCAAGCTCCCCTACCTGGCTGGAAGTGTAGCTCCCCCAGCCATGCCTTGCAACTATTATGAACTCTCCTGGCTCACAGCACAGGGCTGCAGCCATGCTGAAACCACCAAGCTTCTTTTTCATCCAACAGTGCAAGCCTGAACGATTGCAGAACTACAGAACATAACTCTTGTCCACAATAGAGGCCGTGGCAACAGTAAAAACAACTCTGGTGGGAAAGGAACATTTTGGCAAGAACCACTGTTAAGGAACCACTAAGGAACCACTAAGGAACCACTGTCCTTAGGCTGGCTCTGTACCCCATTGTGGTCATTTGGCTTATAGGTAAAATGGTGCTCATTTGCTATCTCATGGTGGTCAGATGAAGGTGTAACCAGGATGCACAGGGACCTGTAAAAGTGTTGGGCTAAGACCAGAAATGTAATGAGGACAAGTCTGACTCCATGTTGGATTTTGAATCCTGGGAGTTAAGCAGCTATCCTGCAAGGAGGTCACAAGAGGTAAGCCTCTGTGAAAAGATAGCACAGACATTCCAAAGTCTGCCTTCCCCAGGTCTTGTAATGCAAATCTAATGTCTGAGAAGAGAAGCATTATGAGGACCATTTGAGCTTAAAAATTCAATCAAGTTCTTATCTGCCAAGAGTTCTGCCCATGAGAACTGTAGCTTACTTAACTGTTATCAAATGTGTCAGGGGCTTGTCTAATCTGAATGTCTCCTGCCTGCTTTTGTGTTTAAATGTGTCTTAATTGTTCCATATGTCTGCATCTCCTTGACCCTTCCTGGAGTCACAAACAGGGGAGGGGAGGAAAGCAAAAGCCTGAAAACCCACCCATCATGTTTTATTAATTTTACATTTTGCATATTCCATTGTATAACTAACCAAACCCACGTGTACAATTTTACACAAGTCTTGAATCTCCTTGGGGACACAGGTCCTGTAATCTCCTTGGAAGCATGCTTGTGTCCATTTTGCTGATGTCTTGCACATGAGTAAAATGTACTTCTCTTTCTGCAACAACGAAGTCCTGCTGGCATTCTTTTCAATCAACGGTTTCTTGGTAAGGCACCATAAGGGAAACCCAGACCGGCCGAGATCAGGAAAGTTGGGTTGGAAACAGCATTAATTCTTAGGATGCAAACAGGATAGGAATGCACATCGGGTAAACGAAAACTCAAATTGATGGCCCCTAAGCTTAAAGGCACAGGGGCTGGAGAAAATCACTGTATTGGCATGATTTCATCTTGCAACAATCCCATTGTATATTCTCTGAGAAACAAAGATGTGAAAGAGGCACTCAAGAACCTGACTGGGAGAGGTCTGTTGTGGCAGAGACCGTAGGTCTGAGGTCTAAAAATGCCTTATATCACTTCAAAAAAATATTGAGGAGAAAGGACGTCATTGAGTTGGTGATGTTAGTTCAGGGTAAGGGTTTCCCTGTAATAGATATGAGTAATGGTCCAATCGTATCTCCTGTCAGCCCATAGCCCACAGCACCATTGATGCATTCTGCCTTTGCACACTGACTAGCCCTAGGCCTATAACAAAGTTTATAGCTAGGGTTCCCAGATACAAACTGGGACAGAGTGCCTGTATCTTTAACCACTGTATAGAAGTGGGGAATTTGGGCAAATGCAGCTTTTGAAACCCTTCTCTGATGAGCTGCACCTGCCCAAATTCCCTCTTCTATACAATCGTTAAATGTATAGGCACTCTGTCCCAGTTTGTATCTGGTAACCTTTTTTTATTGGAGAAGGGTACAACTCTATATATACTTGCCTGGGAATAGGTCTAATTGAAAACAGTGAGGCTTACTTCTGAGTGCATATGCCTAGGATTGCACTATAAATTCCTTGGTACAGATATCGTACGTAAATAAGATACATGTCCATCAAAGGGCAGCTGATACCAGTCTAGGGATTTGCTTATGATTAGTGCCTGGCCAGTAATCTTAGATCCCACCATTATTTTTCTGTAGTATAATTCAAGACAGTATATGTGGAATTCTCATGGTGTCAGATCCAGGCAAGCTTATCTTAAGCAGGATCAATTTAGCACGTGCCTTCAGGCCATAACTGAGACATGCTTGCAGCAGCATTCTCATTTCTTATCAACACTTGTTACAGAATTATGGGGCTATAATCCATTGATAGTACACATTCTCACTAAAGGTGTTTGAATATAAGGGGGTAATAGGGGTTTTTCCTTCTCTTTTTTGCTGAGAAGAACTGTTAAAATGTTGTAACTGAATTTCATAGAGCAAGGAATGTTCATACAACTGAAAGGTACAATTTGGGCCAATTGCATATTATTCTTTACTTAATATTCACACTCACACCCCTCTGAGTGTGTTCTGCCCCTCAAAGCGTTCGGCACATCCTAAAAGTTTACGTTATTCTAATATTTCTGTCATTTAATAATACATAATAACAATTAGCAAGATTATTATCTTGAAGAATTTTAAAATGCAGCATTAACTAAACACATTCTGTTCTGAAATACATCAAAGCTAATTAACAGCGCAATCAAATCTACTGCAAGCCCACAGCACACATTGCAGCCAATGGAGTGTACCCTGCATGCTATGCAGAGTATGTGTATGACAACATAGCCCAGGAGGGGTAAGACAAATTTTTATCATTGCTGAGTCCCTTTTTAGCTGATGTAGGTCTGAGGACCGTCAGGAGTTAGGCCAGGAAAAGTAGTTATTATTTCAACATGTGCCAGTGCTACGGATATCCTCCCATTCTAGCCTTTGGACTGACCCCATCCTGTCCTGTTCCCTGCCACAATCCTTCCCTAAACACCCCTACAGACCCCTTATTGGGGACGGGGGGGTCCAGAAGCTGTTCACTCCCAGGGCCTCATGGTAATAGCTCAAAAGTGCAGTGGAACATCATGGCTTTGTGAGCCTGTTGCCGTCAAATTGCCGTCGAACCATCTTAAGACTTTTGTCTAAAGTCTCTTGTTTAAAGTTGCTTTTCAATGTAATCACTATTCAATGTGAGGGTCATCCTGTTCTTGCACCATGGCAGGAAACTTTACTGTGCCATAGCTTTACTGTGCCATACTTCCCCACAATCTGTGATGCATCTTTGCTTTCAGTCATAAACTGTAGCTTTACCATTTACCTACTGGCTGAAGGGAAAAAAAAAACCATGATGGTGCTTCTGTGCACTCATGACCCAGGTTGCAGGCACTGGCATGAGTACCTAGGGCCCAATCCTTCCAGTGGTGATCCAGCTGTACCAGTGAGGCATGTGCTGCATCCTGCAGTGTGGGGACAGTCACAGAAGTCTCCCCAAGGTAAGGGTACAACTATTCTCTTACCTTGGGGTTTCATTGTGGCTGCCTCAGCACTGAAAAATTGAACAGGATTGGGCACTTAGTTGCTTCACTGCCTCAGAGTTCCTCAGGAGGCCTCAGAGTTCCTCAGGCTAGTGACACTCAGTGACACATACTGGTAATAAATTATATTAGTTGTACAATCAGTCTTGTCAATGGTGCAAGAACACAGAAGAAGATTCAAATACGCTTCCTCCAAATCAGCACCTGGACACAGTCCAATGCTGGGAGATGGGACTGATGATTTTGCTTTGTTTCACACAGGAATCATCCTTGTAGCAACTAAAGGGTTATTTCTTGCCTCTGTAGCTGCTAGAGGACAAATCAATGTAATGAGAAAGATTTTTTTTTCTCCACAGCTTGTTCTAGGGCTGGGGTGGGTGAAAGGTTGACCTTATATCAGTATATCAGTTCTGAAGCTGCAAGCTGCAGAAGCCAGCTCTGAAAAAATAGGGTTTTTCCCAACATGTTTATAAGGCAGAGAAGGGTCAAGGAAAGTTTAGAAGACTTCTGTCTCCATCTCATTAGGGGGGTGTAAAACAAGTACCAGAAGTCTGCAAAAGACCTAATTAGCCAAATTGTAGCACTCAAACCTCTGCAAAAAATTCAGTTTTGCAAGAATGAACTTCTTACTTCAGGATTTGTACTCTAGGGCCCCCTTCTGGAAATTCCTGAAGTAAGCAAGCTGTATGCTCAGTGAACAATGAGTTTTTCAGGGATAAAGGTAGCTTTTTTTCAACACGTCCATAGAAATTGATACGCAGTACCTTGGATAGCACACCATTTTTGGACAGTAAACATTAAACTTTCAGTACCATTGGCGGGCAAAAACACCAGTTTCAGTTCAGGTATATGGGAACACTTTGACATGGTTCCAAAAACATAATTGCCCTGAGAAGGGCAGTGGCTGTACATGTTTCAAAAGGCAAAAGACTTTTGCGCAAAAATACCCATGGTAGCAAATGGGTAAATCTGCTTTCAGCTAGGAAAAGTGGAATGATTAAAAAAATAAATAAATACAGAAAAGAATTCACATTGAATAGTGATTACATTGAAAAGCAGATTTTTCTAAATGTCAATTGTCAATGGCAATTCTCAGTCATTACAAAATGAATGGAAAGCTAGTGTTTTTCTAGGAAGAGCATTTGCAGCTTTCTGGCCTATTGTCTTCAACTAGATATCTCATCACAAGCCTGTCTTTCACAATAAATGATGTGAATCCTTGTGGAGTATAAAAAAAACATTTTCTCTGTTGCCACATGCAATAATTTATTCTGTCTCTGAAGACATCAGAACAGTAGAAATAACACAGGAAAATTAGGAGATGTGTCTCCTCTATATTTTCACCTAACTTGTCCCCCAAAATAAAAAGATAGTTAGCCTCTATAAAGAAACCCCACGTTAGCCCAGAGTTTGAATGGAAGTACCCGCGTTCCCTACCATCGGCGGATTTGCGCGCCAATTATTTAAAAAATTATTACAGGTGCTAATTGTACCTGAAAGCTTTAAAGTAGACTCAGTGAGAAAGGTTAGCCCCTGCCCTAACACAGGAAGCTAAAATGGCAACTTTCATTTCAGATTTGGGGGGGGGCAATCAGATTCAGAAACGGCACCCCATAAAACAAAAAAACCCAAATTCTGCCCCTGTTTTTTAAATGATGACATGGGTGGACAGTCAAAACAACTGTACCTCTAAAAAGGTCTATCCTTACACTGTTTACAGAGCAAGTTTCAGGTAATTTGGTGCAGCCACTTTTTGAAAATCTCTAAAACATTAATTGAAATTAATTGGCGGGTGAATTCACCAATGGTAGTAAATGGCTTTTAATTAATGAGCTAGTGGTCGCAGGAGCTTTGAAAAACTGACCGCGTATGAAGCGTTGTTTTGGGTAGCCGGTCCCTCTTGTGGGCAGCTCCCAGGCAGTGGGCAAAAGCTAAATAAAATGGGACAAACCAATTTTACAGAACTCTAAGGGCCCCCCTAAAGGGACCTTACCACCATGAGATGGCTCGTTCAAAGGTGCACATTTGAATGACCCAGTACCATTTGGTTCCAGAACTTCCAGTGGCCGGCAGAAGGAATCCTTCATCTTGAAATGCTGATAACAGCAACCAAGGAGCCTAGATATGGAATTACTGGAAAAGTATATACGTCTCTGCTTCCCTGATAAGACCACTAAGTAAGGGAACTCTGATGATCTAAGTGTTCTCTGTTGTTTCTCTACATGTCTGTTGTAGCATTCAATCTGTGTCCTGGAAGACCCCTAGAGTCGAAAAGGAGCATAGCAGCCACCTCCCTTGTTTTAAAGTACAAGGTGTAAAAATCTGTGCAGATATCTTTGTTTGTTTGCTTGTCTCTTGCCGGCCGGCCATATCATTGGCATATCATTTACTGTATTGTTTTAATTTTGTTTTTAAACTGTTTTTTAATGTTAAATTTTAGATTTTCATGTTGTAATGCCGCCTTAGGTGCCTTCGCGCAAAAAGGCGGGATAGAAATCTAATTAATAATAATAATAATAATAATAATAATAATAATAATAATAATAATAATAAATAAGAACATAAGGTGGTGAAAGTGTTGTTTTTCCCCCCTTTTAATTGCTGAGGACAACTATTAACATCGTGTGACTGAATTTCATAGAGCAAAGAATGTTGATTCAAATCAAAGGTACAATTTGGGCCAATTGCATGCTATACTTTACTTTTAATTCTTTTGTGAAAATTTCCAATCTATATATATAAAGAAGAGTGTGGGTGTGTATGTATGTGTGTATGTCTCGCATAGGCTCCGCAACGCCTGGAGCGATCGGCACGAAACTCGGCACGCATACACCTTGTGGCCTGGCGACAAACACTGCGGGGGCGGGCCCCCCTAGCGCCCCCGGGGGTGGGGGTATGGGGGGTCCCCATGTGAAAACGGCGACGCTCCCGATGCTGTGGGAGTTCGGGTTCGGCCCCCTCTCAACATGGGGGATGGGAACGGGTGCAAAACAAGATGTCTGCCATGCCATGCTGGAACGCCTAGAGCGATTTGCACCAGACGCGATGCATGTGTCTTGCGGCCTGGCAACAAACACTGCGGGGGTCAGGCCCCCCAGTGCCCCTGGGGGTGGGGTGCACAGGGGGCCCACGTGAAAACGGTCAGAAACGGCCAAAATCGGCGTCAGAACTGTAGTTTCTGGGGTCACCGAGGTGAGCGGCGACGCTCCTGACGCGGTTGGAGTCCGGGTTCGGCCCCCGTCAGCATGGGGGGCGAGAAGGAGTGCAAAACTCATAAACTCTGGAAGATCATTTTGTTACCCGGGCAACGCCGGGTAACAAAAAGCTAGTCTATATATATAAAGAAGAGCGTGGGTGTGTATGTATGTGTGTATGTTTCGCATAGGCTCCGCAACACCTGGAGCGATCGGCACGAAACTTGGCATGCATACACCTTGCGGCCTGGCGACAAACACTGCAGGGGTCAGGTCCCCCTAGCGCCCCCAGGGGTAGGGGTCCGCGGGGGTCCCCACGTGAAAATGGTCAAAAACGGCCGAAATCGGCATCAAATCCACAGTTTCTGGGGTCGCCGAAATGAGTGGCGACGCTCCCGACTCAGTTGGAGTCTGGTTTGCCCCCCCTCGACGTGGGGGCAAGAAGGGGTGCGGAATAGAACATCCGCCGTGCCCTGCTGTAACGCCTGGACCGATTGGCAACAAACTCGGCATGCGGAAGCCTAGCAGCCTGGCCACAAACATTATGGGAGTCGGGGGCCCCTAGCGCCCCCGGGGGTGGGGGTACATGGGGGTCCCCGCTTGAAAATGGTCAAAAATGGCCAAAATTGGCATCAAATCCATAGGTTTCGGGGTTGCCGGGTTGTCAATGGTGACACTCCCGATACTGTTGGAGTCTCGGTTCGGCCCCCCTCAACGTGGGGGGCAAGAAGGGGTGTGAAACAAAACTTCCACCATGCCCCGTTGGAACGCCTGGACCGATCGACAGGAAACTTGGCACGCATACACCTTGCGGCCTGACTACAAACACTGTGGGGGTCAGACCCCCCAGCGCCCCCGGGGGTGGGGGTACGTGGGGGTCCACACATGAAAATGGTCGAAAACAGCCAAAATCGGCATCAAATCCACAGTTTCCAGGGTCGCCGGGGCGAGCGGCGATGCTCCCGACACCGTCAGAGTCCAGGTTCGGCCCCCCCTCAGTGTGAGGTGTGAGAAGGGGTGCGAGACGCAACGTCTGCTATGCCCCGCTGGAACGCCTGGACCGATTGGCGCCAAACTCATCGTGCAGAAAACTTGCGGCCTAGCCACAAACACTGCATGGGTCGGAGCCCCCTAGCACCCCTGGGGGTGGGGGTACACAGGGGTCCCCGCGTGAAAACGACTGAAAACGGCCGAAATCGGCATCGAATCCGTAGTTTCTGGGGTCGTCAGGACGAGTGGCAATGGTCCCGATGCCGTTGGAGTCCGGGTTCGGGCCCCCCTTGGCGGGAGGGGTGTGAAGGGGTGCAAGACAAAATGTCTGCCATGCCCCACTGGAATGCCTGGACCGTTTGGTGCCAAACCTGGCATGCGGAAACCTAGCATCCTGGCCACAAACACTGTGGGGGGGGCAGACCCCCCTAGCACCCCTGGGGGTGGGGGTACGCGGGGGTCCCCATGTGAAAATGGTCAAAAATGGCTGAAATCGGCATCAAAGCCACAGTTTCCAAGGCCGCCAAGATGAGCGGCAACGCTCCCGGCGCAGCTCGAGTCTGGGTTTGGTCCCCCATCAACATGGGGGGCAAGAAGGGGTGTGAAACGAGACATCTGCCATGCCCCACTGCGATGCCTGGAGCGATTGGCGCCAGATTTGTCATGTGTATGACTTGCGGCCTGGCGACAAACACTGCAGGGGTCAGACCCCGCTAGGACCCCTGAGAGTGGGCGTACACGGGGGGGCCCACAAGAAGATGGTCGAAAACGGCTAAAAATGGCATCGAATCCATAGTTTCCGGGGTCGCCGGGGCAAGCGGCAACGCTCCCAATGCTGTTGGAGTCCGGGTTCGGGGGCCCCTCGGCATGGGGGGCAAGAAGGGGTGCGAAACACAACATTCGCCATGCCATGCTGGCATGCCTGAACCGATCGACACGAAACCTGGCATGCATACACCTTGCAGCCTGGCGACAAAAATTGCGGGGGGCAGACCCCTTTAGTGCCCCCTGGGGTGGTGGTACGTGGGGGTCTCTGCATGAAAATAGTCAAAAACGGCCAAAATCTGCATCGACTCCGTAGTTTCCGGGGTCGCCGAGACGAGTGCAAGGGAGTGGCAACAGGATGCAAGCATCTTGTTGTTTCATGCCTCCCTGGGGCACCTGGTGGGCCACTGTGAGATACAGGAAGCTGGACTAGATGGGCCTTTGGCCTGATCCAGCAGGGCTCTTCTTATGTTCTTATGTTCTTATGAGTGGCAACGCTCCCGACACAGTTGGAGTCCGGGTTCAGGCCCTCCTCGGCATGAGGGGGAGAGAAGGGGTACAAAACGAAATGTCCGCCATGCTGTGCTGGAACGCCTGGAGCGATGCGCACCAAATCTGGCACGCGCGTGCCTTGCAGCCTAGCGACAAACACTGCAGGGGTCAGCCCCCCCAGTGACCCCTGGGGTGGGGGTACGCACGGGGCCCTGCATAAATCGGCGTTGAATCTGTAGTTTCCAGGGTCGCCGAGGTGAGTGGCGATGCTCCCGATGCCGTCAGAATCTGGGTTCAGCCCCCTTCAGCGTGGGGGGCAGGAAGGGGTACAAAACAAGATGTCCGCCATGCCCCGCTGCGACGCCTGGAGCGATTGGCGCCAAACTCGGCACGCCCGTGCCTTGAGGCATGGCGACAAAAACTGTGGGGGTCAGGCCCCACTTCCGCCCCCAGGGGTGGGGTGCGCGGGGGCTCCTGCATGAGAACGGTCAAAAACAGATGAAATCGGCGTCAGACCCGTAGTTTCCGGGGTCCCCGAGGCCTGAGGCAGGGGGCTGAGGCAGGGGGCCGAGGCAGGGGGCCTGAAGTGAAGACGGCCAAAAACGGGCAAAATTGGCATCGAGTCCATAGTTTCCGGGATCACCGAGGTGACCGGTGATGCTCCCCATGCGTTTGGAGTACGGGTTCGGCCCCAGTCGGCATGGGGGGCGAGAAGGGGTGCAAAACTTATAAACTCTGGAAGATCATTTTGTTACCCGGGCAACGCCGGGTAACAAAAAGCTAGTGCTAAAATAAAAGTACCAGATTTTACAGTACCAGAGGATGCTGCATTGTTTTAGGTCAAGTGACAGGCTACAGAGGACATTTTTTTTTATTCTGAAGACTGTATTTAGAATCCCTTCCACTGAAGGCAAGAAGAAAGCTTTCTTAACAGGTTCTTCTTACCTCATTGTTGGTAGTTTTTACTTTCCTTCAGGTAAAGTAATTATAAATTACATTACACCCAATTCAGGATCTTTTTTAGAAAAAGACAAGCTAATTTCTCTTTTTTTATATAGTAGTAACCCCTGTTTTTAATCCCCTTGTATATTCTCTGAGAAACAAAGATGTGAAAGAGGCACTCAAGAGATTTACTGAGAGTGGACAACTATTGCAGAGGCTACAACTCTAATGTGTAAACACGTCTAGATCACTAACACAAAAATATTGAATGGGAGAGAAATTGTTAAGGGCACAAGCCTGACCAACCTTCCAGCACTGAGGTAAGGGCAATGCAGTCCGAGGTAAGGGAACAAATATTCCTTTACCTCAAAGAGGCCTCCGTGACTGCCCCCCAACTGCAGGATGCAGCGCAGGCCCCATTGGCACAGCTATGCCTGTACTAGAAAGTTGGTTAGGATTGTACCCTGCATTTGTGGCACTGGCACTGTCTAAGGGTATACCTATCTATATATATAAAGAAGAGCGTGGGTTTGTGTGTGTGTGTGTGTGTGTGTGTGTGTGTGTGTGTGTGTGTGTGT
>JAJKFI010000335.1:78531-88577 GCA_029204185.1 Lerista edwardsae
GGTTTTCTATCATTTTTACAGGTCACGCCCTTCTCACCCCCACCCCTAGGGGTGCTAGGGGTTTTGTACCCCCAGAATATGTGTTGCCAGCTCTTTAGGCATCTGTGTACCAGGCTTGGTGTAAATCGCTCCAGGTGTTCCAGCACGACATTGTGGACATTTTATTTTGCACCTCTTCACACACCCCATGCTGACAGGTGCCGAACCTGGACTCAAATGGCATCAGGAGCATCACTGTTTGTCACGGCGACCCAGGAAACTATGGATTTGACACCAATATCGGCCATATTTGAGTATTTTTAAATGGCACCCCCTTCGCACCCCCAACCCTAGAGGTGCTGGGGGGGGCTTAACTGCCTCCTCCACTTGGTGGCTCCAGGGGCGTGGCAGACATACAACAATTCCCAACGGCATGAAAATGGTCGAAAATGGCCAAAATTGGTGTCGAGCCCGTAGTTTCTGGGGTCGCCGAGACAGGCAGCGACTCTCCTGATGCCGTCAAAATCCTGGTTCAGTGCAAAACAAAATATCCGCCATGACCCGCTAGAATGCCTGGAGCAATTGGCACCAAAATCGGCAGACGTACACCTTACAACTGGTGACAAACACTGCGGGGGCACGACCCGCCTGGCGCCTGAGGGGGTGGGGGTGCGAAAGGGGTGCTGCATAATATGATAGGTGTGTGTGTGTGTGTGTGTGTGTGTGTGTGTGTGTGTGTGCGCGTTCACATTAGCGCTCAAGTTTGTAGGAAAAGTGCATCATGGGCATCCTCCTTACATTGGTAGTAGGCTACTTCAGAACGCTCGGTGCAGGGGAGTGGCAACAGGATGCAAGCATCTTGCTGTCTCTTGTGCTCCCTGAGGCACCTGGTGTGCCACTGTGACAAACAGGAAGCTAGACTAGATGGGCCTTTGGCCTGATCTAGCAGGGCTCTTGTGTTCTTACTAAGTTGGCTTGAAGGGGATTGTGGGAAGGGGGAAGTAGCTGGGCCTCTCCAGCCTTTACCCTGCACCCCCCAGAAATAACCACACAAGACCAGTGCTTGGACTGACAGGGTCACTTTATTAATTATTTACAGGATTAATATATAAAAGAACTTGCAGCTGAATCTAACCCCAAAGCGTGCGGGACTGTGGGGAAACGGCTCTAGCCGTCTATCTCCCCGGTTGATCAGGATGATCACGGGCGTTACACCATCTGACTCCAGACTTCAGCTCATTGCTTCAAGCTGAAGTCCATCCTCGCCGACCCAAAGGTCGAGGCAACGTGTCCAAGACAGGCTCACCCCGGCACACACCATAAGGGTAGCCATTATGAATCCGATCAGGGTACGACCCATCGCTCGACGAGCCGGGAAGGCAACGTATGAGCGGCCCGGCCGATCCCCAACCGTGTTGCCTCCGATGGACGCCGAAAGCCTACCTGCCTACCCCCCGCACGCTACCTGCCGGGGAAAAGTGACCGTTAATGAACAACACCCTGAGGGTAGGCGAAAAAACCAGCAGCTAAGGCCAATCAAGCTGCAGGCAAAAAATTCCTACCCGGCCCCGAAGCGACCAGCTATCTCAGCCTGATGACGGGAGGGTGGGAGGGAATCGCCGATCGGAGCCCGAATGAGGCAGGGGCGGGGTGAGTACACATACCAAGCTCCCCCGCCCCCTGATCGGCTACCCTATTGGCCCTTCCAAGCCCTGTTCGTGTGTGTCCAGGTGGGCAGGGCAAATGAGGCTGCGTGCGTGGCAGGCAACCATTATTCTTTTTCGCTGAACAAGCATCCTGGAAAACACGGGATCTTTTCAGCTGGGTGCATAGAACAGCATTCTCAAGAATCAGCCACGGGAATCTCTTCAACAGTGGAAGAATTTAATTAAAGGAACATGTAATGGCAGAGATACAAATTCTACAAAAAGGTCTAGAAAGTCTAATTGTATCTGTGCGTAATGTTCCTAGGTATGAGGGTGTGAGCTTGTATTTCGTGCACCACTACAAAATATGTCTGCTAAATGAAAGCCTGTCAATAATCGACATGATTTTAAGTAGCGAGGTAGCCAGGGAGAGGGAGCTTTTCACATTTTCTGGCCAATTCTTTTTCAGCCAAGCTGCTTTTCACTCAACCAAACACAGCATATTGGTCTACCAAATCCGCCTCATCTACATCAGGCAGTGCCAGTGATTGCTTGCCTTTTTTAAGGCCATTCACCCTTATCTATTATGCTGCTTGTACAATTAGCAATTAAAAATTTGGAGAAAAACACAGAACCCCGCAATTTGTTTTAACCAAGAAATTTTGGAAAAAATATCACCAAAACCCAAACCCCTATTATGGGGTTCTTTAAATACCTCAGGTTTTGTGTTTATTTAAATAAAAGTTCTGAGGCCCCGTAGAGGCCGTTTGAGTCCACTGCGGGTCTCTGAAAGGCTCCAAACAAAGCCAGAATAAGGTTCTGGTCACAGAGGCCACGTTCATGAACCCAAAGTGTTCCCTCACTGGAACAGAACATCATAGCAGTGCTCCTGTGAACACAGATGCGTGTCATTGAATTTTAAACCACTTTGTGGCTCTCTCTCACTCTCCTTCTTCCCCAAGGATTGAATGTGACGAAGGGAGAGCAGAAAACTGCTTTGTAGGAAAGTCTCTTTTCCCCATTTCTCCTTTGCTTCTATGTACAGTATGTACTTAAGGAAATATTGCAAATACACTGTAAAAACCCAAGGAAATTAACCCCCAAGGAAATTAAACCAAGTAGTACTGCCTCTGGAATCTTCACATTACTTGGGGAAATAGAAAGCATGGGGGAACACTATGAAATAAACAAATACACAAAAGTAGGAAGACAACCAAGAAAATGGATAATATGTCAGGATTCTAAAACCTAACATGCATCATGGGAAAACAACAACAACTTGGATTGCAATGAATTTCTTCTTGAAGATGCTGCAAAGTTCTTTCTCCCAGTGGCACCATCATTCCCATTAAAGAAGGATTTGAAAGCTGATGACATGCTTGGTTGGGAAAATTAGTCTGCTGAGAATATCATCAGATGAGTTTATCATCAGCCATCTGACAGAGGAAACACCAGTTGCATGGGCCGCCTGTCAGGTAGCAGGTACCAACTAGAAAATGGTTCAACGATAGAGAAAGAAGGAAAAATTCCATCATGAATTAAGGAGAACAAAAAAGGGATGAAGGTATGTGCTTTTTCAATGTTTCCTCTGCTCCAGGTTCTTCCTAATATATCTCCTTATCCATCAAACATATGACAAAATGTCAACGACACCTTGACTGAAAAATATTCCTACCTGTTTGAGAATGAGGGGCCTTGCAAAGTGTTGCTTCTCTAATCTGGCTGCAGGGAAGAAGCAACTGTCTTTAATAACATCTATTGGCTTTTCCTTAGTAGTAGCTGTTTTGTAGAAGCAGCATTTCTCCATCTTATATTAGACTGTGAGTCGTTTTTGGTCAGGGAACTTTTCATGTTCTATATAAATTACTGGGTACTGTGTTTTGTTAAAAGCAGTATTTCAAAATTCTTCAAGACAATAATATTGCTAGTTGCTACCATGCGATTATTAAATGACAGAAATATTAGAAAAATGTAAACTTTAAGGATATGCAGAACGTTTTGGTGTGCAGGACACACTCATAGATATGAGAGAGAGAGAGAGAGAGAGAGAGAGAGAGAGAGAGAGAGAGAGAGAGAGAGAGAGAGAGACTTTTTTCTTACAGACCTATTCATGACATAAGACATAAGTCTCATTGTGTTCAATGGGACATACTCTCAGGGAAGTGTGCGCAGTATTGTCACCTTAGAGACTACCTACCAACCAACCTACCAACCAGATATCATCTATCTGTCTGTCTCTGTCTTTCTGTCTTCTTAACTCACTTTTTTTTTCTTTTTGTCTAGGTCACCGCTGTTGCACAAGCTGCCATAAACAATCAGTCAGTTAGTGAATTCCTATTGGTTGGTCTCACCAGTTCATCTGCTCTCCAGTTACTTCTCTTATGGGTATTTGCCTTCATCTTTGCTATGGCACTAGCTGGAAACCTGCTTCTCATCCTTGCCATTTGCACTTGCAAGAAGCTCCACACGCCCATGTACTTCTTGCTCACCCACCTGTCATTGGTGAATGTGTTTTCCATCTCCATTACTACGCCCAAAATGCTCCAGAATCTTGGGACCCATCAAAAAAGCATCTCCTTTTACGGCTGCTTTACACAAGCCCATCTCTTCGTATGGGCACTGGGAACTGAAATTCTCATTCTCACCTTTATGGCTTTTGACCGCTACGCTGCCATCTGCCACCCTTTGCAGTACACACTCATCATGAGGAAGGAAATGTGCATTGGAATAACTATCAGCATTTGGGCTGTTGGACTGGCCAATTCTACACTTCAAGTTGTTCTTCTGCTTCAGCTGTCCTTCTGCAACTACAACATCATCAACCACTTCTTTTGTGATTTCCCTGCACTTTTAAAGCTCTCCTGCTCAAACACCAGCCTGAATGAGACCTTGATTTCTGTGGCATCTGTGTTCTTTGGGGTCTGGCCCTGCGGGTTGATTTTAATTTCGTATTTGTTCATCCTCAGAGCTATATTCAAAATCCAGTCCACCAAAGGGAAGAAAAAAGCTTTCTCCACATGTTCCTCTCATCTCATCATAGTTAGTTTCTACTTGTCTTCAGCCATTTATAATTATATCAAGCCCAATTCAGACTCTTCTGTGCAAAAAACCAAGCTAGTTTCTCTCCTTTATACGGTGGTAACTCCAGTTGTTAATCCCATGGTATATTCTCTGAGAAACAAAGATGTGAAAGAGGCTCTCAGGAACCTGACTGGGAGAGGTCTCTTGTGGCAGAGACCATAAGTCTGAGGTCTAAAAATGCCTTAAGAAGGCAGAAGGTCTGGTCGAGAGGGTTAAAGCTGCAGTAATGCCCGAAGATAAGATTCGAAGGTCGCCAGTTTGAGACCACTGGAAGCTTCCGTGTGCGGCAGACCTCAATCATGAGGCTGATAAGATCTGAGCTGTCTCAGCTGCCTGTGAGAGGGGAGTTATGCTGGGCCAGCGGCTCTTTGGTGAGAGCAAAGAAGCAGATTATCAGCCGGCGGAAGGCAATTGTGCAGCGAGAAAGAAGACGATGAAAGTGTCATCTGCATGTAGTTGTTCTTGTAAGATTAGAACCTTGTTTGTGATTTGTATAAACCCTTGCAGTTTAGAAAATGCCTGCCTATGTAAAGCGTCTTGAATTAAAGTCAAAGGAGCAATCTGATGACCAAGAAAGGTGGTATATAAATACCAAATATTCTTATACTTATTCTTAAATCACTTTAGAAAAAATATTGAGGAGAAAGGACATCAGTGAGTTGGTGATGTTAGTTCAGGGTAAGGGTTTTCCTGTAATAGATGTGAGTAATGGTCCAATTGTATCTCCTGTCAGCCCATTGACGCATTCTGCCTTTGCACACTGACCAGCCCTAGGCCTATAACAAAGTTTATAGCTAGGGTTACCAGATACAAACTGGGACAGTGCCTATATCTTTAACCACTGTATAGAAATGGGGAATTTGGGCAAATGCAGCTTTTGAAACCCTCCTCTTATGAGCTGCACCTGCCCAAATTCCCTCTTCTATACAATGGTTAAACGTATCAACACTCTGTCCCAGTTTGTATCAGGTAACCCTATTTATAGGACAAAGGTACAACCTTATATAATTCCTTGGTACAGATATCGTACATAAATAAGATACATGTCCATCAAAGGGCAGCTGATACCAGTGTAGGGATTTGCTTATGATTAGTGCCTGGCCAGTAATCTGAGACCCCACCATTATTTTTCTGTAGTATAATTCAAGACAGTATATGTGGAATTCTCATGCTGTCAGATCCAGGCAAGCTTATCTTGAGCATGATCAAATTAGCATGTGCCTACAGGCCATAACATAGTCATGCTTGCAGTAGCATTCTCATTTCTTATCAACACTTGTTACAGAATTATGGGGCTATAATCCATTGTTAGTACACATTCTCACTAAAGGTGTTTGAATATAAAGGGGTAATATGGGTTTTTCTCTCTCTCTTTTTTGCTGAGAAGAACTGTTAAAATGTTGTAACTGAATTTCATAGAGCAAGGAATGTTCATACAACTGAAAGGTACAATTTGGGCCAATTGCATATTATTCTTTACTTAATATTCACACTCACACACCTATAAGTGTGTTCTGCACATCAAAGCATTTGGCACATCCTAAAAATTTACGTTTTTCCAGTGTTTCTGTCATTCAATAATACATAATAGCAATTAGCAAGATTATTATCTTGAAGAATTTTAAAATGCAGCATTAACTAAACACATTCTGTTCTGAAATATATCAAAGCTAATTAACAGCGCAATCAAATCTACTGCAAGCCCACAGCACACATTGCAGCCAATGGAGTGTACCCTGCATGCTATGCAGAGTATGTGTATGACAACATAGCCCAGGAGGGGTAAGACAAATTTTTATCATTGCTGAGTCCCTTTTTAGCTGATGTAGGTCTGAGGACCGTCAGGAGTTAGGCCAGGAAAAGTAGTTATTATTTCAACATGTGCCGGTGCTACGGATATCCTCCCATTCTAGCCTTTGGACTGACCCCATCCTGTCCTGTTCCCTGCCACAATCCTTCCCTAAACACCCCTACAGACCCCTTATTGGGGACGGGGGGGTCCAGAAGCTGTTCACTCCCAGGGCCTCATGGTAATAGCTCAAAAGTGCAGTGGAACATCATGGCTTTGTGAGCCTGTTGCCATCAAATTGCCTTCCAACCAAAGTGCAGCCATCTTAAGACTTTTGTCTAAAGTCTCTTGTTTAAAGTTGCTGACGAATGTAACTTGTTTCTCATTCTTTGCCCTTTGTTCTCACTGAATTGCCCCCATGTAACTTTCTCTGTCCAGTGTTGCTAATTCTCACAATAGATAGAGAACTGGTTCAGGCTAGCAGAGCCTTATCAGAATGGTCACGGCATATTCACAAGGACCAATTAGCACAGAGTATCTTGTGTCCCGGCCCCTGTTGTAATTTTCCACCAAGCAGGAAGTTGGAGGAGAAGAGGAGGGGGGGTTATAAAAATGCTTGTAATGTATATATATATATTGTCTTTTCCCCTGCCTTTCAAGGGAGACTGACCCGCCTGCGCAAGTGTAATAAACATGATTCTCATACTCTCTCGTTCGGTTGTTTGCCTTTTTAAATGCAATCCCCACAATAGAAACTATTCTAGGCCGATTTTTGGCTACAGTTTCTTTGGCGTCCCACAATGTGGGGCAATGCCTTGTTAATATTTGGCAGTTCAGCCTCTGAGGGATGCGACCGACCGGAAACCAGTCCTGCAGGCAGAGTTCCAGCTGGCACTCTTTGTTGGAAGAGATAACTGCTTATCTGCTTGGGCTGGCAACCGGGAACCAAGTCCCTGTGTAACAGCTAACAGAGGCTGTGAGAGATTAGAGGATCAAGGGACATCCTGGGGGGCCAAGGTTTGGTCCAATGGAGGAGGCGCTGGTAAGTGCCACTCTTCGGAGTCTGGGGATGCCTAGGCGGGCTTGCCGAATGGGGCAGGGAGCCCGTGGCCAATACACTGGTTGGTTAGATCAGTGGGGTGGTCTAGTAGACAAGGTATGTTCTGTGTCTTGTGTGTCTTGTGTTTTGTGCAGACCTAAGTCACCAGAGGCAAGGGTCAGTGGTGGCAGAAATGTAAAAGCGTGAGTGTGACAGTGTGTGATGAGTGTGAAAGGTCCCATTCAGACGGCTACAGCGCACTGGCTGTTATATTAGGTTAATGAGCTAGTGGACGCAGGAGCTTTGAAAAACTAACTGTGTATGAAGCGTTGTTTTGGGTAGCCGGTCCCTCTTGTGGACAGCTCCCAGGCAGCGGGCGAAAGCTAAACAAAATGGGACAAACCAATTTTACAGAACTTTAAGCCCCCCCCCTAAAGAGACCTTACCACCATGAGATGGCTCGTTCAAAGGTGCACATTTGAATGACCCAGTACCATTTTCCAGAACTTCCAGTGGCCGGCAGAAGGAATCCTTCATCTTGAAATGCTGATAACAGCAACCAAGGAGCCTAGGTATGGAATTACTGGAAAAGTACATACGTCTCTGCTTCCCTGATAAGACCACTAAGTAAGGGAAGTCTAAAGAGCTAAGTGTTCTCTGTTGTTTCTCTACATGTCTGTTGTAGCATTCAATCTGTGTCCTGGAAGACCCCTAGAGTCGAAAAGGAGCATAGCAGCCACCTCCCTTGTTTTAAAGTACAAGGTGTAAAAATCTGTGCAGATATCTTTGTTTGTTTGCTTGTCTCTTGCCGGCCGGCCATATCATTGTTGTACAGTAACATGTGTCCTGGGCACTGCTTGTTTGCCCGTCCTATCTTTGAGAAAAGATGGTCAAGCGCCAAGCGTGTCGACGCTTCCCCACAGACAGAGGGGAAAAAAAAAGATGCTCCCCTGTGTTGTAGCATCAGCTAAACTTTCTTGGCTTGATAAGCGGTGTTAAAGCAGGTTCACCTTTGCCCGAAAGAAGTTTCAAGCTCACCCCTTCACCTATAAGAAAGAAATAGTCTCTGATTGGCTGCAGGTAGCACTTAAGCAGGAACCAGACCACTTGTTCGTGTGGGTTGTAGTGGATGGTGGATGCATGTGATGCTGCCGGATTTGCTGCAACTGTATGTACTGCTGCTGAAGAGATTTCTCTGAAAATATACTCGGTCAGCCTTATCTCTGTGCCTGCATGTTTATTCCCTCGCTGGCGCTCTGCAACCTTGAGTTCCTTCCCAGCTATCTCAACAGACTCAATACGTTACAGTGCGTTTGCAACACTCCTGGACCACCACAAAATGGTTTGTGCTGGCCTAACTCCAGGTTAGGATCGTGCCCTTAGACAACTAATAAAATGGATGTGTCAGATGGGTAAAATTTCTAAGTCATCGGGGAAAGAAAATCAGAAAACCTGGACGGAAACCTGGGTGGTTTCCTGGTGACGGCACAAAGGTCTTTCTTTCTCCCAGGGGCACCATCATTTCCATGAAGAATGATTCGAAAGCTGTTGACCTGCTTGGTTTGGCAGATGAGTTCACCTACAACAGCATCCATCAGCCAAACTGAAGAAACACCGTTGCAAGGAATGCTTCCAATTGCCGCACATCAAATAGAGAATAATTCAAAGACATCCAAAGGCGGAGAAAAATCCAGCCCAAACAGAACAAAACAAATAGAACACTAAAGAATGATGGTATGTAGTTAATGTCATCACTTTCATGTGACCAGACCTCTTCTTTTTTACAACTGTAAGATATGGGAACAGGCAATTTAAATTTCAGTGAGTTTAAAGTGCCTTGCTAGTAAACTAACTTCAGAGATAATACTATGGGCATCCCCCGGTCTCTGCTGGGGTTCTATTCTGGACCCCACCGTGGATACCTGAACACGTGGATACTGGGGGTGCCTTTATAAAGATAGGGGAACATCAGTGCAACTAGGTAAAAAAGATATTTGTTTCATGTGTCCTTATCTTTTTAATAGGTGTCCCAGTATCCACTTTATGGGCAGAAGATTTAGCCGAGAGGGTTAATGCCTCCGTTTGCCCGAAGATAACAACTGAAGATCTCAAGGTTGTGAGCTCGAGACTCCTGGAAGTCTGTGTGAGTGGCAGACCTTGCAAACTGCGGCTGATTAAAAGCTGAGTTCCAGCTGCCTCGTGGGAGGAGGAGTGTGCTGAACTCAGCTGCATCTCTGGTGAGAGCAGGGAAGCCTCATCAGCCAGCAGACGACAGACGGGTGGCTAAAGAAAGAAGGCTAAATCCAGAAAGAAAGATCTGTTTGAGTGTGGTTCTTGAAAGATAGAACATTCTGTAAATTGTAAAAACCTTCGGGTTTGTGAAAAGTCTGCCTATGTAAACCGCCTTGAGTTGTAATCATTAGAGAAATCTAGTGACCTTAAGAAAGGCGGTATATAAATACATGTATTATTATTATTATTATTATTATTATTATTATTATTATTATTATTA
>JAJKFI010000335.1:90370-105348 GCA_029204185.1 Lerista edwardsae
CACCCCCACTCACATGTGTGCCCGGGTCTTTATATGTCCCATCCCTGCTGCTGTACTGTTTCTGTTGCTGTAGGTGTAGTAGCCCTCTGTTGTTTGTGACGCTGTTGTTTGTGATCCTGTAGTTGTTTGTGACGCTGCTGTACTGTTTCTGTTGCTGTAGGTGTAGTAGCCCTCTGTTGTTTGTGACGCTGTTGTTTGTGATCCTGTAGTTGTTTGTGACGCTGCTGTACTGTTTGTGTTGCTCTAGATGTAGCAGCCCTGTCTCTCTTATCGTGGAGTCTTTTGTCACGCTGCTGTACTGTTTCTGTTGCTCTAGATGTAGCAGCTCTGTGACGTAGCGTTGCAAGTTTTTTTTCCCCCCTCAGGTGTTTCCTGTGTACACTGTTGTTTCATCTTTGTAGCCTTTGGTTGCACCTGCCCAATTGCCTTATGTTACACAGTGAAAGTAAACTTTCAGAGAGAGCAACAGCCACAGCACCTTGTGCCAGCTGTCCACTGCCAAGCAGGGACCGCCCACATGTCCACAGAACACATTGTATCGGTTTGCCTGCGTGAAACCTGTTTGCTGTTGTTTGTCTTCAACTGTCAAGAGTTCAGTTGCTGCCTGAAGATTCCACATGTCATTTGCATCTCATCATGACATCACCAGAGCCTCGGAATGTTCGGTTCAGCCCATAGCCGTCCATAGAGAACCACAAATTCGCTTGTACCCGCGCCCGTGGGGGCGCGATCCGTTCCAAAACCACGCAGCGATGGTTTCGGGGGGCCAAGGCACCCGCGTGCCGAGTTTGGCGCGAATCGGTCCAGGCGTTGCGGAGCCTATGTGGAACAAACATACACACACACATACATACATACATACGCTCTTCTTTATATATATAGACTAGCTTTTATGTACCCGGCTTCGCCCGGGTGTTTATATGTGCCATCCCCAACCCCCAGCTACTCACCAGGCATACAGATGGCCCATTTATATGTCCCATCCCTGCCCCCCTCACATGTGGGCCTAGGTGTTTATATGTCCCATCCCTGACCCCCCCTCACATGTGTGCCTAGGTGTTTATATGTCCCATCCCTGCCCCCCCTCACATGTGTGCCCAGGTGTTTATATGTCCCATCCCTGACCCCACCCCCACTCACATGTGTGCCCCGGTGTTGATATGTCCCATCCCTGACCCCACCCCCACACACATGCGTGCCTGGGTGTTGATATGTCCCATAGCTGACCCCACCCCCACTCATATGTGTGCCCGGGTGTTGATATGTCCCATCCCTGACCCCACCCCCACTCACATGTGTGCCCGGGTGTTGATATATCCCATCCCTGCTGCTGTACTGTTTCTGTTGCTGTAGGTGTAGTAGCCCTCTGTTTCATATCCTGTAGTTGTTTGTGACGCTGCTGTACTGTTTGTGTTGCTCTAGATGTAGCAGCTCTGTGACGTAGCGTTGCAAGTTTTTTTTTCCCCCTCAGGTGTTTCCTGTGTACACTGTTGTTTCATCTTTGTAGCCTTTGGTTGCACCTGCCCAATTGCCTTACATTACACAGTGAAAGTAAACTTTCAGAGAGAAAGTAAACTTTCAACAGCCACAGCACCTTGTGCCGACTGTCCACTGCCAAGCAGGGACCGCCCACATGTCCACAGAACACATTGTATCGGTTTGCCTGCATGAAACCTGTTTGCTGTTGTTTGTCTTCAACTGTCAAGAGTTCAGTTGCTGCCTGAAGATTCCACATGTCATTTGCATCTCATCATGACATCACCAGAGCCTCGGAATGTTCGGTTCAGCCCATAGCCAGCCATAGAGAACCACAAATTCGCTTGTACCCGCGCCCGTGGGGGCGCGATCCGTTCCAAAACCGCGCAGCGATGGTTTCGGGGGGCCAAGGCACCCGCGTGCCGAGTTTGGCGCGAATCGGTCCAGGCGTTGCGGAGCCTATGTGGAACAAACATACATACATACATACACTCTTCTTTATATAGATAGATTGAGCCCAATTCAGACTCTTCTGTGGGAAAAAACAAGCTAGTTTCTCTTCATTATACGGTGCTAACTCCAGTTGTTAATCCCATCATATATTCTCTGAGAAACAAGGATGTGAAAGAGGCACTCAAGAACCTTACTGGGAGAGGTTTGTTGTGGCAGAGACCACAAGTCTGAGGTCTAAAAAGCTTACCTTAAGCGGCATCAATTTACCATGTGCCTTCAGGTCATAATTTATATGGGCTTGCCGCAGCATCAATTGGGACAAAAATGAAAAAAAAAATCCTAACAATATTCTCATTTCTTATCCACGCTTGCTACAGGATTCTGGATGGAGAACTATGCTCCATTTAAACCACTCATTCTCACTAGAGGTGTTAGAACATAAGGGGGTGAAAGTGTTGTTTTTTTTCCCTTTTAATTGCTGAGGACAACTATTAAAATAGCATGACTGAATTTCATAGAGCAAAGAATGTTGATTCAAATGAAAGGTAAAATTTGAGCCAATTGCACGTTATACTTTACTTTTAATTCTTTTGTGAAAAATTCCAATGTTAAAATAAAAGTGCCAGATTTTACAGTTCCAGAGGATGCTGCATTGTTTCAGGTCAAGTGACAGGCTATATAGGACACTTTTTTCATTCTGTATTCAGAATCCCGTCCACTGAAGGCAAGAAGAAAGCTTTCTTAACAGGTTCTTCTCACCTCATTGTTGCTAGTTTTTACTTTCCTTCAGATACTTATAATTACATTACACCCAATTCAGGTTCTTTTTTTAGAAAAAAGACAAGCTAATTTCTCTTTTTTATATGGTGGTAACCCCTGTTCTTATTCCCCTTGTACATTCTCTGAGAAACAAAGATGTGAAAGAGGCACTCAAGAGGCTTATTGAGAGTCGACAGCTATTGCAGAGGCCACAACTCTAATGTGTAAACATGTCTAGATCACTAACACAAAAATATTGAATGGGAGAGAAATTGTTAAGGGCACAGTCCTAACCAAACTTCCAGCACTGAGATAAGGGCAACACAGTCCGAGGTAAGGGAAGAAATATTCCCTTACCTGAAAGAGGGCTCCGTGACTGCTCCCCCCAACTGCAGGATGCAGCACAGGCCCCATTAGCACAGCTACACCTGTACTAGAAAGTTGGTTAGGATTGCACCCTGAATTTGTGACACTGGCACAGTCTAAGGGTGTACCTATAAGAACCTAAAAAAACATAAGAGAAACCCTACTGGATCTGACCAAAGGCCCATCTAGTCCAGATTCCGGTATCTTACAGAGGTCTACCAGACGCCTCTGGCAGTACACAAGACAACAAGCTACATGCATCCTGTTGCCACTCCCTTGCACTTGGCATTCCTGACCAACCTTCCAGCACTGAGGTAAGGGCAATGCAGTCCAAGGTAAGGGAAGAAATATCCCTTACCTCGAAGACGCCTCCGTGACTGCCCCCCAACTGCAGGATGGGGTGTGAAATGAAATGTCCACAATGACCTGTTGGGAAAATTTGTTACCCCTGGCAACGCCGGGTGAAAAAAGCTAGTATATTTATACAAAGACTAGCTTTTTTCACCCTGCGTTGCCCAGGTATTTATTTATCCCAAGCTTCTATTAGACAGAAAAAGGAATGAATTCTACCAATCAGCTCTGCAACCCTGAAAACTATGGATCCGACACTAATATCCTACATTTTCAATCATTTTTACATGGCGCCCCCTTCCCACCCCCACCCCTTGAGTGCTAGGGGTATCGTACCCCCACAGTATTTTTTCCCCAGATCGTAAGGCATATGTGTACCAAGTTCGGTGTAAATTACTCCAGGCATTCCCGAGTTATGCTGGAACATACGCACATACACCGACATTGTATTTTTCACCCCTTCTCACGCCACATGCTGATGTGGGTTGAACCTGGACTGAAACGGCATCGGGAGTGTCACCGCTCATCTCGGCAACCCCCAAAACTATGGATTCGACAGTAATGTCAACCGTTTTCTATCATTTTTACAGGTCACCCCCTTCACACCCCCACCCCTAGGGGTGCGAGGGGTTTTGTACCCCCAGAATATTTGTGGCCAGATCTTTAGGCACCTGTGTACCAGGGTTGGTGTAAATCACTTCAGGTGTTCCAGCAGGTCATTATGGACATTTTATTTTGCACCCCTTCACACACCCCATGCTGATGGGTGCTGAACCTGGACTCAAATGGCATCAGGAGCATCACTGTTTGTCTCGGTGACCCCGGAAACTATAGATTTGACACCAATATCGGCCGTATTTGAGTATTTTTACATGGCACCCCCTTCGCACCCCCACCCCTAGGGGTGCTAGGTGGGTCTTAACTGACTCCTCCACTTGGTGGCTCCAGGGGCGTGGCAGACATACAACAATTCCCAATGGTGTGAAAATGGACGAAAATGGCCGAAATCGGTGTCGAGCCCGTAGTTTCCTGGGTCGCTGAGACTGGCGGCGATGCTCCCGATGCCGTCGGAGTCCTGGTTCAGTACCCATCAGCATGGTGGGGTCGCGAAGGGGTGCGAAACAAAACATCCACCGTGACCCGCTAGAACGCCCGGAGCAATTGGCACCAAAATCGGCATGCGTATGCCTTACAAACTGGTGACAAACACTGCGGGGGCAGGACTCCCTGCGCCCCCGGGCTGGGAGTGTGAAGGGGTGACGTGTAAAAGCGATTGAAAATCACCAAAATCATGTCAAGTCCGTAGTTTCCGTGGTCACCGAGACAGGCAGCGACTCTCCCGATGCCATCAAAATCCTGGTTCGGGGCAAAACAAAATATCTTGCGTGACCCTTTGGAACGCCTGGAGCAATTGGCACCAAAATTGGCACACGTACACCTTACAACTGGCGACAAACACTGCGGGGGCAGGACCCGCCTGGCGCCCAAGGGGGTGGGGGTGCGAAGGGGGTGCTGCGTAATATGATAGGTGTATGTGTGTGTGAATGTGTGTGTGTGCGTTCGCATTAGTGCTCACGTTTGTAGGAAAAATGCATCATGGGCTATAGGCCATGATGGGTTGTGCATCCTCCTTACATTGGTAGTAGGCTACTTCAGAATGCTCGGTGCAGGGGAGTGGCAACAGGATGCAAGCATCTTGCTGTCTCTTGTGCTCCCTGAGGCACCTGGTGGGCCACTGTGACATACAGGAAGCTGGACTAGATGGGCCTTTGGCCTGATCTAGCAGGGCTCTTATGTTTTAATTTATTTGGCCTGAGGGGGATTGTGGGAAGGGAGAAGTAGCTGAGCCTCTCCAGCCTTTCTTTTCCCTGAACAAGCATCCTGGAAAACATGGGATCTTCGCAGCTGGGTGCATAGAACAGCATTATCAAGAATTAGCCATGGGAATCTCATCAACAGTGGAAGAATTTAATTAAAGGAACATGTAATTGCAGAGATACAAATTCTACAAAAAGGTCTATAAAGTCTAATTGTATTTGTGTGTAATGTTCCTAGGTATGAGGGTGTGAGCTTGTATTTTGTGCACCACTACAAAATATGCCTGCTAAATGAAAGCCTGTCAATAATCGACATGATTTAAGGTAGTGAGGTTGCCAGCTTTTCACATTTTCTGGCCAATTCTTTTTCTCAGAATAGTTCAGCCAAGCTGCTTTTCACTCAACCAAACACAGCTTATTGGTCTACCAAATCCGCCTCATCTACTTCAGACAGTGCCAGTGATTGCTTGCCTTTGTAGGGCCATTCACCCTTATTTATTATGCTGTTTGTACAATTAGCAATAAAAATTTGGAGAAAAACACAGAACCCTGCGATTTGTTGTTTTAACTAAGAAATTTTGGAAAAAAATTTCACCAAAACCCCAACCCCTATTATGGGGCTCGTCGAACACCTCAGGGTTTGTGTGTATTTAAGTTGAAGTTCTGAGGCCCCGTAGAGGCTGCTTGAAGCCACTGCGGGCCTCTGAAAGGCTCAAGACACAACCAGATTAATGTTCTGGTCACAGAGGCCACGTTCATGAACCCAAAGTGTTTCCTCACTTCCAGGTCACGGGGCTGAGCCTCACTGGAACAGAACGTCATAGCTCATGTGAAAAGTTTTAAACCACTCTGTGGCTCTCTCTCACTCTCCTTCCTCCCCAAGGTATGAATGCTACGATGGGAGAGCAGAAAACTGCTTTGTAGGAGAGTCACTTTTCCCCATTTCTCCTTTGCTTTTATGTACAGCATGTACTTAAGGAAATATAGCAAAGACACTGTAAAAACCCACTGAAATTAACCCCCAGGGAAATTAAACCCAGTAGTACTGCCTCTGGAATCTTCACATTACTCGGGGAAATAGAAAGCACGGGACAACGCTATGAAATAAACAAATACACAAAAGTAGGAAGACAGCCAAGAAAATGGATATGTCAGGATTCTAAAAGCTAACATGCATCATGGGAAAAAAAAACTTGGATTGCAATGAATTTCTTCTTGAAGATGCTGCAACGTTCTTTCTCTCAGTGGCACCATCATTTCCATTCAAGAAGGATTTGGAAGCTGATGACAGACTTGGTTGGGGAAATTAGTCTGCTGAGAATATCATCAGATGAGTTTATCATCAGCCACCCGACAGAGGAACCACCAGTTGCATGGGCCGCCTGTCAGGTAGCAGGTACCAACTAGAAAATGGTTCAATGCTAGACAAAGAAGGAAAAATTCCATCAAGAATAAAACAAGACAAAAAAGGGATGAAGGTACGTGCTTTTTCAATGTTTCCTCTGCTCCAGGTTCTTCCTAATATATCTCCTTATCCATCAAACATATGACGAAATGTCAATGACACCTTGACTGAAAAATATTCCTGCCTTTTGGAGAATGAGGGGCCTTGCAAAGTGTTGCTTCTCTAATCGTGCTGCAGGGGAGAAGCAACTGTCTTTAATAATATCTATTGGCTTTTCCTTAGTAGTAGCTATTTTTTAGAAGCAGCTTTTCTCCATTGTTGATTAGACTGTGAGTCGTTCTTCGTCAGGGAACTTTTCATGTTCTATATAAATTACTGAGTATTGTGTTTTATTAAAAGCCGTATTTTAAAATTCTTCAAGACAATAGTATTGCTAGTTGCTACCATGCTATTATTAAATGACAGAAATATTAGAAAAATGTAAACTTTAAGGATAAGCAGAACACTGTGATGTGCAGAACACACTCGTAGGTGAGCGAGCGAGCGAGCGAGCGAGCGAGCGAGAGAGAGAGAGAGAGAGAGAGAACCTTTTTTTCTTACAGCCCTATTCATGTCTAGTCAGACATAAGTCTCATTGTGTTCAGTGGGACATACTCTCAGGGAACTGTGCTTAGTAGTGTCACCTTAGTGACTACCTACCAAACAACCTATCTATCATCTATCTTTCTGTCTTTCTGTCTTCTTAACTCACAATTTTTTTTTGTCTAGGTCACCGCTATTGCACAAGCTGCCATAAACAATCAGTCAGTTAGTGAATTCCTACTGGTTGGTCTCACCAGTTCTCCTGAACTACAATTTCTTCTCTTATGGGTATTTGCCTTCATCTTTGCTGTGGCACTAGCTGGGAACCTGCTTCTCATGCTTGCCATTTGCACTTGCAAGAAGCTCCACACTCCCATGTACTTCTTGCTCACCCACCTGTCATTGGTGAATGTGTTTTCCATCTCCATTACTACGCCCAAAATGCTCCAGAATCTTGGGACCCACAGAAAAAGCATCTCCTTTTCTAGCTGCTTTACACAAGCCCATCTCTTCGTATGGGCACTGGGAACTGAACTTCTCATCCTCACCTTTATGGCTTTTGACCGTTACGCTGCCATCTGCCACCCTTTGCAATACACACTCATCATGAGGAAGGAAATGTGCATTGGAATAACTATCAGCATTTGGGCTGTCGGACTGGCCAATTCTACACTTCAAGTTGTTCTTCTGCTTCAGCTATCCTTCTGCAACTACAACATCATCAACCACTTCTTTTGTGATTTCCCTGCACTTTTAAAGCTCTCCTGCTCAGACACCAGCCTGAATGAGACCTTGATTTCTGGGGCAGCTGTGTTCTTTGGGGTCTGCCCCTGCGGGTTGATTTTAATTTCATATTTGTTCATCCTCAGAGCTATATTCAAAATCCAATCTACCAAAGGGAAGAAAAAAGCTTTCTCCACATGTTCCTCTCATCTCATCGTAGTTAGTATCTACTTGTCTTCATCCATTTATAATTATATCAAGCCCAATTCAGACTCTTCTGTGGGAATAAACAAGCTAGTTTCTCTCCTTTATACGGTGCTAACTCCAGTTGTTAATCCCATCGTATATTCTCTGAGAAACAAAGATGTGAAAGAGGCACTCAAGAACCTTACTGGGAGAATTCTGTTGTGGCAGAGACCGTAAGTCTGACATCTAAAAAGCTTACCTAAAGGGGAATCAATTTACCATGTGCCTTCCGGTCATAATTTAGATGGGCTTGCCACAGCATCAATTGGGACAAAAATGAAAAAAAAAATCCTAAAGATATTCTCATTTCTTATCCACGCTTGCTACAGGATTCTGGATGGAGAACTATGCTCCATTTAAACCACTCATTCTCACTAGAGGTGTTGGAACATAAGGGGGTGAACGTGTCGGTTTTTTCCCCTTTTAATTGCTGAGGACAACCATTAAAATAGTGTGACTGAATTTCATAGAGCAAAGAATATTGTTTGAAATCAAAGGTACAATTTGGGCCAATTGCACGCTATACTTTACTTGTAATTCTTTTGTGAAAATTTCCAATGCTAAAATAAAAGTGCCAGATTTTACAGTTCCAGAGGATGCTGCATTGTTTCAGGTCAAGTGACAGGCTACATAGGACATATTTTTCCCATTCTGAAGACTGTATTCAGAATCCCGTCCACTGAAGGCAAGAAGAAAGCTTTCTTAACAGGTTCTTCTCACCTCATTGTTGCTAGTTTTTACTTTCCTTCAGATACTTATAATTACATTACACCCAATTCAGGTTCTTTTTTTAGAAAAAGACAAGCTAATTTCTCTTTTTTATACGGTGGTAACCCCTGTTCTTATTCCCCTTGTACATTCTCTGAGAAACAAAGATGTGAAAGAGGCACTCAAGAGGCTTATTGAGAGTCGACAGCTATTGCAGAGGCCACAACTCTAATGTGTAAACATGTCTAGATCACTAACACAAAAATATTGAATGGGAGAGAAATTGTTAAGGGCACAGTCCTAACCAAACTTCCAGCACTGAGATAAGGGCAACACAGTCCGAGGTAAGGGAAGAAATATTCCCTTACCTGAAAGAGGGCTCCGTGACTGCCCCCCCCAACTGCAGGATGCAGCACAGGCCCCATTAGCACAGCTACGCCTGTACTAGAAAGTTGGATAGGATTGCACCCTGAATTTGTGACACAGAGGTCTGAGAGAGAGAGAGAGGTCTGTATCCCAGCTTAAATGACCTTTAAGAAAGGTTATGTGATTTTATGATCCTTCATTTTTCACCCTCAGCTCAAGACTGGAGCTTCTGTTGGCATGCTGTGAAGGATAAAGATGCAGCAACCAACTTGGTCTGAAGCCAACTGGCTTCTGGAACCATTGAAATTGCCATTAGGGTTGGCCATTGAGAGTTACAGCCTGATTCTCTGTCCGGGCAACGCAGATTGCTTGCGCACTGTCAGGGTGGCAGTCATTGGAAGCATGCCACGTTGGGAGGGGAAAGGCACTGAGCCACTGTGCTGGAGGCAGGAGTAGCTGGAGTGGCAGATGGAAAGCTCTGTTCCAGGTAGAAGGGGGGCATTTATGGGCTGGGGTGAGGGCAGGTAGATAGAAGGGAGAAGGTGAAAAGGAGGTGAAATTGGGCAGTGTGTGTTAAAATGGGAGGAGGAACAGGCCCGGGAGGGGGGCAGGGGCAGGTGACCAGCACAGGATTGGGCCATCAGGAAATTTACATTTAGCCAAGTAGTTTATGGTGACAGATGGATCCTATCTTTCCTATAACTAATAACTGTGTTTACTCCAATAGTGCAATCCTAACCTGGAGTTAGGCTGGCACAGTTGGGCCAGCAAAGGTTGGCTGGCACAAGGGCAATTGTCAACTGCCTTTGGACCACTCTTGAAGTCAGGGAGGATGGTGCATGTCTCTGTGCTGGCCTCTCTGACTGCAAGAGTGGTCCAAAAGTACTTTCTGGTGTTCCTTGTGCTGGCCAAACTTTGATAGCCTCTCTTGACTCCGAGAGTGGCCCCAACGTACTGTACGATGTCCCTTTGAGGTCCTGTGCCAACCGAGCACCAATGGCGCTCAACCAGCACTGCTGATGGGCACAGCGGCACCCGTGTGCTGACGCTGCTGCTTGGGCTGGTCCAGCACTTGACTAGCCAGCGCAGATACGCTTGACAGCACGTTTGCGATACCGCTGGACTGGTGCAAGAGTGTAGCACTGGCGCAAAGCATGTATAGGATTGTGCAAGCAGCCACTCCCCCTCCTCTTGAAAGCCATTTTAGCCAACATGACTCCAGAGAGAAGGGGAGAGCTGTTGCTTGCAAAACGTAGTGCTGTGATCCTCTCTCGATACACTTCTGGGCCCCAGAGGCCTCCTCCAGGTCATTCCAGGCCACAGAGCTACACTATCAGCCTCTGCAGGATTCAGAGTAGCCTGCAGAAGCATCTGAAAACCACTTCCTCCCACCACCCACCACAGGAGCACCAGGAGCATCATGACCCACCAGAGAGTATGAGGTATGTCACAGGACTGGGTGAGATTAGGAACCACTGACATAGCAGATCACTGCTTTGTAGGGGAGTGAGCCATTGCTCGTATATCTGTACATACATGATGCACATGTTGCAAAGATGCAGTAAAAACCCCAGTGATCTCTCTTGCCCAAAGAAAAGTACACTTGGTACCACCAACCTAGACCTTCTCACCGTTTAAATAAGTCTGAACATTGCATGTCGCTATGCTATGCAGTAGCACAATGTACAAAATCAATTTAAATGACAAGCAAAACAATGACTAACCTAGCAGGATTATAAAATCTAACTTGCAACATGGGGAAGAAAAAACAACAACAGAAACCTGGGTTGGAATAAGTTCCTGCCTGGTGATTCTTTGAAGGTTCTTCTCCCAGTGGCCCCATCATTTGCATAAAGTCAGTCAGTCAGTCAGTCAGTCAGTCAGTCAGCTTTATTTGCATAACAATATGTCATTACAATCAACCAGTTTAAGCAGACAAATGTTAAAATTTACAATTTAAAATTCAGATAATACCAGAGTTATACATATTGGGACCTGATCTTCTGTGCTGCCAACACAAAATTTGCAACATTAAAAGTAATATCACTATGAGTGTCAGCTAACAGAAGACATACTAGCTCATTTCTTAGTCTATTTTGAATAAAAGAGGACAAAAATTTGTGTCTGGGTACCTCGTAAAGCGGGCAGAATAATAAAAAGTGTGTAATATCTTCCACAACATTGTTTCCACAAATATATAATCTATCCACATAAGGTGTATTATCATATATTCCCTCCAAAACTGCAATTTGTAAGCATTGAAGGCGAAGAGTCGTAAAGGCTCTACGCAAAGGGTAACGGGTTAGAAACATGAAGTAGTTACTAATCCCCCAAGAAGATTTCTACAAAAAAGGTAACAGATTTAGCGACAAGTTCATTGAATTACATAACTCTTTTCTTCTACTAGCTAACAAGATTTTGGATTTAAGCAAGGACTTAAATGTAAAGGAAGGTAAAGAAATGGTATCAATATCATACAGTTCAAAGATAGGTTTAATTAAGGATTTGCTATAAGATAGATCAGTTTGTTCATAAAAACAAATCTTGGGAAGATGAGAGCTGGCCATCGTATGTAACTTATAATAATATAGAACTATAGCAGAATGACAGTATGATTCGATTGAGGACAGACCTAGCTCAGTTCTTATTAGAACCGATGAGGTGGAACGGGGGACACCCAACAGAGAACGGCCAAAAAGATTTTGAACAGTTTCTAAACAAGGTAAGTTTCCATGCCCCCAGATCTCAGCACCATAGGTTAATTGGGGGAGAATTTTCTTTAAAAAGATTTCAATCGCCGGCGCCACTAAGTTACCACCTTTCGATCTCACAAAACGAAGAAGAGCAGAGATCGAGTGAAATGCTCCCATTTTTGAGGCTCAAAGATGGTACCCCCAGGAAATTTGTGCCTTAAATAAGATTCCTAGTTATTTGAATTCTTTCACTTGATCAATATGATTTTGATCAATTTTCCAATTGTGAACCTTTCTAGAAGAACCAAAAACCATAATTTTCGTTTTGGAATAATTTATCGTAAGTTTAGATTTGGCACAATAGGCACCCAGTTTTGCTAAGATCATGCGCATTCCAATTTGTGTTATAGAAAAAAGAGCAATGTCATCTGCAAAAAGTAGGATTGGCACCTTAGTACTCCCCACTGATGGGGGAAAAAGGGAAGGACTTTGAAATTCTGTAATAATATCGTTTATGAAAAAGTTAAATAAGAAAGGGGCCAGTAAACATCCTTGTCTAACACCCTTGATTGTCTTAATTGGATCTGAAAGCGAACCTTGTACTCCATATCTAATTCTCATGATGGAGTTAGAATATAATTTGTAAATTAAGAATAACAATCTACTATCAATATTGGTAGCCTTCAGTTTATCCCAGAGTAAGGATCTGTCAATGGAATCAAAAGCAGAACAAAAATCTACAAAAGCTACAAATAATTTCTTACTTCCTAACTGTGTGTATTTATTTACCAGATGATGTAAAATAAAACAGTTGTCAATTGTTGATTTACCTTTCCTAAATCCCGCCTGCTCCTCACCAAAAACATTATTGGTGTATGCCCACTGTTCTAATTTAATAAGGAGAAATTTAGCGTAAAGCTTTGAAGCCACACTGAGAAGGCTGATAGGTCTAAAATTCTTAGGATTGACTGTGGAGCCTTTCTTGTAAATAGGAATGACTACACTTTCATTCCAACCAGATGGAAATTCCCCTGACTCATTTATAAAAGTAAATAGTTTGGAGAAAACACGACTCCACCAGTCAATGTTAGATTTAAATAATTCAGCTGGCAATAAATCTAGGCCAGGGGCTTTGTTGCTGGATAATGATAAAATTAAATCCTTAATTTCCTGGGGTTCAACTGGGTCCCAAGCTGCTACTTGGGGAGAGAGAAGGGCCAGTGGAGCATCACTAGAGGACACAAAACTCCCATCAGGAGCATTACCAAAAATTTGGGGGAAATGATCAATCCACTGTTTGGCTGTAATTTGATTTTCTACCAGATTTTTATGTGATTTTAAACCTTTTGAGACTAAAGACCAAAATTTAGATGGATTTGTATCCATGGCTGCCATGCCTAGTTCCTGCCAAAGCCTTTTAGTACGGGCTTCTCTCTTCAGTTTCAACAGATTTTTATATTCTCGTCTGTGTAACAGATAATGAGAATAATTTTCCCAAGACTGGAATTGCCTATATTTTCGTAGGGTTGAGGCTAAAATACGCTTTTTATTTCCACATTGATCATCAAACCAACCACCATAATAACGTGGGGTTTTAATGTAAGAATTATCAGTAGACAACAAAGGCCTGATCTTCTGAATAATTTGCTGATACATACTCAGAGGGTCAGCCGAAACGAACAGTAGCTCACCCATAGCCACCATTTCCTGTGATTCTAAAAGGGAGCTAATGCGATCGTGTACTTGACTGGACCAGCGGACCCTTCTAACCCCATACCAGGAGTATTCAAAATTCCACCTGGGTCAAAAGCATCAGGAACTTGCATAAAGAGAGATCAGACAGCTGTGATTGGCTTGGACAAGAGAATGTGTGCACCTGCAATAGCATCAGACTAGTTATCCTCAGTCTTCAGACAGATGAAACATAGTTGCATAGGCTAATTGTCAGGCACCAAATAGAAAATAATTCAAAGATGCACAAAGGAGGAAGGAGGAAAGATTCCAGGGCGCAGAAAAAATAACAATGAAGGTAAGTTATTAATCAGTTTTCTCTGCCTCGACTTCTTCAATACACATGCAGAATACGGGAGCCTTCTACTGAAATTCCATCCAGTTCAAGAGCTTTGCTAATTAGCTGTGCATCCCCCCCAATGACGCCACAAGAGACAGTTGCGTATGGATGAACGGGCCACTTTATTGCAACACATTACAAAGAAGAGGAGCCGGAGACCAGCAGCAATTAATCACAGCAGGATCAATGGGCAAGGCCTTAACTTCAGGTGGGGGTCCAGCCGCCGGCCAGCCCCCTGGTGGGCGAAACATCCTGGCTCCAGGCCAGCCCCTTGGGGCATGACCTTTCATTGTCCAACCCCTGCGGGGCCGAGGCAGCAGGCCCGCACACCCCGCCCCGGCCGGGAAGCATTTGGGGCGGGGCCAAGGCTTGAGGCTAAGAGATTGCCTGCCAGCCCTACGCGCCGGGCAGCAACTGTGGGCCTGCCAATGGGTCACTCAGTGCCTTAGCTGACCTCCGGATGCCCACCAAAAGCCTCCTTCCAGTCTTTGTGCCCATTCTAACCTGCAATAAAGTGACCAAGTTTGCCATCTGTGTATGTAACACCCACCTCATTAATCCCCCAATGCAGTCCAGGGTAGGCGAAAAAACTGCCTGCCAAAAGCCAATCAGGCAGGCAGAAAAATTCCTACCCGGCCCCAAATATGGCGACCAGCCAATCTTGGACTTCCAAAGAGGGAGGGAGGGTGGGGATCCATTTTCCTTTTGGATCCAGGACAGAAGGACTCTCTGGAAGCCACTTCACCACCAGGAGAGCTCCTGGCGACGGCCCCATGGCCAAGTGCCCAATGAGGACAGAAGCTGTCTCCTGTGGCTGGGGGGGGGGGGAAGCAAGCCAATCAGCAATCACCCAGCTATGGTGCTGGAGCTCAGTGTAAACTAACATCCAATAACATTAGATGTTATTGTTTTAGAACACACACACACACACACACACACACACACACACACACACACACACA
>JAJKFI010000335.1:105358-118130 GCA_029204185.1 Lerista edwardsae
CACACACACACACACACACACACACACACACACACACACACACACACTCCTAGCAGTGAATGCACCTTGCTTTAACTTACTCCAGTTTCTTGTAAAGCACCACTTCTCTTGTATTTAACAGTAAAGCAGCAACAGTCTGTATGCACCCCAACTCAGCATAGTTAGCTATGGCTGTTTGCCAGGGTTTCTTTGGCATCTTTGGTTAGACTGTGAGCCCTCTTGGACAGGGAACCATTTATGGTATTCACGTATTTTTTCCATATAACATTATTTGTGATCCCTTTTAATTCAAAAGCAGAAAAACAATATCTATCATGGCACTTACAGTGATAATACCTGCTTCAATATTTTTCTATATATTTAAAGGATAACGTATCTGTGTGTGTGTGTGTGTGTGTGTGTGTGTGTGTGTGTGTACGTATGTTCCGCATAGGCTCCGCAATGCCCGGAGCGATGCGCACCAAACTCGGCATGCGCATGCCTTGCGGCCTTGCGACAAATACTGTGGGGGTCAGGGCCCCCTAATGCCCCTGGGGGTGGGGGTGCACGGGGGCCCCACGTGAAAATAGTCAAAAACAGCCAAAATCTGTATCAAATCTGTAGTTTCCGGGGTTGCCGAGATGAGCGCCAATGCTCCTGACTCCGTTGGAGTCTGGGTTCAGCCCCCCTCGGTGTGGGGGGCGAGAAGGGGTGCAAAACAAAACGTCCGCTGTGACCTGCTGGAATGCCTGGAACGCTGTCCATCAAATTTGGCACGAGTATGCCTTATGGTCTGACAACAAACACTGTGGGGGTAGAGCCCCCTGGCACCCCTATGGGTGAGGGTGGGCAGGGGGTGACTGTATTGGAAAAGGCAGGAGATACACCAAGGAGATAGGGAATGGTATCAGCCATGTCCCCTTGTCCCAGATAAGCCTGGGATTATAGGGTTAACCCCCAAGGTCTTTGCAAGCCTCAGGAGCACAGCTGAGCTCTGAAGGGAGGTTAGCCCAGGTGCAGATGGGTGTGGCTGATGAATTAAAGCCTGCCCACTGATTGGCTGGCCTCAGTATAAAGCTGGAGGCAGGAACTGGAGAAAAGGGCTGGATAGGTGCTGGAGGAGGGCACCAGGTACAGTAGGTGCTGGACTGATGGAGTGCTGGATGACTGCCTGAAGGACTGAGGAACTGGCTAAGGTATGGTTATTTTGGGATCATTGGGAATGGTTGTATGTCTGCCACACTCCTGGAGCCACCAAGTGGAGAAGGCAGTTATGGCTTGGGTAAGCTGACTGCTTATTGTTTGGTGGTGGGGTCTGTTGGTGTTAGACTAAGAGTAGTTTGGAGCTAACCCAGTGATGAGGGCAGTCTGGAGGAGGTTGGCCAGCCTGTGATCCCAAGCAAAGCTGCTGGAAGAGGGGAGGCCCAGTGGGTGAGTGAACCCCCCTCCCTCTTGCCTATCTCTGAGGCTCCTCTGTGGGGAAATGAGTATCTATATATATATAAAGAAGAACGTGTGTGTGTGTGTGTGTGTGTGTGTGTGTGTGTGTGTGTGTTCCGCATAGGCTCTGCAACGCCTGGAGCAATCAGCACGAAACTCGGCACGCATACACCTTGCGGCCTGGCAACAAACACTGCGGGTTCAGGCCCCCCTAGCGCCCCTGGGGGTGGGGGTATGCGGGGGTCCCTGTGTGAAAACGGTCAAAAATGGCTGTAATCTGTGTCGAATCTGTAGTTTCCGGGGTCGCTGGAACGAGCGGCAACGCTCTCGATGCAGTCAGAGTCTGGGCTCAGCCCCCCCTTGACATGGGGGGCGAGAAGGGGTGCGAAACAAGATGTCCGCCATGCCCCACTGGAACGCCTGGAGTGATTGGCATCAAACCCAGCATGCACATGCTTTGCGGCCTGATGACTAACACTGCAGGGGGCAGGCCCCCCTAGTGCTCCCGGGGGTGGGGATACACAGGGCCCCCTATGTGAAAATGGTCAAAAACGGCCGAAATCGGCATTGGATCCACAGTTTCTGGGGTCGCCAAGATGAGCAGTGATGCTCCCAATGCCGTTGGAGTCCATGTTTGGCCCCCCTCGACATGGGGGGCAAGAAGGGGTGTGAAACAAAACTTCCGCCGTGCCCCACTGCAACGCCTGGCGTGATTGGCACCAAACTTGGCATGTGCATGCCTTGCCACCTGGCGACAAACATTGCGGGAGTCTGGCCCCCTAGCATCCCCAGGATGCGGGTGCGCACAGGGCCCCACATGAAAATGGGTGAAAATGTCCAAAATTGGCATTGAATCCATAGTTTATGGGGTCACCGAGGCGAGCGGTGACGCTCCCAACGCTGTTGGAGTCCGGTTTTGCCCCCCCCCCTCGGCGTAGAGGGCAAGAAGGGGTGTGAAACACAACATCCACCATGCCCCGCTGCGACGCCTGGAGAGAATGGCGCCAGACTCGGCATGCGTGTGCCTTGCGGCCTGGTGACAAACACTGCAGGGGTCAGGCCCCCCCAGCACCCCCGGGGGTGGGGGTGCGCAGTGGGCCCCAAGTGAAGATGGCCTAAAACGGCCGAAATTGGTGTAGAGTCGGTAGTTTCTGGGGTCGCCGAGAAGAGTGGCGATGCTCCCGATTCCATTGGAGTCTGGGTTTGGCCCTCCCTCGGTGTGGGGGACGAGAACGGGTGTGAAACAAAATGTCTGCCATGCCGTGCTGGAACGCCTGGAGCGATGCGCACCAAACCCGGCACACGTATGCCTTGCGGCCCCCCTAGTACCAAAATCGTCATTGACTCTGTAGGTTCCGGGGTCGCTGAGGAGAGCGGTGATGCTCCCGATGCAGTTGGAGTCCGGGTTTGGCCCCCTGTCAGTGTGGGGGGTGAGAAGGGGTGGGAGACAAAACGTCTGTCATGCCCTGCTGGAACACCTGGACCGATTGGTGCCAGACTCGGCATGCAGAAGCCTAGAGGCCTGGCCACAAACACTGCAGGGGTCAGGCCCCCCTAGCGCCCCCGGGGTGGGGGTAAACAGGGGTCTGCACATGAAAACAGTTGAAAACGGTCAAAATCGTCGTCGAATCCGTAGTTTACGGTGTCACAGAGGCAAGCGGCGACGCTCCCAATGCCGTGGGAGTTCGGGTTCGGCCCCCCCTCAACATGGGGGGTGAGAAGGGGTGCGAAATAAGACATCCACCATGACCCATTGGAATGCCTGGAGGGGAGTGGCAACAGGATACAAGCATCTTGTTGTCTCTTGTGCTCCCTGAGGCACCTGGTGGGCCACTGTGACATACAGGAAGCTGGTCTAGATGGGACTTTGGCCTGATCTAGCAGGGCTCTTATGTTCTTACTTACTTGGCTTGAGGGGGATTGTAGGAAGGGGGAAGTAGCTGAGCCTCTCCAGCCTTTCTTTTCCCTGGACAAGCATCCTGGAAAACATGGGAACTTCTCAGCTGGGTGCATACTACAGCATTATCAAGAATCAGCCATGGGAATCTCATCAACAGTGGAAGAATTTAATTAAAGAAACATGTAATTGCAGAGATACAAATTCTACAAAAAGGTCTATAAAGTCTAATTGTATTTGTGTGTACTGTTCCTAGGTATGAGGGTGTGAGCTTGTATTTCGTGCACCACTACAAAATACGTCTGCTAAATGAAAGCCTGTCAGTAATGGACATGATTTTAGGTAGCTAGGTAGCCAGGGAGAGGGAGCTTGTCACATTTTCTGGCCAATTCTTTTTCTCAGAATAGTCCAGCCAAGCTGCTTTTCACTCAACCAAACACAGCTTATTGGTCTACCAAATCTGCCTCATCTACTTCAGACAGTGCAAGTGATTGCTTGCCTTTGTAGGGCCATTCACCCTTATTTATTATGCTGTTTGTACAATTAGCAATAAAAATTTGGATAAAAACACAGAACACTGCAATTTGTTGTTTTAACCAAGAAATTTTGGAAAAAATTTCACCAAAACCCCAACCCCTGTTATGGGGCTCTTTAAACACCTCAGGGTTTGTGTGTATTTAAGTTGACGTTCTGAGGCCCCGTAGAGGCCACTTGAGGCCACTGCAGGCCTCTGAAAGGCTCCAGACACAACCAGAAGAAGGTTCTGGTCACAGAGGCCACGTTCATGAACCCAAAGTGTTTCCTCACTTCCAGGTCACGGGGCTGAGCCTCACTGGAACAGAGCATCATACCAGGATGTGTGTTGCTGAGTTTTAAACCACTTTGTGGCTCTCTCTCACTCTCCTTCCTCCCCAAGGATTGAATGTTACGATGGGAGAGCAGAAAACTGCTTTGTAGGAGAGTCTCTTTTCCCCATTTCTCCTTTGCTTCTATGTACAGCATGTACATAAAGAAATATTGCAAAGACACTGTAAAAACCCATTGAAGTTAACCCCCAAGGAAATAAAAACCCAATAGCACTGCCTCTGGAATCTTCACATTACTTGGGGAAATTGAAAGCATGGGACAGCACTGTGAAATAAACAAGTACACAAAAGTAGGAAGACAACCAAGAAAATGGATAATATGTCAGGATTCTAAAACCTAACACGCATCATGGGGAAAAAAAACTTGGATTGCAATGAATTTCTTCTTGAAGATGCTGCAACGTTCTTTCTCTCAGTGGCACCATCATTTCCATTCAAGAAGGATTTGGAAGCTGATGACAGGCTTTGTTGGGAAAATTAGTCTGCTGAGAATATCATCAGATGAGTTTATCATCAGCCATCCGGCAGAGGAAACACCAGTTGCATGGGCCGCCTGTCAGGTAGCAGGTACCAACCAGAAAATGCTTCAATGCTAGACAAAGAAGGAAAAATTCCATCAAGAATTAAACAAGACAAAAACAGGATGAAGGTATGTGCTTTTTCAATGTTTCCTCTGCTCCACATTGGTCCTAATATATCTCCTTATCCATCAAACATATGACAAAATGTCAACAACACCTTGACTGAAAAATATTCCTGCCAGTTTGAGAATGAGGGGCCTTGCAAAGTGTTGTTTCTCTAATCATTCTGCAGGGGAGAAGCAACTGTCTTTAATAACATCTATTGGCTTTTCCTTAGCAGTAGCTATTTTTTAGAAGCAGCTTTTCTCCATCTTTTATTAGACTGAGTCGTTCTTGGTCAGGGAACGTTTCATGTTCTATATAAATTACTGGGTACTGTGTTTTATTAAAAGCAGTATTTTAAAATTCTTCAAGACAATAATATTGCTAGTTGCTACCATGCTATTATTAAATGACAGAAATAACAGAAAAACATTAAGGATATGCAGAACCCTTTGATGTGCAGAACACATTCATAAATGAGTGAGTGAGAGAGAGAGAGAGAGAGAACCTTTTTTCTTACAGCCCTATTCATGTCTACTCAGACATAAGTCTCATTGTGTTCAATGGGACATACTCTCAGGGAAGTGTGCGTAGTATTGTCACCTTAGAGACTACCAACCAACCTGTCTGTCTGTCTTCTTAACTCACAATTATTTTTTTGTCTAGGTCACCGCTGTTGCACTAGCTGCCATAAAGAATCAATCAGTTAGTGAATTCATACTGGTTGGTCTCACCAGTTCACCTGGACTACAGTTTCTTCTCTTATGGGTTTTTGCCTTCATCTATGCCTTGGCACTAGCTGGAAACCTACTTCTTATCCTTGCCATTTGCACTTGCAAGAAGCTCCACACGCCCATGTACTTCTTGCTCACCAACCTGTCCTTAGTGAATGTGTTGTCGATCTCCGTGACGACCCCAAAAATGCTCCAGAATCTTGGGACCCACAGAAAAAGCATCTCCTTTTCTAGCTGCTTTATGCAAGTCCATCTCTTTGCATGGGCACTAGTGACTGAAACTCTCATTCTCACTTTTATGGCTTTTGACCGCTACGCTGCCATCTGCCACCCTTTGCAATACTCACTCATCATGAGGAAGGACTTGTGCATTGGAATAACTATCAGCATTTGGGTTCTCACCCTAGCCCATTCTACATTTCACGTTGTTCTTCTGCTTCAGCTGTCCTTCTGCAACTACAACATCATCAACCATTTCTTTTGTGATTTCCCTGCACTTTTAAAGCTCTCCTGCTCAGATAACAGCCTGAATGAGACCTTGAGTTCTGCGGCAGCTGTGCTCTTTGGGGTGTGCCCTGGCGGGTTTATTTTAATTTCATATTTGTTCATCCTCAGAGCTATATTAAAAATCCAATCCACTGAAGGGAAGAAAAAAGCTTTCTCAACATGTTCCTCTCATCTCATTGTAGTGAGTGTCTTCTTTTCTTCAGCCGTTTATAATTATACCGAGCCCAATTCAGAATCTTCTGTGGGAAAAGATAAGCTAGTTTCTCTTCTTTATACGGTGATTACCCCAGTTGTTAATCCCATCATATATTCTCTGAGAAACAAAGATGTGAAAGAGGCACTCAATAACCTTACTGGGAGAGGTCTGTTGTGGCAGAGACCATAAGTCTGAGGTCTAAAACGTTTACCTTAAGTGGCACCAATTTACCATGTGCCTTCGGGTCATAATTTAGACGGGCTTGCCGCAGCATCAATTGGGACAAAAATGAAAAAAAATCCTAAAGATATTCTCATTTCTTACCCATGCTTGCTACAGGATTCTGGATGGAGAACTACGCTCCATTTAAACCACTCATTCTCACTAGAGGTGTTGGAACATAAGGGGGTATAAGTGTTGTTTTTTTCCCTTTTAATTGCTGAGGACAATTATTAAAATAGTGTGACTGAATTTCATAGAGCAAAGAATGTTGATTCAAATCAAAGGTACAACTTGGGCCAATTGCATGCTATACTTTACTTTTAATTCTTTTGTGAAAAATTCCAATGCTAAAATAAAAGTACCAGATTTTACATTACCAGAGGATGCTGCATTATTTCAGGTCAAGTGACAGGCTATATAGGACACTTTTTTTTTTTTTTCATTCTTAAGACTGTACTCAGAAACCCTTCTACTGAAGGCAAGAAGAAAGCTTTCTCAACATGTTCTTCTCTCCTCATTGTTGGTAGTTTTTACTTCAGGTACTTATAATTACATTACACCCAATTCAGGTTCTTTTTTTAGAAAAGACAGGCTGATTTCTCTTTTTTATATGGTGGTAACCCCTGTTCTTAATCCCCTTGTATATTCTCTGAGAAACAAAGATGTGAAAGAGGCACTGAAGAGGCTTTTTGAGAGTGGACAGCTATTGCAGAGGACACAACTCTGTCTAAACATGTCTAGATCACTGACACACACACACACACACACACACACACACACACACACACACACGTATATATTGCAATACGTTTTTTAATTCTCTTTCAGTTATGGGGAATGGAAAGGAATTACATAAGGTTGTAGGGAAAACAGTGGACAATACACAAGGTGGTTGGGAGGGTTGCATGCATGTGTGTATATAATCTCTAAGTGCATATTTAGATAAATATTTTCTAAATTTTTGCAATTCTAAGTTAATTATAGTTTTATTCTATAGCATTTATGCCCATCATTGGTGTCTATATTCTCTTATATCTTCAAACATCTTACGCTTATTACATCAATTTATCTTTCCACTTTATATAATTACACCAGACTAACATTTATAGGGAGTACTATCCATCCTAATAATAAAAAGTAAAGAGGAAGAAAACCAAGAAAGCAATGCAATAGTATATAAAAGCCTATAACATTATTATATATTGCCTACTCCACTAAAATTAGTGCATAGCTAACAATTCTATATCTTAATCTAAATAGCATTATATGTCATCAGGACTATCTTCCATTATTCAAACATATTTTCTTCATCTTACAACCATAATTATCCTTAAAACTTCCATTATCCTATTATAATTAAATCCCTATAATCCCTGTATAAATCTTCCAGCTCTTCTCACACTCTCTACCACGGGCTTAAAATAGATGGAAAAACCATTCTTTGTTCAGCTATTCCCTGTCCTGCAAACACCATTTTGACTGCATTCTTCTAACATGACTATAGCTTTACTACCATCACAATCCTCTAAATATTAACACAATCAAATTCCCAATCCATCCAAGCTTTCCCATCAGTTATATTTTACTAGCTTTTTGTTACCCAGCGTTGCCGGGTAACAAAATGATCTTCCAGAGTTTATGAGTTTTGCACTCCTTCTCGCCCCCCATGCTGACGGGGGCCGAACCCGGACTCCAACCGCATCAGGAGCGTCGCTGCTCACATCAGTGACCCCGGAAACTACAGTTCTGATGCCACTTTTGGCCGTTTTTGACCATTTGCATGTGGGGGCCCCTGTGTATCCCACCCCCGGGGGCACTGGGGGGCCTGACCCCCACAGTGTTTGTCACCAGGTTGCAAGGCACGTGCAGGCCGAGTCTAGCGCCAATCGCTCCAGGCGTTCCAGCATGGCATGGCGGACATCTTGTTTCGCACCCCTTCCCACCACCCATGTTGAGGGGGGCTGAACGCCAACTTCCACAGTGTCAGGAGCTTCGCCACTCACCTCGGCGACCCCGGAAACTACGGATCTGACACCGATTTCATTCATTTTCGACCATTCTCACATGGGGGTCCCCATGCACTCCCACCCCTGGGGCGCTAGGGGGGCCTGACCCCCGCAGTGTTTGTCACCAGGCCGCAAAGCACGTATGTGCCAAATATCGCTCCAATCGCTCCAGGCATCGCAGTGGGGCATGGGGGACATCTTGTTTTGCACCCCTTCCCGCCCCCTATGCCGAGGGGGGCCAAACCTGGACTTCAACCGTGTCGGGAGCGTCGCCGTTTGTATCAGCAACCCTGGAAGCTACAGACTCGACGCCAATTTCTGCCATTTTCGGCCATCTTCCTGTGGGCCCCCCTGCACACCCCCACCCCCAGGGGCACTGGGGGGGCCTGACCCTCGCAGTGTTTGTCACCAGGCCGCAAGGCACGCATGTGCCGAGTCTGGCACCAATCGTTCCAGGCGTCACAGCGGGGCATGGCAGACGTCTTGTTTTGCACCCCTTCCCACCCCCCACGTTTAGTGGGGCCGAACCCGAACTCCCACAGCATTGGGAGCGTTGCCACTCGCCTCGGCGACACCGTAAACTACAGATTTGATGCCGATTTCGGCCATTTTGACTGTTTTCACGTGGGGACTCCCTGTACCCCCACCCCTGGGGGCACCAGGGGGGCTGACCCCCACAGTGTTTGTCGCCAGGCCGCAAGGCATGAGTGTGCTGGGTTTGGTGAGCATCGCTCCAGGCGTTCCAGCAGAGCATGGTGGGCGTTTTGTCTTGCACCCCTTCTGGCCCCCCATGCCAAGGGGGGGTGAACCCAGACTCCAACGGCATTGTGAGTGTCGCCGCTCATCCCGGTGACCCCAGAAACTATGGATTTGATGCCGATTTCGGCCGTTTTCGGCCGCCTTCACATGGGGACCCTGGCGTACCCCTGCCCCTGGAGGCACTAGGGGGGTCTGACCCCTGCAGTGTTTGTCTCCAGGATGCAAGTTGTATGCATGCCAAGTTTCGTGCCAATCGGTCCAGGCATTCCAGCAGGGCATGGCGGAAGTTTTGTTTTGCACCCCTTCTTGCCCTACACATTGAGGGGGGGCTGAACCCAGACTCCAACGGCATCGGGAGTGTCTCCGCTCATCTTGGCGACCCCGGAAACTGTGGATTTGACGCTGATTTTGGCCATTTTCGACCATTTTCACATGGGGACCCCTGCGTACACCCACCCCCAGGGGCGCTGGGGGCCCCGCCCCCCGCAGTGTTAGTCGCCAGGCCGCAAGGCACGCGTGTATCGGGTTTGGTGTGCATCGCTCCAGGTGTTCCAGCATGGCATGGCAGACCTTTTGTTTTGTACCCCTTCTCACCCCCCATGCCGAGGGGGCCCCGAACCCAGACTCCAACTGTGTCGGGAGCATCGCTGCTCATCTCGGCAACCCCGAAAACTACGGACTCTATGCCAATTTTGGCCATTTTTGGCTATCTTCATATGGGGCCCCCTGCACACCCCCACCCCTGTGGTCGCTAGAGGGGTCTGACCCCTGCAGTGTTTGTCGCCAGGCCGCAAGTCATGCACGTGCCGGGTTTGGTGTGCATTGCTCCAGGCGTTCCAGCACAGCATGACAGATGTTTTGTTTCGCACCCCTTCTGGCCCCCCTTGCCAAAGGGGCCCGAACCTGGACTCCACTGGCGTTGGGAGTGTCACCGCTCATCTTGGCAACCCCGGAAACTACAGACTCGATGCCAATTTCAGCCGTTTTCAGTTGTCTTCACATGGGGACCCCCGCATACCCCTGCCCCCGGGGGTGCTAGGGGGGTCTGCCCCCCGCAGTGTTTGTCGCCAGACCGCAAGGTGTATGCATGCCAAGTTTCGTGTCGATCGGTCCAGGTGTTCCAGCAGGGCATGGCAGATGTTTTGTTTCCAAGGGGGGGGCGAACCCAGACTCCAGCGGTGTCAGGAGCATCGCCACTCATCCTGGTGACCCCAGAAACTATGGACTCGACACTGAGTTTGGCCATTTTTGACCATTTTTACCACCATGTACTCCCACCCCTGGGGGCGCTAGGGGTCCCCGCCCCCCGCAGTGTTTGTGACCAGGTCGCAAGGTTTCCGCATGCTGAGTTTGATGCCAATCGATCCAGGCATCACAGCGAGGCATGGCGGACATTTTGTTTTGCACCCTTTCTCGCCCCCCCACATCGAGGGGGGACTGAACCTGGACTCTGATGGCATCGGGGGCATCGCCGTTCATCTCGGCGACCCTGGAAACTGTGGATTTGATGCCGATTTCAGCCGTTTTTGACCGTTTTTACGCAGGGACCCCTGCGTAACCCCACCCCCAGGTGCCCCAACCCCCGCAGTGTGTGGCGCCAGGCCGCAAGGTGTATGCGTGCCAAGTTTTGTGCCAATCGCTCCAGGGGTTGCAGAGCCTATGCAAAACATACATACATACACGCATACACACAAACGCTCTTCTTTATATAGATAGATAGTAATCTTAAAACTTTCGCAATTTACTTAGAACCAGAGCGAAGAGTTGTCCAGTTAAATCTTGCCCCCCTTTCTCTCACTAAGAGGGGGCAGCTGGCAGCTTTTCTCTCCCACAGAAAAACTGCAAGCTGCATCAAATGTCTCTCAAATCTTCGTTCAGTCTTCTTATCTTTACCAGTCCTATAAAACCTTCAGTAGACAGGGTAGAATTCAGCTCCTCTTCAGTTCAACACCTCTTAAATTGCCGAGCAGGGGATTGCTTTGATCTTACAGTCCATCAAATTGCTTGGATAATCTGGTTGTACAACTTTACAGCTCAAGTTGTAAATCTTTCTAAAAAAGTCTTGATATCATCTTCTGTTCAGAATGAGAAGTTTTTTCCTTTCTTCTTCTTCCTATTTCATCCCGCTTATAAAGTTTGTTATAAAATAGCATTGTTTAGACATGTAGCACACACCTCAGTTAGCATGACGCATGTAACATACCTCTCAATTAGCATAAATCTGGTAATTCTAAAGCCTGTCAGCGGCCACCTTGTTTATGAGCTGCGAATTATATCTTTAATTATCTTCAATCACTTACATGAGTTACCATTTCAGTATTCTTCCCCCGCTTTTCCTCCTACCTATCTTCTTTCTGCTGGGGGCTAGCAGAGAATAAGATTCCTTCCTGCTGTATACATTCTGCATTCAGTCCTGGTGTTACCTCTGAGGTCTAATGGCCATCGGCCCTGCGCTCACAAGACGCATGTTTCTGTCGCCCTGTTGTTACATGGCAAGCTTTCCCTCCCCCCGGATTGGCTGAATTCCAGGAGTCAATCAAGCGAAGCTGCCAACCTTCAGACACTTCTCCTGATGGCCGAAGCCATTCCCCTCTCGAAGAAGGGTCTGGAACAGAACACAGCTTGAGCCCCAATTTCTCCACTAAGGATAATGGCGACTTGCCTGGTGGCCATCTTGGCCCCGCCCCCTAACACAAAAATATTGACTGGGAGAGAAATTGTTATGAGCACGATCCTGACCACCCTTCCAGCACCGGGTTAAGGGCAATGCAGTCTGAGGTAAAGGAACAAATATTCCCTTACCTGAAAGAGGGCTCCATGACTGCCCCCCAACTGCAGGGTGCAGCACAGGCCCCATTAGCACAGCTACGCCTGTACTAGAAAGTTGGTTAGGATTGCACCCTGAATTTGTGACACTGGCACAGTCTAAGGGTGTACCTATAAGAACCTAAAAAACATAAGTGAAACCCTACTGGATCTGACCAAAGGCCCATCTAGTCCAGATTCCAGTATCTTACAGTGGTCCACCAGATGCCTCTGGCAGTACACAAGACAACAAGCTACTTGCATCCTGTTGCCACTCCCTTGCACTTGGCGTTCCGAAGTAGCCTTCTTATAAAATCTGCAGATTGCATACATTCATCATGACTTGCAACCACTGATGAACCTTTCCTCCCTAAATCTGTCCTATTAAAAGCATTCAGGCCGAATGCCAGGTGCACATCTCTTTATTGCTAATAATGTTGTTCACTTTTAACTATTTTCCTGTGTGTCATCTCTCATTTCTGGATGTGGGTGTAATCATTTTTTTTCTCGTCTCCCAGCAGAAGATGCACCTGAAGGAGAATCTACTGACATACCTCAGACTATGACTTGGTTGGAAGTTTATTTCCATGTGAACACCCTTCCCCTAAAAAAAAGAGAGAGGGGGGGGTCTGTATCCCAGCTTAAATGACCTTTAAGAAAGCATGTGCTTTTGTGATCCTTCATTTCTCATCCTCAGCTCAAGACTGGAGCTTCTGTTGGCATGCTGTGAAGGATAAA
>JAJKFI010000335.1:123130-133623 GCA_029204185.1 Lerista edwardsae
CCAACAGAAGCTCCAGTCTTGAGCTGAGGGTGAGAAATGAAGGATCACAAAAGCACGTGCTTTCTTAAAGGTCATTTAAGCTGGGATACAGACCCCCCCCCTCCCTTTTTTTTAGGGGAAGGGTGTTCACATGGAATTAAACTTCCAACCATGTCATAGTCTGAGGTATGTCAGTAGATGCGCTTTCAGGTGCATCTTCTGCTGGGAGACTAGAAGGGGGGTAGCGTGCCCATTGCACGCTGCCCAAGTTTGTCCCACCCCCCATAAGGCACGGGGCCAGGACAGGCAAGCCATTGGCTGGCCAAGACTGACCAATAGCCCCTGGACACAAGTGGTGATTTGCTATGAAGTGCGAGCCAGGTCGCAGACCTGAGGAGCTTGGAGTCAGATGGTTTGCCGTAGGAGATGGGGGAGGTAGATGGGCAGTGCCATTTCCCCCAGGGGACCCGCACGTATTTGTTAGCTGACCCTGTTGCTTATTGTTAATAAATAGTTAATAAAGTGGCCCTATATTCCATACAATCCTGGTCTGTGTCTTTATTGGTGGGTGCGAGGATAAAAAAAATGATTACACCCACTTCCAGAAATGAGAGATGACACACAGGGAAAGAGTTAAAAGTGAACAACTTTATTGGTCAGAGATCATACTTATGGTCTTTGGGACAGTAGCCCTCTCCTAGTAAGGCTCCTGAGAGCCTCCTTCACATCTTTGTTTCTCAAAGAATATATGATGGGATTCACAACAGGGGTTACCACTGAATAAAGGAGAGAAACTAGCTTGTCTTTTCCCACAGAGGAGCCTGAATTGGGCTTGATATAATTATAAATGACTGAAGTAAAATAAAAACTAACTACAATGAGGTGAGATGAACACGTTGAGAAAGCTTTTTTCTTCCCTTCGGTGGACTGGATTTTGAATATAGCTCTGAGGATGAACAAATATGATGTTAGAGTCAACCCACAGGTGCAGACCCCAAAGATCACAGCTGCCACAGAAGTCAAGGTCTCATTCAGGCTGGTGTCTGAGCAGGAGAGCTTTAAAAGTACAGGGAAACCACAGAAGAAATTATTGATGATGTTGGAGTTGCAGAAGGACAGCTGAAGCAGAAGAACAATGTGAAATGTCGAATTGGCTAGGGTGACAACCCAAATGCTGATAGTTACTCCAATGCACATTTCCTTCCTCATGATGAGTGTGTAGTGCAAAGGGTGGCAGATGGCAGCGTAACGGTCAAAAGCCATAAATGTGAGAATGAGAATTTCAGTTGCCAATGTCCATACAAAGAGATGGGCTTGTGTAAAGCAGCTGTAAAAAGAGATGCTTTTTCTGTGGGTCCCAAGATTCTGGAGCATTTTGGGCGTAGTAATGGAGATGGAAAACATATTCACGAATGACAAGTTGGTGAGCAAGAAGTACATGGGTGTGTGGAGTTTCTTGCAAGTACATATGGCAAGGATAAGAAGTAGGTTTCCAGCTAGTGCCAAGGCATAGATGACAGCAAATACCCATAACAGAAGTAACTGAAGTTCAGGCGAACTGCTTAGACCAACCAGGATGAATTCACTAACTGACTGATTCTTGATTACAGAATCTCCAGTGATGGTGACCTAGACAGACAAATTGTATAACATGGAGTCAGTTGTATACAGTACATACACACAATAATAATAATGGTGGCAGTTGTGATAATGATAATTATTATAATAAATATTATTAATAATCCAACTTGCCTACAAATATGTCATTTATTAACACATTGGAGCAGTTACTATTATCACTGTTAGTATCATGTATCATGTATCGCATGATACATATTGATATTCTGCTTTTCAGTTAAATAATAATGATAATGATGATGATGGTAGTGGTGGTAGTGGTGATAATGATAATAATAGTATTTATTATATAAATATAAATATAAATATAAATATAAATATAAATATAAATATGATGATGATGATGATGATGATAATAATTCAACTTTACTAAAATCTGTCATTTATTAACACATTGGAGCAGTTATTATTATCACTGTTAGTATCATGTATCATATATCGCATGATACATATTGATATTCTGCTTTTCAGTTAAATAATAATGATAATGATGATGATGGTAGTGGTGATGATAATAATAATAATAATAATAATAATAATAATAATAATTCAACTTTCCTAAAAATCTGTCATTTATTAACACATTGAAGCAGTTATTATCACTGTAAGTGCCATGATAAAATTGATTTTCTGCTTTTCAATTAAAAGGGATCACAAATAATGTTAAATGGAAAAAATACATGAATACCGTAAATGGTTCCCTGTCCAAGAGGGCTCACAGTCTAACCAAAGATGCCAAAGAAACACTGGCAAACAGCCACAGCTAACTATGCTGAGCTGGGGTGCATACAGACTGTTGCTGCTTTACTGTTAAATACAAGAGAAGTGGTGCTTTACAAGAAACTGGAATAAGTTAAAGCAAGGTGCATTCACTGCTAGCAGTGTGTGTGTGTGTGTGTGTGCGTGTGTGTGCGTGTGTGTGTGCGTGTGTGTTCTAAAACAATAATATTCAATGTTAGTTTATTAGCAAAGCTTTTAAACTAGATGGAATTCCAATAGCAGGTTCCAATATTCTGCATGTGTATTGAAGAAGTCGAGGAAGAGAAAACTGATTAATAACTTACCTTCATTGTTATTTTTTCTGGGTCCTGGAATTTTTCCTCCTTCCTACTTTGTGCATCCTTGCATTATTTTCTATTTGGTGCCTGACAATTAGCCTATGCAACTGTGTTTCATCTGTCTGAAGACTGAGGATAACTAGTCTGATGCTATTGCAGGTGCACACATTTACTTGTCCAAGCCAATCACAGCTATCAGATCTCTCTTTATGCAAATGAAGGGGCCACTGGGAGAAAGCCTTGTGCGACACTATCAAGAAGTACCATCACAGCTGAGGTTTCTGATTGATTTTTTCCCTGTACTGATTTATTTTAAAATGTTGAATGTGGGAGACACTGGGCATTCCAAGGGTGGGGAGAGGTGTTTTGGGGCAAGGAGAGAGGAGAACAAAAGAGGGATCTGACCCGGGAGGGGTCAGGAGCACCATATTGGTGCTTCAGCACATGCTGGATCCTACCCCCCACTCCCAAGCCTGGCAGCCTTACGTGGGCTGCTCTGATTTGCACTAGCTAAATAGTTGGTGCAGATCTGAGTAGCCCCATGGATTAGTTGGGGCTCAACACTGGGTGAGGGGAAAAATCGCTCCTTACCCTAAGGTGACCTTGAGCCTGCATCTAATCTGTGCTGGATACAGTACAGGCAGGCCACTTGGCACTGGTTAGAATGTTGCTGGGCAGAGCAATCCAAACTGCCCGTTGGGCCAATGCATGTCCATTGCGTCAGCCCAGTGCTATTGCAAAAGTTCCGTAAGGCACATTCATGCCAGGGCACGCTGTCAGCAGTGTCAGCCCAGGGACATGGAGATTCGATTCTAGTAAGCTACCCTTGCACTGGCCGAGTTTGGCCAGCATGGGGGCTTTTCTGTGGAGGGGGAAGGTGGGGTGAAACAGGGTGGAGAGTGGATGGTTCCCTGGAAGGGGGAAGAGTCAGGATTCAGCAGTTATGCCAGATCCAAACCCGCATTCCAGGGTCATGGGGCCCCAATTTGGGCTGCAATTTGTGCAATAGCAAGCACAGATCTGAGCAGCCCCATAGGGGTGGCTGGTGCTTACCCTGGGGTAGGAGGACAAATGTCCCCTTGCCCTGTGGTGCACTCCAGCAGCCTCCCAACCTGCGCTGCATAGAGTGCAGGCTAGGATTGCACCCTAAGTACTCTTCCTCAGAAGCTGAAAGTGAAGCCTAGGAAGAACTAGTCAGAGAGCTGTCCTACCTTTGATGTGGCTCACAACTCTTCAAATAAATCTATATATATAAAGAAGAGCATATGTGTGTGTGTATGTATGTGTGTATGTTTGTTCCACATAGGCTCCGCAACGCCTGGACCGATTCACGCCAAACTCGGCACGCGGGTGCCTTGGCCCCCCGAAACCATCGCTGCGCGGTTTTGGAACGGATCGCGCCCCCACGGGCGCGGGTACAAGCGAATTTGTGGTTCTCTATGGACGGCTATGGGCTGAACCGAACATTCCGAGGCTCTGGTGATGTCATGATGAGATGCAAATGACATGCGGAATCTTCAGGCAGCAACTGAACTCTTTACAGTTGGAAGACAAACAGCAGCAAACAGATTTCCCGCAGGGAATCTTATACCGGGCCAGGGAAATGTGTTCTGTGGACATGTGGGCGGTCTCTGCTTGGCAGTGACAGATGGCACAAGGTGTTGTGACTGTTGATCTCACTCTGAAAGTTTACTTTCACTGTATAAAATAAGGCAATTGGGCAGGTGCAACCAAAGGCTACACAGATGAAACAACAGCGTACACAGGAAACACCTGAGGGAAAAAAAATGACTTGCAATGCTACGTCACAGAGCTGCTACATCTAGAGCAACAGAAACAGTACAGCAGCAGGGATGGGACATATCAACACCCGGGCACACATGTGAGTGAGGGGAGGGGTCAGGGATGGGACATATAAACACCCGGGCACACATGTGAGTGGGGGGAGGGGTCAGGGATGGGACATATAAACACCCGGGCACACATGTGAGTGGGGGGAGGGGTCAGGGATGGGACATATAAACACCCGGGCACACATGTGAGTGGGGGGAGGGGTCAGGGATGGGACATATAAATGGGCCATCTGTATGCCTGGTGAGTAGCTGGGGGTCGGGGATGGCACATATAAACACCCGGGCACACATGTGAGTGGGGGTGGGTCAGGGATGGGACATATAAAACCCCGGGCACACATGTGAGTGGGGGGGCAGGGATGGGACATATAAACACCCGGGCACACATGTGAGTGCGGGGGTCAGGGATGGGACATATAAACACCCGGGCACACATGTGAGTACGGGGGTCAGGGATGGGACGTATAAACACCCGGGCACACATGTGAGTGGGGGGGGGGCAGGGATGGGACATATAAACACCCGGGCACACATGTGAGTGGGGGGGGCAGGGATGGGACATATAAACACCCGGGCACACATGTGAGGGGGGCAGGGATGGGACATATAAATGGGTCATCTGTATGCCTGGTGAGTGGGGGGGGGGTCAGGGATGGCACCTATAAACACCCGGGCGAAGCCGGGTACATAAAAGCTAGTAAGTAAATAATATAAGCTCATGAAAATTCCACTATTGTCCCCAATATCTGGATTTAAGACCTTTCTTCAGCTTGAAGAAGATGTGGGAGATTGTCATCCCAAAAGGAAACCAAATTAAAGGCAGCCTCTGAAGTTGCCCTATTCTGAGAATGACATTCATGGAATTGGTATACAAGGTTTTAACGGCAGTGCTTTGCAGAGACATGCTTCCCAAATGAGGGCTGTAATCCTTTATATTGTATAGGGTGTTGGTTTTTTTGTAAAGATTCCGCAGCTTTCGTGGCTGATTTCTGCGGTTCCCCAGGGAACTACAGCTCACAGTTTGGGAACACTGCAATGAAGTCTTTCAGTTCCTTCATCTCTTAACCCCTTAAGTAGCAACACACAGAGTCGGTCTGTTATGAACCAAGATTCAAAGGGAATGCGGGGCATGAGTACATATTTCTGTAAGCATGTCTCAGGAGATGGTATTGGCATCTGGCCTAGGCGCCTTTAAAAGGGGATTGGGCAGATTTCTGGAGAAAAAGTGCACCTATAGGCCATGATCGGTTGTGCATCCTCCTTACATTGGTAGTAGGCTACTGCACAATGCTAGGGGCAGGGGAGTGGCAACAGGATGCAAGCATCTTGTTGTCTCTTGTGCTCCCTGAGGCACGTGGTGGGCCACTGTGACATACAAGAAGCTGGACTAGATGGGACTTTGGCCTGATTTAGCAGGGCTCTTATGTTCTTATTTACTTGGCTTGAGGGGGATTGTGGGAAGGGGGAAGTAGCTGAGCCTCTCCAGCCTTTCTTTTCCCTGAACAAGCATCCTGGACAACACGGGATCTTCTCAGCTGGGTGTATAGAACAGCATTATCAAGAATCAGCCATGGGAATCTCATGGAAGCATTAACTAAAGGAAAATGCAATTGCAAAGACACAAATTCTATAAAAAAAAGTCTATAAAGTCTAGTTGTATTTGTGTGTAATGATCCTAGGTTTTTGTATGAGGGTGTGTGCTTGTATTTCGTCCACCACTACAAAATATGCCTGCTAAATGAAAGCCTTTGTAAATAATGGACATGATTTTAGGTAGTGAGGTAGCCAGGGCGAGGGAGCTTTTCACATTTTCTGGCCAATTCTGTTTCTCAAAAGAGTTCAGCCAAGCTGCTTTTCACTCAACCAAACATGATGTATTGGTCTACCAAATCCGCCTCATCTACATCATTGAGTGCCAGTGATTGCTTGCCTTTGTAGGGCCATTCACCGTTATTTATTATGCTGTTTGTACAATTAGCAATAAAAATTTGGAGAAAAACACAGAACACCCCAACTTGTTGTTTTAATCAAGACATTTTGGGGAAAAAATATCACCAAAACCCCAACCCCTATTATGGGGCTTTTCAAACACCTCAGGGTTTGTGTGTATTTAAGTTGACGTTCTGAGGCCCCGTAGAGGCCGCTTGAGGCCACTGCAGGCCTCTGAAAGGCTCCGGACACAACCAGAAGAAGGTTCTGGTCACAGAGGCCACGTTCATGAAGCCAAAGTGCTTCCTCACTTCCTGGTCACGGGGCTGAACCTCACTGGAACAGAACGTCATAGCAGGGCTCATGTGAAAAGAGATGTGTGTCATTGAGTTTTAAACCACTTTGTGGCTCTCTCTCACTCTCCTTCCTCCCCAAGGATTGAATGTTATGATGGGAGAGCAGAAAACTGCTTTGTAGGAGAGTCTCTTTTCCCCATTTCTCCTTTGCTTCTATGTACAGTATGTACATAAGGAAATTTATTTATTTATTTATTTATTAGATTTATATCCCGCCTTATTAGCCTAAAGGCGCTCAAGGCGGAAATATTGCAAAGACACTGTAAAAACCCACTGAAATTAAACCCCAAGGAAATTAAACCCAGTAGCACTGCCTCTGGAATCGTCACATTACTCGGGGAAATAGAAAGCATGGGGGAACACCATGAAATAAACAAATGCACAAATGGATAATATGTCAGGATTCTAAAACCTAACATGCATCATGGGGAAAAACAAACTTGGATTGCAGTGAATTTCTTCTTGAACATGCTGCAAAGTTCTTTCTCCCAGTGGCACCATCATTTCAATTCAAGAAGGATTTGAAAGTTGATGATAGGCTTGGTTGGGAAAACCAGTCTGCTGAGAATATCATCAGATGAGTTTATCATCAGCCACCCGACAGATGAAACACCAGTTGCATGGGCCGCCTGTTAGGTAGCAAGTACCAACTAGAAAATGGTTCAATGCTAGACAAAGAAGGAAAAATTCCATAAAGAATTAAACCGAACAAAAAAGGGATGAAGGTACGTGCTTTTTCAATGTTTCCTCTGCTCCAGGGTCTTCCTAATATATCTCCTTATCCATCAAACATATGACAAAATGTCAACGACACCTTGACTGAAAAATATTCCTGCCAGTTTGAGAATGAGGGGCCTTGCAAAGTGTTGCTTCTCTAATCATGCTGCAGGGGAGTAGCAGCTGTCTTTAATAACATCTATTGGCTTTTCCTTAGAAGTAGCTGTTTTTTAGAAGCAGCTTTTCTCCATCGTTGATTAGACTGTGAGTCGTTCTTGGTCAGGGAACGTTTCATGTTCTATATAAATAACCATGCGATTATTAAATGACAGAAATATTAGAAAAATGTAAACTTTAAGGATATGCAGAACGCTTTGGTGTGCAGAACACACATAGATATGAGAGAGAGAGAGAGAGAGAGAGAGAGAGAGAGAGAGAGAGAGAGAACCTTTTTTCTTACAGCCCTATTCATGACATAAGACATAAGTCTCATTGAGTTCAATGGGACATACTCTTATGGAAGTGTGAGTAGTATTGTCATCTTAGAGACTACCTACAAACCAATCTACTTACCTACCTACCATCTATCTGTCTGTCTCTCTGTCCTTCTGTCTTCGTAACTCTTTTTTTTTTGTCTAGGTCACCGCTTTTGAACAAGCTGCCCTAAAGAATCAGTCAGTTAGTGAATTCATACTGGTTGGTCTCACCAGTTCACCTGGTCTCCAGTTACTTCTCTTAGTGGGATTTGCCTTCATCTATTCCTTGGCACTAGCTGGGAACCTGCTTCTCATCCTTGCCATTTGCACTTGCAAGAAGCTCCACACGCCCATGTACTTCTTGCTCACCAACCTGTCCTTAGTGAATATTTTTTCCATGTCCATTACTATGCCCAAAATGCTCCAGAATCTTGTGACCCACAGAAAAAGCATCTCCTTTTCTAGCTGCTTTATTCAAGTCCATCTCTTTGCATGGGCACTAGTGACTGAAACTCTCATTCTCACCTTTATGGCTTTTGACCGTTACGCTGCTATCTGCCACCCTTTGCAATACACACTCATCATGAGGAAGGAAATGTGCATTGGAATATCTGTCAGCATTTGGGTTGTCACCCTAGCCAATTCTACACTTCACGTTGTTTTTCTGCTTCAGCTGTCCCTCTGCAACTCCAACATCATCAACCATTTCTTCTGTGATTTCCCTGCACTTTTAAAGCTCTCCTGCTCAGACACCAGCCTGAATGAGACCTTGATTTCTGCGGCAGCTGCGCTCTTTGGGGTGTGCCCCTGCGGGTTGATTTTAATTTCGTATTTGTTCATCCTCAGAGCTATATTTAAAATCCAATCCGCCGAAGGGAAGAAAAAAGCTTTCTCAACATGTTCCTCTCATCTCATTGTAGTGAGTGTCTTCTTTTCTTCAGCCGTTTATAATTATACCGAGCCCAATTCAGACTCTTCTGTGGGAAAAGACAAGCTAGTTTCTCTTCTTTATACGGTGGTAACTCCAGTTGTTAATCCCATCATATATTCGCTGAGAAACAAAGATGTGAAAGAGGCACTCAAGAACCTTACTGGGAGAGGTCTGTTGTGGCTGAGACCACAAGTCTGAGGTCTAAAAAGCTTACCTTAAGCGGCTTCAGGTCATAATTTAGGCTTGCTGCAGCATCAATTGGGACAAAAATGAAGAAACCCTAACGATATTCTCATTTCTTATCAATCAATCAACAGTCAATCAACAGGTACTTATATACCGCTTTTCAACACGAAGTTCACAAAGCGGTTTACAGGCAAATAGTAATAATAAAGTTAAATGGCTCCCTGTCCCAAAAGGGCTCACAATCTAAAAAAAGGCAGACCGCCAGCAACAGCCACTAGAAAGACTGCGCAGGGGTGAAGAGGGACAGTTACTCTCCCCCTGCTAAATATAAGAGGAACACCACTGGAAAAAGTGCCTCTTGTCCAGTTAGCAGGGGTAAAGTTATCCATGACCAGTTATCTATGCTTGCTACAGGATTCTGGATGGAGAACTACGCTCCATTTAAACCACTCATTCTCACTAGAGGTGTTAGAACATAAGGGGGTGAAAGTGTCGGTTTTTTCCCTTTTTAATTGCTGAGGACAACCATTAAAATAGTGTGACTGAATTTCATAGAGCAAAGAATGTTGATTCAAATCAAAGGTACAATTTGGGCAAATTGCACGCTATACTTTACTTCTAATTCTTTTGTGAAAAATTCCATTGCTAAAATAAAAGTACCAGATTTTACATTACCAGAGGATGCTGCATTGTTTCAGGTCAAGTGACAGGCTGGCTACATAGGACATATTTTTCCCATTCTGAAGACTGTATTCAGAATCCCTTCCACTGAAGGCAAGAAGAAAGCTTTCTCAACAGGTTCTTCTCTCCTCATTGTTGGTAGTTTTTACTTTCCTTCAGGTACTTATAATTACATTACACCCAATTCAGGTTCTTTTTTAGAAAAAGAGAAGCTAATTTCTCTTTTTTTATACGGTGGTAACCCCTGTTCTTAATCCCCTTGTATATTCTCTGAGAAACAAAGATGTGAAAGAGGCACTCAAGAGGCTTATTGAGAGTCGACAGCTACTGCAGAGGCCACAACTCTAATGTGTAAACATGTCTAGGTCACTAACACAAAAATATTGAATGGGAGAGAAATTGTTAAGGGCACAGTCCTAACAAACCTTCCAGTACCGAGGTAAGGGCAACACAGTCTGAGGTAAAGGAACAAATATTCCCTTACCTGAAAGAGGGCTCCATGACTGCCCCCCCAACTGCAGGATGCAGCACAGGCCCCATTAGCACAGCTACGCCTGTACTAGAAAGTTGGTTAGGATTGCACCCTGAATTTGTGACACTGGCACAGTCTAAGGGTGTACCTATAAGAACATAAAAAAAGTAAGAGAAACCCTACTGGATCTGACCAAAGGCCCATCTAGTCCAGATTC
>JAJKFI010000335.1:152583-162788 GCA_029204185.1 Lerista edwardsae
CCAGTTCACCTGAACTACAGTTTCTTCTCTTATGGGTTTTTGCCTTCACCTTTGCTGTGGCACTAGCTGGAAACCTACTTCTCATCCTTGCCATTTGCACATGCAAGAAGCTCCACACTCCTATGTACTTCTTGCTCACGCACCTGTCATTCGTGAATATGCTTTCCATCATCACTATAACACCCAAAATGCTCCAGAATCTTGGGACTCACAGAAAAAGCATCTCCTTTTATGGCTGTTTTACACAAGCCCATCTCTTCGTATGGGAACTGGGAACTGAAATTCTCATCCTCACATCTATGGCTTTTGACCGCTATGCTGCTATCTGCCACCCTTTGCAGTACACACTCATCATGAGGAAGGAAATATGCATTGGAATAACTATCAGCAGTTGGACTGTTGGACTGTTCAATTCTACATTTAATGTTATACTTTTGGCTCAGCTGTCCTTCTGCAACAGGAATATCATTAATCACTTCTTCTGTGATTTCCCTGCACTTTTAAAGCTCTCCTGCTCAGACACCAGCCTGAATGAGACTTTGACTTCTGCGGCAGCTGTGTTCTTTGGAATCTGCACCTCTGGCTTGACTCTAACTTCATACTTGTTCATCCTGAGAGCTATATGCAGAATCCAGTCCACTGAAGGGAAGAAAAAAGCTTTCTCAACATGTTCTTCTCACCTCATTGTAGTTAGTTTTTTTTTTACGTCAATCATTTGTAACTATATCAAGCCCAATTCAGGCTCTTCTGTGGGACAAGACAAGCTAGTTTCTCTCCTTTATTCGATGGTAACCCCTGTTGTGAATCCCATCATATATTCTTTGAGAAACAAAGATGTGAAAGAGGCTCTCAGGAGCCTTATGAGGAGAGGGCTAGTTTCCCAAGGACCATAAGAATGATCTCTGATCATACATATCTTTAGATCACCATTACAAAAATAACTACGCATATCACTGAGTTGGTGATATTTTTCTGTGTAAGGCTATAGCTGTTGTAGATTTAGCTAAACATCTCTGCATTGTTTATAAAAATGTGCATATTATGGAGAATGCAATCCGAACCTGGAGTTAGGCCAGCAAGGTTTGGACGGCACAAGGGCCACCGTAAAGTGCATTTGGACCACTCTTGGAGTCAGGGAGGATGGCGCATATCAATCAATCAATCAATAAGTTTATTATGGTCATAGACCAGTACAAGTAGAACAGAACAATTCAATTACTTAAAGGATAAAAACAATAAAACAGTATTGTATTATATAGTCTAACATAAAGGAAAACCATATATGGTTTAATATAACTTAATATTATAAGTTATATATCTTATATCTGTGTGCTGGCCTCTCTGACTCCAAGAATGGTCCAAACATACTTTACAGTGGCCCTTGTGCCAGTGAAACTTTGCTGGCCTAACTGTGCCAACCGAACTCCAGGTCAGGATTGCATCCCCAGTTGGTGATACATTTTTCTCTGTAAGGATATAGCTTTTGTAGAGATGAGTTAGCTGAACATCTATGGATTTTTTTATAAAAATGTGCAGGAGGTGTGACTTGGTGGTTGAGCCCATGCCTGCTAAAGAAAAGCTAAGCAGGTTCAGCTGTGGTCTAGAGTTGGATGGGAGACAGCGGATGGAGATGAGAAATCTCCACGAATGCACACTGTGAGAGAGCGTGGAATGTGGAGGAGTCAGCTACAGGTGAATAACATCTTGAGCACTGACCCTGGCTACTGTGAAATTGGGAAAGTACAGAGTGCAACCAGGATTATGGCTGCACTGGGATGGACCATATTTGGTGGACTGAGGGATCTGTGGGTTACTGTCACAGAACAATTATTGTAAAAAAAAATCCATTGAAAAATAGATTTAGATTTAGTGGTTTAGATTTAGAAAAATGGTTTAGATTTGCCTGCCTATGTAAACTGCCACCTTGGGCATTCACTTCTGCATGGGGAAGGCAAGACATGTATTCGTCAAACAAATAATAAAATTTGGTTCACTTTTAGCCCGTATGCTGTCATCACTTTTTTTCTGGGTTTCGGCAAAATCAACCTTTTGCCTATTCTCCTTGCAGAAGATATAGCGAAAGATGCAAAGACGAGAGCACCATCCTAGATTGTGCTTGGGTTGGTTCAAGTCTCCTGTGTGGGCCCAGGAATGTTGCAAATGACTCGCTTTACAGTGTGGAGGCTGAGCCAGAGCAAGGCCACTTCCAGGCCCTGCGCTGCCTGGACCAGGTAAGGAAGTGCCAGCCACATTGGGAAGGGTAGGGGGAGGAATGAGGGAATGGGCAGGGTGTCCCTATGGGTAGACTGGTCCAGGGAGGGGTTGGGACTGGCCTCCATCACTTAGACAGGATCCTATCCCCCATCCCTGGCCCGGTCGGCCCTACATGGGCTATTCGGAGTTGTGCCAGCCATTTTGCTGGCACAGGACTAAGCAGCCCTATTGGGTCTGCTGCACCTTTACTTGAGGGAAAAGGAATCTATTTCCCTTACTCCAGGTTGTTCCGCATGCAGCTCCAACCCTGCATTGGATATGGGGTCGGCTAGCCAGCCTGACTATTCCAACACTGGATTAGGGTTGGGTTATCAAGTTCTCAGACCGTGGCTTAGTTGGACGTTTATGTGTCTTTCCCTTTTAAAGAAATACACATGGGTCTGGCACTTAGATTTCAGGTACTAAAGTATTTGTTTCCTTGACAGTTGTGTCCTTATCAAATGTGTCCTGGCCATTGGCATCCCCGGACATTTGTGTCTGTCCATCTGTTTTTGCATCCTGGTTATTTCATCCCACTGTAACTGGGCAACTAAAACTGGGCAACAAACCTCAGGTAATATGTCTTAAGCCTCTTATCCCAGCCCTAACCCTCACCTAATCATTTGTGTTTTAAAAATATACAAGTACATCTAAGATAAATATACTTGTATTGGGACACAAATACCTGGAATGCAAAAAGAAGGTATGCAAGTGGCCAATACTGGGGTTCATTTCACTGGGAGCGCAATCCTAAACTGGAGTTAGGCTGGCATACACTAAGCCAGCAAAGTTTGGCCAGCACAAGGTCCACCATAAAGCATGTTTGGACCACTCTCGGAGTCAGGGAGGATGGCTCACCTCTGTGTGCTGGCCTGTCTGAGAGTGGTCCAAATATACTTTATGGTATCCCTTGCACTGGCCAAATTTAGGATTGCGCCTTGGGACAGTTGTCTGGCATTTAATGGTCCTGTCACTAGCTTTGTAGACTCTAATTTTCCATACAAAAGCATAAGGGTGTGTGCATGCGAGAGAGAGAGAGAGAGAGAGAGAGAGAGAGAGAGAGAGAGAGAGAGAGAGAGAGAGAGAGAGAACACACTCATCAAGGACCTTTTTTGTGTGTCTTCATAACCCTTCATTTCTCATTCCCACCTCAACTCGGGGGCTCCCTTTGTTTCACACTCTGTCAAGGATGCTGCAAACAATTTAAATCACAATCCTGGGCTGCCCTTAGCATCGACACAACAGTGTTGCATCCACGCTATGACATTAGAGCCTACGCGGGGGCACCGAGTGGCACCCCTGTGTCAGTGCTAATGCACTGCAGGCAGTGCTTGTCTCAGTGCACCCCTGCTGCGGCTGGACTTGCCAGATTTTTAAAATGACAATCAGGTATCGGGCTAGGCTGTGACTTAAGGGCACATAATAACTTGATCTGGTTGGATGTTAGGAGGTCTGGGGCTGCTCAATGCCTTGGTGGGAGACCGCCCCAGAACTTAATGTATGCTGCCTTGAATTATAACATAGAAAAAATATCGGATAGCCCAATGCTAATCTGCGTTGAAGCAGGCTGGCTAAAAGGCCTGCCCTGCATCCTAAAACAGTCTGCGAGGCAACTGGAGCTCCCCACAAGCAAGAGGATATTTTCCCCTTGCCCTGGTAAGCTCCGGCCAGCCCTATGGGACTGCTCTGATCCGCACCAGCGAAAGCACTGGCACAAGGCCGAGTAGCCCAGATCGGGGCCGAGTGGCCCTGGGACAGACCTAATGGCAAGATTCTGACTCTACCCCCCTCCCCAAATCAGCCCGCCTTTACTACGCTTTCCCCTTGCCCATTTCTGCCTCCCGGAGGCTTTCCCTGGCGTAATGGAATTAATGCTCCCTGATTTCAAAGAGGCCTCCAGCAGTGGCGTCTCTACAGGGAGGGCAGAACTCTAAGTTTTGCAAGAAGCCTTACTTTGCAGTGGAAATCACTCCTCTCCTGCACCGTTGTAGCCAATCCTCACAGGGAACAGCAACATCTTGGCGTTGCTTACTGGCTACAGCAGGAAGGGAGAGGAGGGATTTACATGAAGGGTAAGGCTCCTTGCAAAACTTAGAGCTCTGCCCTCCCTGTAGAGACGCCACTGGCCTCCAGGACCCAAAACTCTCTAAAAGGGGTGCAGCCCATGCTCCAGTGACCCAGATTATTTGATGTAGGGGGTGGGAGGGAGGATTGGGCTGCCCATGTGCATTTTCACTCTGTCTATTCAAAGAATAGTGTGAATGGGAGAAGAAAAATGACCCCCCTTTTCCTCCTTCTATCGCGTTCTACTTATTCACCTATCACAAATTCTCTAAAGAAGCTACACTATAATTCCAAAATGCATTTAGGTGCATACCTGTTAAGATCTAATTAGCACAAATAGTGAAGCACCCACTTGCATGGAGAACTCAGAACATTGAAAGCTTTGCAAATTTCCATGTTTTCCAACCCGCGTTTGATCTCAAGTTTTTGTGGGTCTTCGGCGGAAGCAAAACTCACAACTAAGACCTCTTCTTATTGTACTCTGACCATCTTTAGCTCTATGAGAATAGGGCCATGGTTCAGCAGCAAAGCGCAGGTTGCTGTTCCCATGAAAGATAAATTTATTTATTTATTTGAAGAATTTATACCCCGCCTTTCCCATGCCGAAGCAAATGCCCAAGGCGGCTTACATGAGCAGGCTAGTCTAAACCACCATTTTTTTCAATGGGATTTTTACAAATCTACAGTACCATTGAAGTCAGTGAGATAAGCTGGTTGTTCCTACCTTTAATTTTCATTCATTTCAATGGGACTAATGGCTTAATCCTCTACATGTGGTGGACTGGAAGAATGCGAGGATGGTGTACAGTGGTGGGATTCAAATGAATTAACTACCGGTTCTATGACGTCATAGCCGGAGCCAAAAAACCCCCCAAAGCCAGCCGAGGTAAGCGAGTGGGCGGGGCCCAGCCCTTTAACAACCAGTTCTATAGAACCTGGGCGAACCCCCTGAATCCCACCACTGACGGTGTAGTGGTTCAGAAGTTGGACTTCAACCTGGAAGAACCAGGTTCAAATCCCTGCTCAGCCATGGAGCTTCCTGGATGACCCTACAGCTCACCTCACCTCCTTCACAGGGTTGCTGTGCAGACAAAAGAAGGGGAGGAATGATGCACACACACACCCTCAGTTGCTTTGAGGAAGGGTAGTACCAAAATGTGAAAAAATAAATAAGTAAAGAAAATTGAACGAGAATGACTGCTATTAGGTCAATATGAGAAATTGAAAACCTCAGCTCTCAAATCCAGCCAGCAGAGGGAGACAAATAGCTGAAGTGAGTAAACATAATAAACAGCACTGCAATCCTTGTCTCATGCTCCTTTTGCAATTATTAACAGCCCAATCTTAAGTAAGGCTGACATAGTAAGGCTGACATAGCAGGGTCATATCCTAAGCCCAGCAAGAGGCAGCAGCAGCCCAGCACAGGGCAAGGGGAGGTTTTCCCCTTGCACCTGGGTAAGCCCCAGCCAGCCCTATGGGGCTGCTTGCATCTGCTCCTGCTGTTTTGCAGGCGCAGGTGACGTTGAAAGCAGTGGCCCGAATCGAGGCCGCTGAGGCTTAGCATTTGGCACTATGGCCGTCGCATGACACTGCCCCCATCTCCGCCCACTGCGCTGCTCCATTGCACCCCCGGCACACCCCCAGCAAGATCCTGTGCCGACTGAATGCCACTGACGCTCAACTGGTGCACGGCCGGCACTGCGGATGGGAGTGGTGGTGGTGCCTGTGCGCTGATGTTGCTGCTTGTGCCGGTCCTGCGCCTGATTAGCTGGCACAGATGCGCTTGACGGCACTTTTGTGACAGCGCTGGTGAAACACCGGTATAGGATTGCGCGCTATCTTAAACCTTTGGTAGGAATGTAAGAAGGCCACTCAGCCACCAAAGTGCATGATCAGTGACACGAGGTGCTGGTGTGGCAGGTTAGGCAGAACTGCCCCACTGGAGCTCTTTGAAAAGTGCCACCACCGCTAAGGCGGTGACTGTGATCCTGCAAACACTTTCAGCCCATGGGCTCCAGCTGCTCAGAGACCATGGGTTGTAAGTACTTGCGGGATCACAGCACTGGTGGCAGTTTTCAATGAACCACCATAGTCAGTTCTGCCTCACCCACCACACCCATTCCGCATGTGGCTGCTTATGACAAAGGGCACAATCCAAGGCCCTGTGTTGGGCCCATGCTAGCTGCTAACGTCAGCCCAACAGCAGCAGTGCTGGCACAAGAGCACTGACCAGCACCCTCATGCCAGCACCGCTGCCATTGGGCCGATGCTAGGAGCAGCATCGGCCCAATGCACTGGCATAAGCCTGCGCTGCACCACTTCTGTGCCAGTCAAGTCCAGCTGGCGTAAGAGCAGTCCTGGGTGTGGGGAGGGCAGGAGGGGAGGCCTTTCTGGACAAGGGATGGGCAGGTCAGGAGGCATGCCGGCTTTGGGACGGGGGAAGAGTTGTGATGAGGCCGTTAGACTGCATCCAAGCTCCCGTCCCCAGTCTGAGCGGCCCCGATTCGGGTGGTGCGGCATCCCCAGCTCTGCACCTGCTAAATTGCAGGTGCAGATCCAAGGAGCCCATTGGCGCCCACCCCGGGGTAAGGATGCATATGTGCCCTTGGCCCAGGGAGGCTCCTGCCTGCTCCCAAGCTTCACAGGACACAGTGCAGGCCCATTGGCCTGCCTGTTCCAGTGCAGTTTAGGATTGTGCCCAAAGAGTCATACACCTTAAACCGATTGTGATTTTGTAAGGTCAGGCTGCTAACAAGGCTTACAGCCAGAGCCGGATCTACAGGGAGGGCAAAGCTCTTAGTTTTGCAAGGAGCCTTACCCTGTCATGCAAATCCCTCCTCTCCCTTGCTGCTGTAGCCAGTAAGCAACGCCAAGATGTTGCTGTTCCCTGTGAGGATTGGCTAAAACGGTGCAGGAGAGGAGTGATTTCCACTGCAAGGTAAGGCTTCTTGCAAAACTTAGAGCTTTGCCCTCCCTTAGATCTGCCTCTGCTTACAGCACAGTATCCACAGGTAGGGTTAGCAGATACAAACTGGGCCAGAATGCCTGTACCTTTAATGCCTGTATAGAAGAAGGAATTTGGGCAGGTGCAGCTTTTGAAACCCTCCCATGATGAACTGCACCTGCCTAAATTCCTTCTGCTATACAATGGTTAAAGGTATAGGCACTCTGTCCCAGTTTGTATCTGGTCTCCCTACTCATAGGTCCTGGTGCCAGAAGAGATTGCTCCTCTTCATATATGGAGATGGATCTATCACAGCTTCATAGATGGAGCTATCACCCATTAATCCTTTTTTAATAATTACCTGAACCAATGATGGCCAGGGCTTTCCCTCCTGTTCCGAAAGTTGTATTTATAACCCTGAGTTAACTAGTTCCCCTGCCCCTGGATGTCTCACCTTTATTGACATTACTTTCAGTGTTGGCTTCAGCCACCTTTCTTAAAGTTCTCCAAATCTCTGAGAGCCAGTGTAGAAATTGCCCTTCTCAGGGCTTGCTTGCTTCCTCTGCTAAGGGTAATAGATGTGCTTTAATGAATAGGTTCATTAAAGTACTACAAAACTCTTCACTATAATTACATAGGAATGAGTCATACCTGCACACCTAGGATGAAACACTGCATGCCTGAATAGGTGAATTGCATGCATGAATAGGTCACTATAGCTCAAAGGTTACAGCTAGAGCATACTATACTATCACTCAAATACAGGTGATATTTCAGTTCAATGTTCACTCACTTGGTTGCATTGAATGGTGAAGAATCAAGAGAGAGATTTAACAACTAAAGTCAGCATAAAGAAAATTTGTTTTACCAATCAAACAATTTATGGTGTAACACTGAGTGTGCGTGTGCGTGTGCGTGTGCGTGTGCGTGCGCGCGCGTGTGTGTAGTGGAAGAAAATTGATCTGTTTTTGTAGCTCATGTGATGAAAAAGACTTTTTTGAGGGCTGCCTTGACATCCTTATTCCTCAGAGTATAGACTATAGGATTAAGAGTCGGAGTAACTAGTGTGTACAGGGCAGCAACTACCTTGTCTCGTTCAAAGGAGTAGCTGGAAGCTGGTCGTATGTAAGTATAGATGACTGGGGAGTAATATAAGGACACAACAATCAGGTGCGATGAGCAAGTGGAGAAGGCCTTTTTCTTTCCTTCTGAGGTTTTGATTTTTAGGATTGCCCTGACAATGAAGCAGTAAGATAAGCAGGTGAGCAAAAAATCCCCCATCGCTAGGAAGATGTCTGCTGTGAAGACCCAGACTTCGTTGATCCTGACAGGGCTGCAGGAGAGAGCCAGAAGTGGAGGGATCTCACAAAAAAAGTGATCGATGCCATTGGGCCCACAAAAGGTCAGCCTCATAATGAGGCCAGTGTGGACCCAGGAGTTGCTAATGGCTATGAGGATCACCACCGTGGAGAGGGTCATGCAGACCTTCTTGCTCATCATGATGGTGTACCGCAAAGGATGACATACAGCGACATAGCGGTCGTAAGCCATGACGGTAAAGAGCACCATCTCGGCTCCCAAGCACCACGTGAAGGAATAGAGCTGGACCATGCAGCCCGAGTAGGAGATGCCCTTACTGACAGTGGCGATGTTCCCCAGCATCTTGGGGATGATGGCGGAGGTGCAGATGATGTCCACCACTGCCAGATGGAAAAGGAAGAAGTACATGGGTCTGTGGAGCTTGGGGTAAGCAAGGATGGCAGCAATGATGGCTAGGTTGCCAACCAGGGCCACCACATAGACGCAAAAGAAGAGGATGAAGAGGAAGATCTGCAGTTTGGGATTCTCAGAGAGGCCCATCATCATGAATGTGGTCACGCAGCTGTGGTTCTGCACTGCAACTCTGCCGCAGGATCTGTGGACTCAAAAGAATACCCATGACAACTTCTCAACAAAATGTATAGTGGCATACGTTTATTGTTATAAAGACGGGACTGTGGCTATCTTCTTTTTTTAGTAGAATTCTTCTTCCCTATCCATCCACTTTTCTTCCTTCTCCTTTCACACACACACACACACACACACACACACACACACACACACACACACACTTACTTCAGTTTGCAGTTATGGTAAAAAGAATCAAATTGACCACTGATATCCACAATCACTACTGTGATAGTTTATCAGCAATTTATTTTATTTTTTGGCGGGTGGGGGGGAGGTAAGAAAATGCAAATGCTTCCTTAACCCACAATATTTCTTCTGTGAAAAGATTGCTGAGATGACCCAGTTTTTCATAACTAAAATATATGATTTAAAATGTTGGAACTGCTTTCTCAGTGGTTCAGGAAATGGTTCACTTCTATTTATCAGGGGGAAAGCAACAGTCTGCCTTCATCACTGCATTGGGCCTTTTCTACTGGCTGCCCTTTAAAGAAAAAAATGATTTATTTACTTATTTCACTCTAAAATGTCTCTTGCAAACTTCTTTGTTGAATAGTGGTATAGAAGTATTCAATAATAACAATAATAATTTTCATTGTGCCATTCTGTAGAACGTACAATTGTGTAGAAAGTACAATTTGCCAGTATCAAAAAGCTCACGGGAGCATCAGATAGAAAAGGTGTTAGAAAGCGACTAGGTCAAGATGTTGTGGGACTTTAGGATCCAAACTGATACTCCACATATAACAGTGATTGAAAATAGAAAAGTGTGGATAATTGATATTCCAGGAGATGCCAGAGTTGAAGAACAAGAAAAAAATGACCAAATATTGCAACCACCAGGATGTGGATGAAACATATTACAGTAGATATTACAGTACATATTACTCATCATTGGGGCACTGGGAATGATATTGAGAAATTTTGCAAAAGATATGGAAAAAATGAAGCTTTCTGCTATAACACCCCTGGAACTGCAAAGGATGGCACTTTTGGA
>JAJKFI010000335.1:174856-193294 GCA_029204185.1 Lerista edwardsae
AAAGAATAAGTGTTCAATTGATTCAATTTCATTCATAGAACAGGAGCACAGTCTGCCCAGCAAAGGGATGCCGTTAAATCTTCCTCTCATTATTGCCGATGGCAAGGCTTTGCAACGCACTAAGGAGAACGCTCTTCTTTCTTGAGGGTTTTCAATTATTGCAAAATATGGTGGAATTTTCCCAATTGTGACCGGGATTTGAAAGTATAGTGGTGAACAAAATTTGTCAGCTAAACTCATCAATTCTTGTAATTGAATGTCCAATAGTCTGTTTTTCATGGTGCGAAAGGCCTCATTCTGGGTAACTGCTCCAAGAATGTCGGACCAAATTCCAATACTCTTCATTTTCTTTGTCCAGCTGTCAGCTGTGAAATGCGGGTCTTTCATAAGATAAGAACATAAGAACATAAGAAGAGCCCTGCTGGATCAGACCAAAGGCCCATCTAGTCCAGCTTCCTGTATCTCACAGCGGCCGACCAGGTGCCCCAGGGAGGCATGAGACAACAATATGCTTGCATCTTGTTGCCACTCCCTTGCACCCGGTACTCTGAAGTAGCCCTCCACCTTTATAAGGAGGTTGCACAATCCATCATTGCCTATAGCCCATGATGGACCTTTCCTCCAGAAATCCGTCCAATCCCCTCTTAAAGGCATCAAGACCAGATGCCATCATCACCTCCTGTGGTAAAGAGTTCCACAGATTAACTACCCGCTGGGTAAAAAAAGTACTTCCTTTTATCTGTTTTAACTCTCCCACCCCTCAGTTTTAGCGGATGCCCCCTGGTTCTGCTGTTTTGAGAGAGCGAAAAGAACATCTCTTTATTGACTCTATCCCTTCCATGCATAATTTTGTATGTCTCAATCATGTCCCCCCTCAGGTGCCTTTTTTCTAGACTGAAGAGCCCCCAACGCTGCAGTCTTTCTTCATAAGGGCCCCAGCCCCGTAATCATTTTTGTTGCTCTCTTCTGCACCTTTTCCAGCTCCACTATGTCCTTTTTGAGATGCGGCGACCAGAACTGGACACAATATTCCAGGTGTGGCCTTTCCATTGATTTGTACAATGGCATGATAATATTGGCTGTTTTATTCTCAACCCCTTTTTTAATGACCCCAAGCATGGAATTGGCCTTCTTAATTGCTGCCGCACACTGGGTCGACACCTTCATTGAATTGTTCACCAGCACCCCCAAGATCTCTCTCTTGAGCTGTCACTGACAGCTCAGAACCCGTTAGCCTATAGGTGAAGTTTTGGTTTTTTGCCCCAATGTGCATCACTTTACATTTGTCTATGTTGAAACGCATCTGCCATTTGGCTGCCCATTCCCCCAACTTGGAGAGATCCTTCTGGAACTCTTCACAATCCTTTCTGGTTTTCACCACCCGGAAAAGTTTTGTGTCATCTGCAAACTTGGCCACCTCGCTGCTTATCCCTGTCTCCAGGTCATTTATGAATAAGTTGAAAAGCACCGGCCCCAAGACAGATCCCTGGGGCACTCCACTTTTCACCTCTCTCCATTGTGAAAATTGCCCATTGACCCCCACTCTCTGTTTCCTGGCCCTCAACCAATTCTGGATCCATAAGAGGACCTGCCCGCTTATTCCCTGACTGTGAAGTTTCTTCAGCAGCCTTTGGTGGGGGACTGTGTCAAACGCCTTCTGAAAATCCAGGTATATGATATCCACAGGTTCACCCACATCCACGTGCCTGTTGACCTTTTCAAAGAATTCCAAAAGGTTTGTGAGGCAAGATTTACCCTTACATAAGCCATGCTGACTTTCTTTTAGCAGTACTTGTTCCTCTACTTGTTTTAGGATTTTATCTTTGATGAGGCTTTCCACCATCTTACCTGGAACAGACATTAGGCTGACTGGCCATTAGTTTCCAGGGTCCCCCCTTCTCCCTTTTTTAAAGATTGGCGTGACAGTGGCTATCCTCCAATCCTCTGGCACCGTGGCCATTTGAAGGGACAAGTTGCATACTCTAGTTAAGAGGTCAGCAACTTCTTTCTTTAGTTCCTTAATAACTCTTGGGTGTATACCATCTGGGCCTGGTGACTTATTTATATGTAGTTTATCAATTTGATCTAAAACATCTTCTTTATTAACCAGTATCTGATTTAATTCCTTAGTTAGGAAGGGCTGTTCAGGCTGTGGTATCTGCCCAAGTTCTTCTCCTGTGAAGATGGATGCAAAGAATTTATTTAATTTCTCTGCAATTTCCAAGTCCCCTTTTATCTCCTTTTTCCCTACCTCACCATTCAGCGGGCCAACCACCACACTGGCAGTTTTTCTGTTTCTAACATATTTGAAGAAGCTTTTATTATTCCTCTTTATGTTGCTAGCCATGTGTTCCTCAAACGCTTTCTTGGCCTCCTGTATCACCTCCTTACTTGTCTTTTGCCAGAGTTTATGTTCCTTTTTATTCTCCTCACTGGGGCAAGACTTCCATGTAGGGAAAGAAGCTTCCTTGCTCTTTACAGCTTCTCTCACTTTGTTTGTCAGCCATGCAGGCACCCTCCTGGATCTTGTTGAACCCTATTTTCTTTGCGGTATACACTTCCGCTGGACCTCTACTACTGTTGTTTTAAACAGCCTCCATGCAGCCTGGAAGGATTGGACTCTTTTTACCTTCTTTTTCAATTTCTTTCAAAGTACAGTATGGTACAGAAAATTATTCTGGTCGGTGTTAAAGTGAGCTTTAAACCAGAACTTGGAGACTCTCAGCCAGGCCTTCATCTCAATTAGAGATTGGCCCGTCTCTAGACATAGCGCTGAGTATGGAACACATTTTGGGAGGCCTAAACCTTTTCTCAAAGAGATGGCCTGAATTTGTTCGAGAGAGTGATTGAAAGCTTTCATCCATATAGGTACCCCATACAAGATTTGAGAAATGATTTTAGCCTTAAAAACTTTAAGAGCCGCCGGTATATATAAACCCCCTTTGCTTTAGAAAAACCTGATGATACCTTGTATGGATGATCTTGCCAGGCTTAGGACCGAGTTATGATGGTTTGTCCATGTATGCTTATAGAAAAAGTGAATGCCCAGATATTTATAGGTTTTCATCTGCTCGATCGCACTACCTGAAAAAGTCCGGCTAAGTGGTTTCCATGTGTTGGCAAACACCATCATCTTAGATTTATTGTAATTTAATTGAAGTTTATTGATGAAGAAATATTCTAGGCACTTATTGATCAGGTTGTGTAGACATCCACGGGACTGAGACAGGGTGACAGCATCATCTGCATAGAGCAATAATGGGATTCTTTGCGTGCCAAGTTTAGGAGGATGACCATCAGAGTGCTCTAGATATGAAGCTATATCATTTAAGAATAAATTTAACAAGGTTGGTGCTAGTAGACATCCTTGCTTAACTCCCCTATTTGTGTGGATTTCTTCCATAAGTTTTCCATCATGGGAGGATAAATACAATTTCACATATCATGCATCAGGATGATACACACAGTCCAGTTACCATGGAGTGAGTGTCTGAGTACATGTGTGAGTTCTCACAGGAAGTTGTGAAGATCAGGGGCATTCCTATGGGATGTGGAAATGCTATATTTTGCAGTAGACTGAGCTCCTCTGTAAAGCGGCCCCTCCCCCTCATCCTCAGTGCCATTCATGGATTGAGAGCTGGCTATGAGACTTTGATCTCTGAGCCTTGAATGGCCCTGAAGGTGAGGGGGCGGGGCCACGTTACCTAGGAGTTCAGCCTCCTGCAAAACTCAGCATTTTGTTCACCTCATAGGAAGGCCATTGTTGAAGACTGGGAACATCAAAAAGGGAATGGAGAGAGAAGCTGTCTTGTTCATACCGCAGACTTGGAGTTGACCCCCCTACCTTTTCCCTCATAAAACTATAGTGAGAGGGCTTTGGGAATATAGATTTTTTAATTGAAAATTTTTCTTACTACTTCTTTGTTTTACATCCCCGAGCGCAAAAAACCGTCACATTTCGGATTTTCTTTACTCATCTGACTAATACAAAATCTCTTACCTCTCTATCCTACTACTAATACATTTTTTAACACCCTACACTATAGTGCTGTTCAAGTCCAAGGTATCATTCATGTGATTGATGGAGTGGTTCCTTGGTCCCAGGGCCAAAATTTGGCCCATCTCATTTCAGATAACCTTTCTTTTTTGAATCTGCTGAAAGCCCTCACTTTGAACAAAATGAGTTCTACTGCATGGTTAATTCCACATTCTTTCCCTGTTTTTACCTCTCTGCTCCTTTGGAAATTTAAAACTAACAGTACAAACAAATTTACTAAACGCACTGTTGACCAAGGAACCAACCAGTAATCACTGGCAGGTGTCTTCTCTTCTTTAAATTTCCTCTTTGTAGTCTTCTTCTTCTTTGGCCCTTTAAAAAGTTCTACATCGCTCTTCCCGGAAACTATGCTCTCCCAGTGCTACTCTGCCAATTCTGGCCAGTCCATTTTCCTAGCTAATTTCTTCCATATAGTTTTTGCCGGGAGACAGTCCTTAACGAAATGTTCTAATGTCTCTCTGTGTGTCTTCCCAGTTCTCTCCATTTCTCGGCGACAAGCTATCCTGACACATAACTGATCATTTACTGCCAGCCACGGTCGGGCTGCTTGAACACCATAAACATTGTGATATACCCGCCACCTCAAGTCCCAGAAATAAAAAGGTACCCTGCTATCTTTAAAGTATTCAATGGGAAACTCAGGCTCCCTTAAATATTTACATAACGTCACCTTTGTTTTCTTTTTCTTCAAATCCGGGGCAAAGAAACTTTTTTCTAATATCTGTCGGTACACTTTCCTCTTAGTCACTTTTACTATTGTTCCTTCCTCTTTCAACATCTTTGACTCTACATTCCATTTCTTAACTCTACTATACACTTCGCATAAGTAGTCTGGTCCTACACATTTCATTGACTGAGTTACATTGTATGATTGACTCTCTGATTCCCACCACGTATCTCCCCAAGTTTTTCCTTTCCACCCTAATGCGAAAACTATCAACCAGAACTTAACGTCTATTATTTTATTGTTTTTAAACTCCAGTTGTGCCCATCTCCCAAAATTGAAAGATAAGAATGTTGCCAAGAAGAGTGGCCCTATTGCTGGCAAATCCAACCCCCCATCCTCCACTGGTCTATAGGCTGTCACCCTTGCGAGGGGAAAATGAGCTGTACCCCATAAGAATGTAAAAATCAATGTATCGACTTTTTTCAGCACCCATTCCGGAGGAGGGTAAACTGCAGCTACATTGGTTACCACCGGTAACAAATAAGTTTTTACATAGACCGCCTTTTGGTAAACTGTCAGAGTCCATTTTTTCCATATCTTTATCTTTTCTGTAATTTTTTCCAGCCAATGTTTCCAATTGACTTCCCACCCATTCCTTGCGACTGAGAAATAAACACCCAGGAGTTTCACATGTTCTGTTTTTTCCATTTTCATTGTTTGTCTCTCTGGGCTGATAACTTCTTTCATTGGGGTAACCACCATCTCGGTTTGTGCCGCACAAAGAGAAACCAGAAAACTCTTTTGTATGCTCAATTTGGCTCCTGAACACTTTTCATAGTCTTTAAACAATAAAATAATCCTTTTAATCTCATCTTCATCTTTAACTAATACCGAAACATCATCAGCATGAGCTACCAATTTTACAACTACCCAAACCTCTTTCTTTTCTTCCTCTTGTGTTACCACCTCTCCTTTCATTATTGGCATCAAACTTTGTTTGCTAAACAAACCCAACCGATTGGGTATTGGTAGCTTTATCCCTGATATACCATTATCTAGGTGGACTTTTGCTAAAATGGGATCCAATGCCAACACATATAACAGTGGGCTCAGTGGACAACCTTGTCTGACACCTGACTGGAGGGGGACCTTTCTACCCCGCCAGCCGTTCATTTGAGGGGTTACAGTCGCACCCTGATACAACTGCTTGATGACATTCACATAACCAGGCGGTATTCCTTTCCATAACATAACTTCCCAAAGATAATCGTGATGTACATTGTCAAATGCTTTCACTTGATCAAGCTGTAGCAGATTACCCTCCCATCTTCTTTTACTGACCAGCTGAAATATTTCCATGAATAGACATAACGAATCCATCATATATCTACCCGGAATGCCATTAGTCTGGCATCCTATCACTATTTTGCCTGCGATGTTTGCTAGGCGCTCATTTAGAATTTTCATCAGGATTCTATAGTCCACATTGGTTAATGCAATTGGCCTCCAATTTTGGGGGAGGGTCAAATGTCCTTGCTTGGGGAAAAAAATCAGCGTTCCCTCATAAAAGGATTTGCTTTGAGAGGGCTTTGGGCCAGAGTAAAATTCCATGTATGGTGAAATATCATGTATGGCCAATAAATTTCTATCGAATCAAATCTAAAATGCTTGGTAGCCTACCCTTACCCTTAATTCTGCTTGCCTTCTGGTGTTTAAGATATTTCCCAGAAATTAAAATAGACTGCTTTTCCAATTAGAAAATAATACTGTGGCTGCATCTGCTGACACTGTATCACCTGTTTCATCTATACAGTAGACTTTTAAAGCATTTACAAATAATACATTGCATTGAGAGTGTAGAGAACTTGGATTGAGAATGTAGAATAAAAAGATATAACCCCCCAATTTGCTATTTTAATCAAGAATATCACCAAAACTCCACTCCCCTAGCCATAAGGCATGTTTACGCCGGCACACGAGAGCCGGATCCAGCCCCTGTGCTGGCTGGAGAAGATGAGTTTGTACCAAGTGGCAAACGGGGTAGGGGGAGGTTGCAGGAGGACATTCTTGGGATAGGGAAGGATGTTTTGGGCGAAACAGGAGGCTCATCAGTCCGGGGGAGCAGAATAAGCAGCAGCAACACATGCCGAATCCCAAACCCCACTCCTGGGCCTGGCAGCCTTACTCAAGTTCCTCAACTTTACACTAGCTAAATACCTGATGTGACCGGGGCTCAACACAAGGTAAAGGAAAAAAAATATCCTTACCTCAGATTGACCTACAACCAGCGTTGTCATGCAGCCGGAACGCTGGGTGGGAGGAACGGGTGAGGAACGCCAATGGGGGAGGAGAAGATGGCGAAACGGACCAGAACACAACAGGTGTGCTGCCGTTCACCTGTTCCTCCCACCCAGGGTTCCGGCTGCATGACAACGCTGCCTATACCTAACCTGAACTAGATACAGTGCAGGACTGCCTGTTAGGATTGGGCTGCCCATTATGGAAAAGTGCTGCTTCAGCACCAGAAGGCATCATTAGCACGTTCCAAGTGACGCCCCAAGGGTCTTCCTCCCAGTGGCACCCCTGCCATCTGAACGGGAAGGTTTGAAAGCTGGCCATTGACTTTGTTGAGAAAGTGAAGATATTTGCAAGAGAACTGAAGTCATTGCCTGCCAGCAGACAGATGGAAGTCCATTGGTTCTGGCACTTTCCAGATTTTATACTGCAAACGGAAATCATTCTGCACCATAGGCAGGAGCAAAGCCATCCACCAAGGAAAAACAGAGCAAAAAGGAATGTCTGTAAGTGTTTAATTTCATTCTTTGCCCCTGTTTTCTTCCTTATAGCCATTAGGATGTTTATCCTGTGCTGAGATGTTGTACGTAACAAGTTGAAACGGAGAACTTTGAATGAGAATGTAGAATAAAAATACAAAACTGTGCCGTTGGGGGGTTAAAATATCTTTATTCAGATATTTTATACACATGACACCACAATTTGCTATCTTAATCACAACATTTCGGGGGGGGGGGAATCACCAAGAAACACAACCCTACTAATTGTAAAGGCTGAACTTGACATGTTAATTCTGAAAAGGAGGTTGAAAATGGGTCATTTATTGAAATGCCTTCGGGCACAAAAGGCGGGGTAAAAATCTATTAATAAAATAAAATAAAATAAAAATGGGTGATTTGCTGTTTGTTCTTGATAAGCTAGTACAGAACAGAAATGTTATGCAAATTGGAGGAACTCCGGAAGCTATTGGAGGACAGGGAGACCTGGCGTGCTGTGGTCCATGGGGTCGTGAAGAGTCCAACATAGCTTAGTGACTGAACAACCAACAGAAATGTCTGGGAAATTCCATCTCTAAGAAAAAAAATTTAAATTGCCAAAGGTAATAATGATCAAGGGTGCTTGGTTGGAAAGTAGACATGAGATAAAGCAATAACTGCCCAAAGTTTGTTTTGAGTTTCATTGCCCATAATCTTAGCAATGACTTTTGAAGCAACCAAATCCCAATTTTGTGATATATACCAAAATAGAAATATGGATAGTAATGACCTGAAGATCTCTAGTGACAACTTATTTCATTCAGTGTAATTTATCTCTCTAGGTTCCGAGCATTGAATATACTGAAATAAATAACCAGTCTGCTATAATGGAGTTCATACTGATTGGTCTAACCAGTTCCCCTCCATTGCAAACACTTCTCTTTGGCGTATTTGCACTCATCTACATTACCGCCCTACTGGGTAATGCTCTCCTCATCTTGACCATATGGACATGCAGGAGACTCCACACTCCCATGTACTTCTTGCTCATCAATTTGTCCTTAGCGAATGTCTTGTCTATCTCAGTGACGACGCCCAAACTCCTCCAGATGCTTTGGACCCATGAAAGGACCATCTCATTCTATGGATGCATCTCACAAGTCTTTCTCTTTATATGGGCTTTGGGGACAGAGCTGTTTCTTCTTTCATTGATGGCTTTTGACCGTTACGCTGCTATCTGTCACCCGTTGCAGTACACAGTCATCATGAGGAAGGAAGTGTGTGTTGGGATAGCAACAGGAGGGTGGGTTGCCGGAATGCTCAATTCAGCAGTGCATGCTGGGCTTATGCTTCGGTTGTCTTTCTGCAACTCCAACATCATCAACCATTTCTTCTGTGATGTCCCCCCAATTTTGATGCTCTCTTGCTCAGACACCAGCCTGGATGAGACTATGGCTTTTGTGGCTGATGTAATCTTTGGAATCGGCAGCTGCGGACTGACTTTAACATCATATGTTTTCATCCTGAGAGCTATTTTGAGAATTACTTCCATGGATGGGAAGAAGAAAGCCTTCTCAACATGTTCTTCTCATCTCTGTGTGGTCAGCCTTTACTTCTCTGCAGCCATTTACACATATATTAGACCCACCTCAGTCTACTCTCTAGACAGAGATAAGCTAGTTTCTCTTCTTTATACTGTGGTCACCCCTGTGGCTAATCCCGTCATATATTCTCTGAGAAACAAAGATGTTAAAGAGGCACTCAGGGCAATCTTTGGAAGCGGTGGGGTGCTCCAGAAACCATGAGATATTAAGAGTGTTCTAGAACAATTTTAAATTAAGCCAAATCCTATCTAATTTTCCAATGGGCGGTGTGCTGCATTCTGTGGTGTGGGGAAGTCATAGAGGCCTCCTTAAGGTAAGGAAATATGTGTCCCCTTACCTTGTTGCTGCATTGCGGCTGCATTGGTGCTGGAAAGTTGGATAGGATTGGGCCCTTAGCTGAGGAAATAGTTAGCCACCACCAATTGATGTACTGTAGAAGCTGCTGCTCAATCATTAGCCTGTTATACTGTGAGCTACTAGAGTGCCTACATTCCATTCCACATTTGTTCTACCCCACAGTGTGCTGTTTTACTGTCACATAGTCACATGGGGAGGTGGAATTTCCACATGTTAAATTGGCATGAAGCATAATTCCTATGTTTTCCTTCATATAAACGTGTGAAAAGCAAAATGTGCTGGAGGGGGTTGTGTGTGCCCATGAGTTATCATTAGAGATTGGGGGGGTGTATTTTTCAGAGATACCAGTGTTTTCCAAAGGCAGAAGTGCAGAAAGCTGTGTCATGTGTTTTTATGTAAAAACATAACCCGATCACAGAACAAAACTAGAAGGTCGTCGTGATTGCATTTTTACAACCCACCACTTTGTTTGCCCTAAGCACTGCCCTAGAGAACCACTGGGGAGGCAGACGGATAGGATCGTGTCCCCTGAACTAGTGTCCTACACACCAGGGATCTACGGTTATGCATTCTCCCCACCTAGCCCTGATGCAATGTGTATCTATATATATAAAAGAGAATGTGGGTGGGTGGGCTTGTACGTTTGTGTGCACGTTTGTTTGTACATATGTTCCACATAGGCTCCGCAACACCTGGACGCAACACCTGCACCAAACTTGGCACGCATTCACCTGGTGACCTGGTGACAAACACTGGGGGGGCAGACCCCCCAAGAACCCCTGCGAGTTGGGGTGCGGCGGGGCTGAAATGTAAACATGATCACAAACGGTCGATATTGCTGTCGAATCCATCGTTTCCAGGGTCACCGATTCGAGCGGCGATTCCCCCAACATTGTTTTACTCTGGGTTTGGCCCCCCCTTTGCGTGGGGGGGGCAAGAAGGGGTGCAAAACAAACAGTCCATCATGCCGTCCTGGAACGCCTGGTGCTATTGACACCAAATTTGGCGTTCGTGTGCCTTGTGGTCTGGCGACAAATATTGTGGGGGTCAGACCCCACTAATGCCCCCGGGGTGGGGGTGGGCAGGGGGCCCCGTGTGAAAATGTTCAAAAATGGCCGAAATCGGCATCAAATTCATTGCTTCTGGGGTTGCCGAGATGAATGTTGATGCTCCCGATGCTGGTGGAGTCTGGGTTCAGCCCAACCTCAGCGTGGGGGGCAAGAAGGGGTGTGAATCAGAACGTCCATCATGTACTCCTGGAATGCCTGGACTTATTAGTACTGAATTCGGCATGCGCAAGCCTTGTGGCCTGGCCACAAACACTGCAGGGGCCGGGGCCCCCTAGCGAACCCATGGGTGGTGGTGCACAGGGGGCCCCACGTGAAAATTGCCGAAATTGGCATGGAATCCGTAATTTCCGGGGTCACCGAGATGAGCGGTGACACTCCCAACGCTGTTTGGCTCCGGGTTCAGGCCCCCCTCAGCATGGGGGGTGAGAAGGGGTGCGAGACAAAATGTCCGCCATGCCCTGCTGGAACACCTCAACTGATTAGCACCAAACGTGGCATGCACAAGCCTGGCAGCCTGGCCACAAACACTGCGGGGTTCAGGCCCCACTAGCGCCCATGGGGGTGGGCGTTCCGAGGTGCCCCACATGAAAATGGTCGAAAACGGCCAAAATCAGCGTCAAATCCGTAGTTTCCAGAGTCCCCAAGATGAACGGTGCATGACGCCGGTACAGTCAGCCTTTGCCCCCCCCAGCGTGGGGGGTTAGAAGGGGTGTGAGACAAAATGTCCGCCATGCACTTCTTGAACGCCTCGACCGATTGGCACCAAACTCGGAATGCGCAAGCCTTGAGGCCTGGCCACAAACATTAAGAGGGGCAGACACCCTAGCACCCCCGGGGTGGGGGTGCACGGGGGGCCCCATATGAAAATGGTCGAAAACGGCCAACATTATCGAATCCATAGTTTTCGGGGTCGCTGAGCTCGTTAGTACAATTAATTCCTTTTCATGTCTAATAGAAGCTTGGGAGAAATAAATACCTGGGCAACATCAGATAAGGAAAAGCTAGTAATTAAATAAAGTGGCCTCGTTTAAAACCCAAGCTGCAGTCTGGTGCGTTATTGGTGGGTGTGCAGGTAAAATAAATACAATTTCACTTATCGTACATCAGGATGATACATACAGCCCAGTAACCATGGAGTGAGTGTTTGAGTACATGTGTGAGTTCTCACAGGAAGTTGTAAAGATCAGGGGCATTCCTATGGGAGGTGGGAACGCTATGTTTTGCAGAAGACTGAACTCCTGTGTAAAGCGGCCCCTCCTCTTCATCCTCAGTGCCATTCATGGCTTGAGAGCTGGCTATGAGACTTTGATCTCCAAGCCTTGAATGGCCCTGAAGGTGAGGGGACGGGGCCACGTTACCTAGGAGTTCAGCCTCCTGCGGAACTCAGCATTTTGTTCACCTCATAGGAAGGCCATTGGTGAAGACTGGGAACATCAAAAAGGGAATGGAGAGAGAAGCTGTCTTGTTCATACTGCAGACTTGTAGTTAACCCTCCTACCATTTCCCTCATACAACTATAGTGAGAGGGCTTTGGGCCAGAGTAAAATTCCATGTATGCTAAAATTTCATGTATGGCCAATAAATTTCTATCAAATCAAATCTAAAATACTTGGTAGCCTACCCTTACTCTTAATTCTGCTTGCCTTTTGGTGTTTAAGATATTTCCCAGAAATTAAAATAGACTGCTTTTCCAATTAGAAAATAATACTGTGGCTGCATCTGCTGACACTATATCACCTGTATCATCTATATAGTAGACTTTCAAAGTATGTACAATTAATGAATTGTATTGAGAATGTAGAGAACTTGGATTGAGAATGTAGAATAAAAACAAATAACCCCCCAATTTGCTATTTTAATCAAGAATATCACCAAAACCCCACTCCCCTAGCCATAAGGCAAGCTTACGCTAGCTCACAAGAGCCAGATCCAGCCCCTGTGCTGGCTGGAGAAGATGAGTTTGTACCCAATGGCACACAGGGTAGGGGGAGGTTGCAGGAGGACGTCCTTGGGATAGGGAAGGATGTTTTAGGCGAAACAGGAGGCTGATCGTGCCTGGGGAGCAGGATAAGCAGAAGCAACACATGCCGAATCCCAACCCCCACTCCTGGGCCTGGCAGCCTTACTGAAGTTCCTCAACTTTTCACCAGCTAAATAGCTGATGTGGCTGGGGCTAAACACAAGGGAAAGGGAAAAAGAGTGGTGGACCTAGTCAAAATGGCGCCCATGATGCCCAATGGAAGTGCGCCCCCATGGGGCATGTGACATCATGACGTGGTGCATGACCCCCCCACAGGAGCCCAGGTCTACCCATCAGAAGCAGCCGCGGGAAACCCTAGGAAGCAGCCGCACGTAGATTTCGGAGCCCAGGTCTACCCATTGGAAACAACAGCTGTGGGTAGACCTGGGCTTCAGGGAGCCCAGGTCTACCTGTTGGAAGCAGCCGCGGGTAGACCAGCACTCCGCAGAACGGGAAAGCGTCCAGAGCCCGGACCTTCCCCCACCCATTCATAGCATCTTTAAAGTGCCAAGGCATCTTTAAAGTAGCCTGAAAGCCAGCTATATAACCTTCATGGATATATAATCTTCGTAACTTCTAAGGTTATGGTGAGCTCAGCCTTCGGTTTTTTTTGTAGTTGGTTCTTTACGTTTGCTGACTTCAGTTTGAAATCCCTGTGTCTCCACTTTCAAACATCTGAGTCAGTGTCTGAAAAAGCCACATGTGAGCAGAGAACATCATGCAATGCTCCTAATTTGCATGGGAGATTAAAATGTGCCCCTTCCCAGTTATATAGGCAAATTGGAAGCAACACATGATGGTCTCTGCTCACATGTGGCTTTTTCAGACACTGATGCAGATTTTTGAAAGTGGCTCTGTACGCAGTCTACCCACGGCTGGTCCCAATGCGTAGGCCTGGGCTCCTACAGGGGGCGCGGCTGGGGGGGGCGGTTTCTGAGGCCAAATTGGCACCAATGCCTCTAGCCACTGCAAGCATCCCCTAGATCCGCCTCTGGGGAAAAATATATCCTTACCTCAGATTGACCTATACCTAACCTGAATTAGACAGAGTGCAGGATTGCCTGTTCCTGTGCAGGTTAGGATTGGGCTGCCCATTATGGAAAAATGCTGCTTCAGCACCAGAAGGCATCATTAGCACGTTCCAAGTGACGCCCCAAGGGTCTTCCTCCCAGTGGCACCCCTGCCATCTTAACGGGAAGGTTTGAAAGCTGGCCATTGACTTTGTTGAGATAGTGAAGATATTGGCAAGAGAACTGAAGTCATTGCCTGCCAGCTGACCGATGGAAGTCCATTGGTTCTGGCACTTTCCAGATTTTATACTGCAAACAGAAATCATTCTGCACCATAGGCAGGAGCAAAGCCATCCACCAAGGAAAAACAGAGGAAAAGGAATGTCTGTAAGTGTTTAATTCTTTGCCCCGTTTTCTTCCTCATAGCCATTAGGATGTTTATCCTGTGCTGAGATGTTGTATGTAACAAGTTGAAACAGAGAACTTTGAATGAGAATCAGAGGCGGATCTAAGGAGGGGGAAATCTGTAAGTTTTGCAAGAAGCCTTACCTTGCAGTGGAATACACTCCTCTCCTGCATTGTTGTAGCCAATTGTCACAGGGAAAAGCAATATCTTGGCGTTGCTTACTGGCTACAGCAGCAAGGGAGAGAGGGATTTACATGACAGGGTAAGGCTTCTTGCAAAACTTAGAGATTTCCCCCCCCCCCTTAGATCCGCCTCTGATGAGAATGTAGAATAAAACTACAAAACTCTGCTGTTTGGGGGTTAAAATATCTTTATTCAGATATTTTATACACATGACACCACAATTTGCTATTTTAATCACAACATATTGGGGTGGGGGGAAATCACCAAGAAACACAACCCTACTCATTGTAAAGGCTGAAATTGACATGTTAATTCTGAAAAGGAGGTTGAAAATGGGTCATTTATTGAAATGGGTGATTTACTGTTTGTTCTTGATCAGTTAGTACAGAACAGAAATGTTATGTAAATTGGGCGAACTTCGGAAGCTAGTGGAGGACAGGGAGGCCTGGCGTGCTGTGGTCCATGGGGTCGTGAAGACTCCGACACAGCTTAGCGACTGAACAACCAACAGAAATGTCTGGGAAACTCCATCTTTAAGAAAAAAAATATAAATTGCCAAAGGTAATAATGATCAAAGGTGCTTGGTTGGAAAGTAGACATGAGATAAAGCAGTAACTGACGAAAGTTTGTTCTGAATTTCATTGCCTATAATCTTAGCAATGACTTTTGAAGCAACCAAATCCCAATTTTGTGACATATACCAAATAAGAAATATGGATAGTAATGACCTGAAGATCTCTCTTGACAGCTTATTTCATTCAGTGTAATTTATCTCTCTAGGTTCCGAGCACTGAATATCTATCTATATAAAGAAGAGCCTGGGTGTGTATGTGTGTGTGTGTGTGTGTGTGTGTGTGTGTGTGTATGTATGTCTCGCATAGGCTCCACAACGCCTGGAGCGATCGGCACGAAACTCGGCACGCATACACCTTGCGGCCTGGCGACAAACACTGCGGGGGTCGGGCCCCCCTAGCGCCCCCGGGGGTGGGGGTACGCGGGGGTCCCCGCTTGAAAACGGTCAAAAACGGCCGAAATCGGCGTCAAATCCACAGTTTCCGGGGTCGCCGAGATGAGTGACGACGCTCCCAATGCCATAAGAGTCTGGGTTCAGCCCCCCTTTGACGTGGGGGGCAAGAAGGCGTGCGAAACAAAACGTCCGCCATGCCCCGCTGGGACACCTGGACCGATTGGCGCCAAACTCGGCATGCGGAAGCCTAGTGGCCTGGCTACAAACACTGCGGGGGTCGGGCCCCCCTAGCACCCCCGGGGATGGGGGTACACGGGGGTCCCCACGTGAAGATGGCCACAAACGGCCAAAATTGGCGTCGATTCTGTAGTTTCTTGGGTCACCGAGATGATCGGCAATGCTCCCGATGCCGCTGGAGTCTGGGTTTGGCCCCCCCTCAACGTGGAGGGCAAGAAGGGGTGCGAAACACAACGTCCGCCATGCCCGGATGGAACGCCTGGACCGACTGGCGCCAAACTCGGCATGCGGGAGCCTAGCGGCCTGGCCACAAACACTGCGGGGGTCGGGCCCCCCTAGCGCCCCCGGGGGTGGGGGTACGCAGGGGTCCCCGTGTGACAACGGCCAAAAACGGCCGAAATCGGTGTCAAATCCACAGTTTCCGGGGTCGCCGAGATGAGCAGCAACGCTCCCGACGCCGTCGGAGTCCGGGTTCAGCCCCCCCTTGATGTGGGGGCGAGAAGGGGTGCGAAACACAACATCCGCCATGCCCTACTGGAACGCCTGGACCGACTGGCCCCAAACTCGGCATGCGGAAGCCTAGCGGCCTGGCCACAAGCACTGTGGGTTTTGGGGCCCCCTAGCGCCCCCGTGGGTGGGGGTATGCGGGGCTCCCCGCGTGAAGATGGTCAAAAACGGCTGAGATCGGCGTCAAATCAACAGTTTCCAGGGTCGCTGAGATGAACAGCTATGCCCCCGATGCCGTCGGAGTCCGGGTTCAGTCCCCCCTCAACGTGGGGGCGAGAAGGGGTGCGAGACAAGACATCTGCCATGCCCCGCTGTGACGCCTGGACCGATTGGCCCCAAACTCGGCATGCGGAAGCCTGGCAGCATGGCCACAAAAACTGCGGGGGGCGGGGCCCCCTAGCGCCCCCGGGGGTGTGGTACGCGGGGGTCCCCGTGTGAAGACGGCCAAAAACGGCCAAAATTCGCATTGAATCCGTAGTTTCCAGGGTCGCCGGGAAGAGCGGTGCCGCTCCCGATGCTGTTGAAGTCCGGGTTCTGCCCCCCTCGGCATGGGGGACGAGAAGGGGTGCGAAACGAAATGTCCGCCATGCCGTGCTGGAACGCCTGGAGCGATGCGCATGAAATGTGGCACGCGCATGCCTTGCAGCCTGGCAACAAACACTGTGGGGGTCAGCCCCCCCCCCAGCGATCCCGGGGTGGGGGTACGCACGGGGCCCTGCATAAATCGCTTGAAAACAGCCATAATCGACATTGAATCTGTAGTTTCTGGGGTCGCCGAGGTGAGTGGTGATGCTCCCGATGCCATGGGAGTCCGGGATCAGCCCCCTCAGCGTGGGGGCTGGGAGGGGTGCGAAACAAGATGTCCGCCATGCCCTGCTGCGATGCCTGGAGCGATTGGCACCCGACTCGGCACGCGCGTGCCTTGAGGCCTGGCAACAAAATCTGCGGGGGTCAGGCCCCACTACCACCCCAGGGCGTGGGGTGCGCGGGGGCCCCTGCGAGAGAACGGTCAAAAACGGACGAAATCGGCGTCAGACCCGTCGTTTCCGGGGTCGCCGAGGCCTGAGGCAGGGGGCCAAGTTAGGGGGCCTGAAGTGAAGACGGCCGAAAATGGGCGAAATTGGCATCGAGTCCATAGTTTGTGGGGTCGCCGATGTGACCGGTGACGCCTATGCGACCGGTGATGCGCCTGATGCGGTTGGAGTCTGGGTTCAGGGGGCCCTCGGCATGGGGGGCCAGCAGGGGTGCGAAACAAAACTTCCCCCATGCCATGCTGGAACGCCTGGAGCGATGTGCACCAAACCTGGCATGCACGTGCCTTGCGGCCTGGTGACAAACACTGCGGGGGCCAGGCCCCCCTGGCGCCCCTGGGGGTGGGGGTACAGGGGGGTCCCTGCATGAAAACCGTCGAAAATCGCCAAAATAGGCATCAAATCTGTAGTTTCTGTGGTCGCTGGGGCGAGCGGCGACGCTCCCGATGCCGTGGGAGTTCGGATTTGGCGCCCCTCGATGTGGGGGGTGGGAAGGGGTGCGAAACAAGGTGTCCGCCATGCCCCGCTGTGACGCGTGGAGCGATTGGAGCCAAACTCAGCACGCACGTGCCTTGTGGCCTGGTGACAAACACTGCGGGGGTCAGGCCCCCCATTGCCCCCGGGAGTGGGGGTGTGCAGGGGGCCCAGCATGAAGTTTCTCGGGTCGCTGAGACAAATGGTGATGCTCCCGACACGGTTGGAGTCCGGGTTTGGCCCCCCCCCTCGGCGTAGGGGGTGAGAAAGGGTGCGAAACAAGATGTCTGCCATGCCCCACTGCGATGCCTGGAGCGATTGGAGGCAGACTCGGCATGTGCGTGCCTTGCGGCCTGGTGACAAACACTGCGGGGGTCAGGCCCCCCTAGAGCCCCCGGGGTGCGAGTGCGTGGTGGCCCCCGTGTGAGAATGGTCGAAAACGGAGAAAATCAGCGTCAGATCCGTAGTTTCCAGGGTCGCCGAGGTGAGGGGCGATGCTCCCAACGCTGTGGGAGTTCGGGTTCAGCCCCCGCCAACATGGGGGTGAGAAGGGGTGCGAGACAAGATGTCTGCCATGCCATGCTGGAATACCTGGGGCGATTGGTGCCAGACTTGGCATGCATGTGCCTTGCGGCCTGGCGACAAACACTGCGGGGGTCAGGGGCCCCCAGTGCACCCAGGGGTGGGGTACACAGGGGGCCCCATGTGAAAACGGTCAAAAATGGCCAAAATCAGCGTCGGAACCGTAGTTTCCGGGGCCACTGAGGTGAGCGGCGATGCTCCTGACGCGGTTGAAGTCCAGGTTCGGCCCCCATCAGCATGGGGGGTGAGAAGGGGTGCAAAACTCATAAACTCTGGAAGATCATTTTGTTACCCGGGCAACGCCGGGTAACAAAAATCTAGTACTGAAATAAAAAACCAGTCTGCTATAATGGAGTTCATACTGATTGGTCTAACCAGTTCCCCTCCATTGCAAACACTTCTCTTTGGGGTATTTACACTCATCTACGTTACCGCCCTACTGTGTAACGCTCTCCTCATCTTGACCATATGGACATGCAGGAGACTCCACACTCC
>JAJKFI010000337.1:0-13187 GCA_029204185.1 Lerista edwardsae
GGACATCCCACAGAGCCCCTGCAAGTATGTCACCATGCCCCAAGGCAGATAACCTTTTCATCTCACAGCACACTGTGTCCTACGGGCCCCCATCCAGGCAAGACACACACCCCTCGCTAGCCCCACACTCACCAAGTCGGCAATGCGGAGGGACCGGAGGGACTCGGCCAAGTTCTCTTCCGAGGGCGAGATGTTCACAAGCATCAGCCTGGAGGAGGTGAGAGGAGTGAGACTGAGAGGCCAGCATGCCCCCTGCCCGGCCCCACCCAGCCCCTGTTGGGCCCCCAGACTCACGTCTTGGAGCTGCCGCCCAGAAACTCCTGGAGCAGGTCGGTCAGCTTGCTGTCGCTGTAGGGCACATGTCCCCCCTGCCGGCAGAGGGTGCAGTGGCAGAACGAGCAATCGAGCGCTGAGGGAGCCCCCCAGCCCCCCTCTCCTCCCCTCTGCCATGGGGGGGGGCACCGACTGCCGGCAGGCAAGCGGAGGGCCCAGGCCAGACCTCCTCTCACTTGCCACCAAGGCTGGACGGCTCACGCTGGCCCCCGCTCTGGCAGAGGCCAGTCCTGCACCACCTCCCCATGGCAACGGTGGTGGCCGTGGCTGCCTCCCACACGGAGAAGCAGAACAAGGCTCCAGAGTGCTCCGTGCAGACCCTGCCAGGCAGGCCACTGTGCCACCATCGCCCCCTCTCCTGCGGGGCAGGGGCTGAGGGAGATCTGCTGCTCGAGGCCAGGCACGAGCGCACACGAGCCCACACTTGGCCCTCCTGTGCCGCAGCCTGGCCTGGCCTGCAGAAACCAGCCTGCACCAGCTCCTCGATATCCCTGAATCCCGCAAGCATTTCTCCCCCCTCAGCAGCTGCTTCGCCCCACACACAATGACCCACAGGTCCTGCAGGCTCCAAGTCATAGATGGGAACGGCTCCATCTGGGGGGGGGGCAGAGCCACCCCCTCCCCCTGGCAGGAATCAATGGATGAAGGGGAGTAACGGCCGGGCCCTGCCCAGGAAGGGAAGCCCCGCAGAGGACTTAGCCCCCTGCACGCACCAAGGGCTTGAGAGGCCAGCCCCCCCGGGGGCCGGCCTGGGCAGCAAGGCCAGGAGAAAGAGGGGGGCAGGCAGTACCTTGTTGAGGGCTGTGATGACCAGGCTCAGGGCGGAAAGGCTCTTATTGATGGCCTGCGTCTCCTGCTCCTGCTCCTGGGTAGGCTGAGACTTGTCCAGGGGCTCGCTGCCCGCCAGGTCCACCAAGTTCAGCACGGCTGTGGGAGGGGACCCGAGGAGGTAAGCGCCAGCAAGCACATGCGCTCTCTCTCTCTCTCTCACACACACACACGCGCACACACCCCAGCAGTCCCAGGGCTCAGCTCTCGCCACCACGGAGGCAACGCGCGCAGGCTGCCCCCCCCCCCGGGATGTCGTGAGCCCCAAGAGGAGGCAACAGAAGCCCAAGAAGGGCAGTGGCTGCAGCAGGCAGTGGGCACCCCTAATACACCCCCCCCTCACCGGAGGTGCGCAGCTCACGGCTGGCATTGCGGCCCTCAATGCGGAGCTGGAGGACGCCGTGGCTGCGCGCGGAGCGCTCGTTGAGGCTCGTCTCGGCTGTCGCTCGCTGGGCCTCGGCCCTCTGCAGCAGCTCCAGGACCTGGGGAGAGCAGGAGCAGGAGCAGGAGCAGGAGGAGGGTCAGGGGGACGCGGCCCCCCGCCACAGCCCGCCGGGCCTTGCCCGGAAGCCCTCGCATGCAGACCAGCCTGGAGAGGCAGCAGGCGCCTCTCCCATCCTCCCCGCCCCCGGCCAGGGGTGCCCGCTTGCAGTGGCATGGTGAGTGGCCTGCCAAGTGGGGAGCGGCTGGCGTGGGTGCAAGACCGCCCCCCCTCTTCTTCTGGGCCTGCGATGGGGGCTTCTGGCCTGCCACGGCCTCCGGGGGAGACGACGCCTATCGTGGAACGCTTGAAAAGGCAGATCTGCCAGTGGCCAGTAGTCACGCCGGCAATGCCCTGCGCTCTTAGGGAAGGGGGAGCCTGGACGGGAGGGGCCTCCTCGGGCCGGATCCAGCAGGGCCTCCAAGCACAGCCGTCCTGCGGAGCTGCCAGCCCCTCCCTTCTGCCCTGTGGCCGCGTCCCAGAGCGTGCCTGCGGCTCCTCCCACTGCAGACCGGGCTGGGGTGGTGGCGCTGTGTCCCGGGCAGAATCCAAGGACTGATTCTGTCTCTCCAGCCGCGACTGCTGGTTCTTCCCAGACAGGGCTGTGCACAGAAGAGGAAGGGGGCGAATGGAGCCCCTTCTGTGCCCGCCGGGGCAGTTCTGCAGCTCTCCTGCCCAGGCCTGTTCTTACCCCGCTTGCCTGGCCTCCTTGCTTTGCGCACTGTGCAGTTACTTCCTGGGTATGGCATCAGGAGTCAGCGCATTATTCAGAGCCATTCCTTTAAACGAGGGCGTCCCAAACGCCGCAGCTTCCCTGGCTGTAACACTGCAGGGGCTTCCGATGCACGCCCTCCCACAGCGCCCCCTCCAGGAAGGCCACCCACCGCATCGCAGGAAGCCGAGGCAGGCCCCCTTCTCTGTGAAGCCCGCCCCCCCCCCCGCCCACAACCAAAGCAGGCAGGCTGCTGCTGCTACCTCCTCTTCCAAGGCGACGGGGAAGCAGCTCAGGCCAGGAACCTGCACCTCCCTTGTGTCCTCGTTCACAAGCCTGATCTCCAACTCCGAGCTCCGCTCAGCCGGGGGAACCAGCAAGTCCCGCAGAGCTTCATTGTAGATTTCCAGGTAGCTGGCCTGGAAGTGGTACTGAGCGGGAGAGAGGGGGGCACGCGTTGGGTCGAGAAAGGCGGTGCAAGGGCCCTGAGCAAGGGGACGGACGGCGCCAGCCAGGTGGCACAGATGGCCCCTGGGCAGCCCCCCCACCTCCGAATGCTCCAGGCCTGTGACCAGCCAGGCTGCCCCCTCCCCCACCCCCACCCCGGATATCCCCCTGGGGACGTAAGGAGGAGTGCAAGGCAGAGAACCTGCACATTCCCAATGGGGGGGGGACACGGAGGGACCCTCAGCCTGCACAATCTATTGTGGGGGTAGGGGGGAGACAGGCTAGAATCCTCCCCCACCCACACACGCACCCTTTACAGCAGGCAACTGGCCCAGCTGGGGCTGAACTATGAGGAGCCGGGCTGACGAAGCCCCCCCCCCGAGACCCACCTCAGTGTCGCCTTCAAGCCAAAGAAGCTGCCCCTGCGAAGCCCAGCCTGCCTTCCGGGCACCGTCGAGAACGTTCCACAGCGAGGAGTGGAGCTGAGCCCCTCCAGCCCAGAGTCCAACTGCTTCCGCCCCTCCCCCCGCCCGACCCCCCCCCCCCCGCTGGGCAAGCCTCACCGTCCAGCCCTTGGCCTTCATCTCACGGGACGCCCTGAAGACCTGCTGCACCGCCCGGGGGATCAGGCCTGCGGTGTCCGGGCTCACCTCCTCCATCGTGTAGGTCTCCGTCTGCCCGTAGGCGAAGATGCAGACGTGGTGCCCGTCCAGCGCGGACTGCAGCCGAGGAAGGGGGAGCCGTCAAGCCAGCGGACGGACGGACAGCCAAGGAGGCCAGGCGCCCACCAAGCCCCTCCCTACCTGCACCAGCAGCGCAACCTCCTCAAAGACTTCCTCCTGAGAGGCCGAGGGTGGGAAGATGCGGTCAAAGGTGAAGGGGAAGTCCTTGTCCTTGTGCCCAACGTGGGACTGTGGAGGGAAGCGCAGCAGCACCGCTGCAACTCAGAGGGGCGCTCTCTTCCCCCCACCCAGCAGGAGCTGCTGCTGTTTAAGAGACAGCCCCCCCCTTTCAGCCCAGGGGCACCCAGCTGGTTCCCTCCCCCGTGACGTTTGCCTGAGACGTGACGCTGCAGCCCTTCCTCAGCCAGGGCCCTTCTCCGGGCCCGCCTGGAGCTGAGATGAGCAGCTCTCCTCTGCCCACGACCTCCTGCTGCAGCACTGCCCTGGCTCCGCAGCCTCCTCCAGGCCCCCCACCAGCACGAAGCCAGGCCCCAGGGAAGCACTGCATGCTGGGAGACAGGCACCCGCTCACCTCTCCAGGCCTGGAGAGGACGAAGGTCTTCTTGTCACCTGGAGGGAAGTACAGGTGGCCCATCCCCGTCTGGGCACCCTGCTCACTGGCCAGCAGGGGGCGCACACGGCAGATGACACGGTTGTTGCCCTGGAGAAGAGGAAGCGGTTCCATCATGCCTCTGCTCCAGAGAGCCAAGAAGAGGACAGTGCCCGAATCCCACAGCCACCCGCCCACACACCGCCCCTGGGTCACCTTCAGCTCATGAACAATCTCAAGCAGAGCACGCCTCTCCGTATCTGACTGCTGCAGCTGCTGCTCCAGCTCCTTAACCGCCTGACGCTGCTCCGCCAGGCTCACCTTGGCCACGCCCAGCTCTGTCTGCGGAACGAGACGAGAGAGATGGAGGCAAAGGCGCTCCAGTGATTTCTGTGAACACCCCAGGGGTTCCCAGCGCCCTCTCACCACTTGGGCCGTGAGGCCCCTGATGCGCCTCTTCAGCTCTTCCCTCTCCTCTTTCAGCCTCCTAATCTCCTGGGCCTGGTACTGGACAGGCTCCTCCGGTGGCAGGGTTGGCCTTGGCGGGGTTGCTCCCTCCGTTTCCATGGGTTGGCCGACACTCTCGCCAGAGGTCTGCGGCTCTGAGGCCAAAAGGCTACGGAGAAGGGTTGGGATGAAGGGAGCGTCAGAGCCGGAGCAGGAGGGCACCGCGCCAAGGCCGGATCTCTGGCCACCCAAGGCCACCCCCGCTCACCTGGACGGGCCCGGCAGCTCCAGTTCCTGTGACGGGGCTGGGAAGAAACAAGCGAGATGAGCGAGGCGCTCCCTCCCCACGGCCCACCCAGCCGCTTCCCCCTCCCCCGCCTGCGGCAGAAGTTGTCACTGAGCCTTTCCCTGCTGGGAAGACGACCGACGGCGGCCTGCCCAAAGAGACACCCGAGACGCCCGCCCCTGGAGACCCCGTCGTGGCCAGCCGGGTGACCCCCAGCGGCTGCTCCAACTTACCAGGCTGGCTCGGCCCTGGGAGCTCGGAGGGGCCACTCGCAGCAGGTGGTGACGGCGTCCTGGGCTCTGCGGGGGGCAACGGGGGGTGGGAGGGTGGGAGCAAGAGGGGCAGGGAGGCAGTCAGGGGGCTCTGCGCAGGCCCAGCAAGGGCCCCATCCCTGTAAGAGGCTGTCACCCCACACCTGAAGCTTTAAGAACCTAAGAAAAGCCTTGCTGGATCAGGCCATTTAGTCTAAAAAAATACTGTCACCATGAATGGCTGCCCTTGTTTGACCAATTCATCTGCGACTCTGTAACTTGCCCTGTACTGATCCAAGACTCATTTTGTTTTCTACCTGCAGAGTGTCGCCACACGCAGCTGTCAACTGGGAATCTGTAGCTTCACATTGTGTCATAGTGGCGACTTACATTGTCTCCACGGAAATCCGAATACAACCGTTCAAATTCCTCAGCACGCTCTTCTGCTGTGAGCTGGTGGTATTCTTCGTGCTTCATAAAGTGCGCTTCAAGATTGCTTTTTTTGAAATATGCCAGAGGTGTACGGCAGATCAGGCACACAGCTTTACGGCCTTTTGGGACAAAGAAGTACAATTTCTCCCATTTCTTTTGAAACTTGTTGTGCGCTTTGTCCCTGAAGACCTTCCCAGGATCCATAACTGAAAAGGAGAGTAGGTAACAGCAGTAAGTATTACAGTACTTACTGTAATACAGTACAGTATTACAGGAGTCTCTGCAAAGACCTCAGTCAGTCACAGAAATAGTATTTTTTAGCAGTTCTGAGGCATGGGGAGTGCAGCAGAGGGGGAAGCAGGCTCCCCGGACCCTCTAGATTACTTTAGAACAAAAAGGTTACATAACAGGAGGCGACATCCCTTAAGAACTAATGCTGGTGAAGTGAAGCCTGTGGGCGGGCTTAGCAGCCATGTTAGTTGACTCAAAACAATCCTCATTCCAAGCATTTCAGATTGCGTTGCTCGTACTGTTTAGGACTGAATAGTTTATTCCTTAAATACTTACGAAAATAAAAATAAAAACAAAAACATGTGATCGTGTAGAAACATTAGTGGTAACCTTATTATAGTAGCCCACCATAAAGGGATGTTCTTTTCCCTCTCTCAAGCAGATAAAAGGAAGTACTTTTTTACCCAGCGGGTAGTTAATCTGTGGAACTCTTTGCCACAGGAGGTGGTGATGGCATCTGGTCTGGATGCCTTTAAGAGGGGATTGGACAGATTTCTGGAGGAGGAGTCCATCGTGGGCTATAGGCAATGATGGGTTGTAACCTCCTTACATTAGTAGTAGGCTACTTCAGAGTACTGGGTGCAAGGGAGTGGCAACAGGATGCAAGCATCTTGTGGTCTCATGCCTCCCTGGGGCACCTGGTGGGCCGCTGTGAGATACAGGAAGCTGGACTAGATGGGCCTTTGGCCTGATCCAGCAGGGGCTCTTCTTATGTTCTTATGTTCTCCCTGCGTTCAGGGGAGAACAACACTTGGTTGGCATCACCACACACATCTGGAAGCAGGGAAGGGCCCTGAAATCACAGGGCCTGGTTTTCAAGTTGCTGTGACCACCAAGACCTACAGCTGCAGAAAATCAGCAGTGTGAATACCTAACACCAATTAATATTAAAGGAAAATTGCAGTTTGTGAGAAGTTGCAAATGGACACGGCCAATCCCCTTTTGTCACAAGCAAACAGAAAAGGGGGGGGAACTAGGAGACTCACAACAGCTTGTTCTCATCACAACACTATTTCTTGCCATGTCAAGCAATGCATGATGTCTGGTTATTCCAGAATGCATAAAAACACGTAGACGGACTGCGTCCTTAACCCCAACATGGATTAAATGTGACAGTTCAATATAAAATAAACCTTGTGAGATTTAAAAAAGGCAGCGACAGACTATTTGCAGAGTTTGCTGAAAAGGCCTGTTTTGAACAGTAATACCATCAAAGCCTTATGTGTAAAATAATGTTGGTGAGACCAGCCACATTTTGAAACCCAAATTGGATTAAAGTGTTTGGTTCAACAAGACAATTTTCAGCAGAGTTAAGAGTCTTTTTATAAAACAATTCCACTGGGATTAAACAAAGGATCTGATTAATGTGACACCAGGGAGCACTCCGTGGAAGTTCTGATATAATAATCCAAGGGTAATTATGATCATTATCTTGAATACATTTCACCAAGACAAAAACCTGACCAGGAGTAAAGTGAGCCAGAAGTAAAGGCTCCTGCCCTGCCCTCTGGAATGCCAAAGTGCATTTTCTAGTGGCTGTTGCTGGAGGAGTTCTGCATTTTTTTTTAAGATTGTGAGCCCTTTTGGGACAGGGAACCACGTAACTTCATTATTACCGTTTGCTTGTAAACTGCTTTGTGAACCTTGTGTTGAAAAGCGGTACATAAATACTATTTGATTGATTGATAGATGGATCCTGTGGCAGTGAGTCCCATAAGTTAGTTCTTGGGGCAGGATGGGGCTGTGGTGCCTGAGCAGGTGTGGCAAGGACCCCTCGCCCTGCCCGCCCTGCCCTTCCGTGCTGCAGGGCCACTGGCTTGACTTTGGCGCTTCTCCAGAGGGCCTGCAGGAGGGGGGCACAATTCTTTGCACTTGAGCAGCACTTTCTAGCTGGTGGACATCAAAGGCCTCTTGGGGGCCTTTGACAAGCAGCAGGTGGCGCTGATGGAGGGGGGGTGCGTACAGCTGCTGCTGCTGCTGCTGGCATTTCACTCCCCCAAGGGCAAGCATCCCCCACTGGAGTCCTGCCCTGGCCCTGTCACAACGGGACACTTCCGCCACCTGCAGAAGACCTTCCGTGCCCCGCCCCCGCTCTTCCAGATATATGAAGACCAAGACCTGCTCATGAGAAGGCCTGCAAGCAGCAAGGCCAGCATGGAAACCAGCAGCTCCCGCAGAGGCAGGCAGAAGAGCCCCCCCCCCATCCTCCGCCCCTCCTGCACGCCTACCCTTCCCACAAGCCAGCAGTCCGTCCCCCCAAGGCAGACCAAGCTGAGGGGTCCTAGTCTGGATCCTGGGGCTGTTCAAGGGCAGACAGGGAGATAATGCCCCTGCTGACCTTCAGAAGGGAACACTCCCCCACAGAGAAGACCCCATCATATGAGCCCATTCATTCATTCGGTATGGAATGCGCTTATGGGACAAAATCGTTCTGAACTCAAAGCACATGCACTGAGCAAAATTAAAAATAAGAAACGTTATCATGTCACGTCCCCCACCCCAGCCTGGCCGTAGTGGATAAACAATACCCCACACCCAACTGTCCCCTCCTCCCCCGGCTAAGGAAGGATGTACTGACATTTAGAGCAAGCTTTTATTAGAAAATAATTATTTGCTCATTTCATGGACTGAAGAACAACAGTACCAGATGGGGGCCTGATCCCCCAGTATGAGGGCAGCACCAGCGCTGATGTTGCGTTCTGGGCAGTGTGGGTAGGGATATCTGTGACCTCCATCACCAGATCTTATCTCCCACCTTGGGCCGGGCAGCCCGATATCAGACTGCCCGCTTCTCTGCTGGCAAAACAGCCGGCAGGCAATCAAGGAGTTGGGGCTGTCCTCCCAGAGGAAGAGGACAAATGTCTGCTTCTCCTGAGGGGACCTAGGTGGCTGCCCCCGGCTGCAGTGGCACCCATTGGGCTACAGCAGCATCCCCAGCACCCAGGCAACTCAGGATTGGGCTGCCAGTCTCCTGTCGGAACTGGTGAGGGCATCTGGTCTGGATGCCTTTAAGAGGGGATTGGACAGATTTCTGGAGGAGGAGTCCATTGTGGGCTTCTTAGGTTCTTAAAGCAAGAGAAGAGAAGGGGCGATTATTATTTCGAACAGGGGAGGCCAGGCCAATGCATGTGTGCCTTTAGTGGTCCGCAGACTCTTTCTAAGTGGCACACACCAAGTCACCACATATTTTTGAGAAAAAAAACACATTTAAATAACAGCAGTAGTTTGCTTGAGTTAGAATCATAGAATCAGAAGGTACCTATAAGGCCATCTAGTTTAACCCCCTGCCTGTAGCAGGAAATCCTCCTACAGCAGCTCCAGCAGGTGCCTGTCGAGCCTCTGCTTGAAGGTCTTCAGTGAGGGAGAATCCACCACCTCCCTCGGCAACCTGTACCACTGTCGAACAGTCCTTATCATCAGATGAGCCCTGCTGGATCAGGCCAAAGGCCCATCTAATTCAGCTTCCTGTATCTCACAGTGACCCACCAGTTGCCTCAGGGAGCACACAGGACAACAAGATGCCTGCATCCTGTTGCCACTCCCTTGCATCTGGCTTTCTGAGGTAAATTTCTGAGGTAAATATGAGGTAAATAAAACAGAATTTGTTGTCCTGTCAGTGGGGAGGGAGCTATAATAACTTGCATCCCAACCTGGACTTTAAGAACTTAAGAAGAGCCCCACTGGATCAGGCCAAGGGGCCATCTAGTCCAGCTTCCTGGATCTCACAGTGGTCCACCAGGGTGCCTCTGTTTGTACCCATCTTCCTAATACTTTTCCCCCCCCCCACCCCATGGGAAAAGGAAGATAGGGACAGGCAGGCAATGTGGAGAGGGGAACATGAGCTCAGCAAAGACTGACACATCAGTTGAGGGTTAGTAGAGTGCCATGGTCCAAGGCAGAAACACTCTAGCCTAGGGGTGTCAAACGTATTTCATACAGAGGACCAAATAATGTTTGGCCCTAACTTTTGATCTTGGTACAAACTGGAGTACCTGGAGTGTAATGTCTTCATTATGATATTTCTGCCTCAAATGGCATTATCCATACATACCAAGATTTTCACAATTTTGTTCACTAGTGTCAAGCGTAGCTTGTTGCCCCCTTAATAAAAAAAAACCTCACACGAGGTTTATTTCAATTTACCAGTGCTTTCTCCTCCTGCAGAGGAGAAAGACCAAGTAAATTGAAATAAACTTTCTCCTTAAAGAAAATGTAATCAATCCTATGTTACTTGATGGAATTAATTACATTTGCAAGTGACCAAAAATACATACTTCTGAAGCAAAAAGGCAGATTTTGTTTTGAGATTATTCCATACTATGTGGAAAGGAATGCCTCTTTTAAAGAAAGCCACCTGAAAATGTTTTTTCCTGCTTTTTCATTTTTTTAATTCTGATTTCCAACCCTCTGCACCCCCAACTTATGGGCCCAGTGGGATCTCAAATTTAACTACTATGTACAACAAGCAAAATGAATACCATACTTATAAGAGGACTACAGTTCACACTGATTTTAAAATGACCCAATCACCATTACCTTTGTCATTAGAAGCCAGTGCAAACATAAATGACTTGCAGTGATCCCAGAAAATGATCATAATAACATTTCTGATTAGTGTGTAAAAAACAGATTGGAAGACAGGAAATTCAAGTAACAGATTTCTCCCTTTAGTGGCTACAGAAAAGAATCTAACCTCTTTTAAAAGCTTTTAATTCATGATGATGAGCGATCAGCACAGAGCACCAAATAATGAGAGAATCCACAAATAGTTATCTATCGTGCTGTTCCTACAATTTGCAATACAAAATTGGGATAAAAACATAATACTGCTATTTTAATCAAGAAATTTTGGAAAAATGATCACCCCTAATTACGATTCAGCAGAACTTGCAGCTCCAAAATTCATCAGCCCCAAACCCTCTGGCCTTCCTTTTAAAAAACCGTTTCTAGCCCTTAAGACTTTGAAGAGAGGCTATTTGCACAATTGGCACCATCTGAAAAACAGCAAACTTTGGTAAGCCTGCTTAGGCCCTGCTGCAGCATTTTCGCCGCCGCCCCCCCCCCCCCCAGCAGAACAGCAAAAACCAAGCTAGTTTCCAGTTTAAGCGGAATTCATAAGCAGACACGTCCGAGTCTCTGCTTTGCACCAGTGCCAAGAATTGGACATACCCAGGTGTTCCAGAGGGACACTGGCTGAAAATTACGCACTCATCCATTAGCCTAGAGCAATGTGCAGCTTTCCTTGCTTCATTTGTCAGTACATTTTCTTCTCCGTGCTTTTGACATTTGGTGGTTTGCTTGTTCCTGCTCCGTGGGAGGAAAGCCACGATTTTGTTTTACCATCTTGCAAGGGGTCCCCTCTATTCTGTGCCTTTGCTAGAGCGGCAGATATTTTGGGGCCCCTTCAGGAAAGTTCCTGCCACACTGAATGGAAGCCCCTGGTGGAGAGGCAGGCAAGCAAAGTTTTCCTCCCTACCCCTTTACCAATAAGGCCCCTAATCTCATAAGCTGGAATCAAGATTGCTGGGAGAAAGATCAACAACCTCAGATATGCAGATGATACCATTCTAATGGCAGAAAGTGAGTAAGACCTAAAGAACCTTCTGCTGAGGGTGAAAGAGGAAAGTGCAAAAATTGGCTTGAAGCTCAACATTAAAAAAAAACTTAGATCAAGGCAACCACTCCCATCACCTCCTGGCAAATAGAAGGGGAAGAAATGGAAGCAGTGTCAGAGATTTCCTGGGCTCCAAGATCACCACGGATGGTGATTTGCAGCCATGAAATTAAGACGTTTGCTTCTTGGGAGGAAACCTATGGCGATCCTAGACAACTTAATAAAAAGCCGAGACATCACCCTGCCAACAAAGGTTTGCATAGTCAAAGCTATGGTTTTCCCAGTAGCAATGTATGGCTGTGAGAGCTGGACCATAAGGAAGGCAGAGCGCCGAAGAATAGACGCTTTCGAATTATGGTGTTGGAGAAGACTCTTGAGAGTCCCCTGGACTGCAAGGAGATCCAATCGGTCAATCCTCCAGGAAGTCAAGCCTGATTGCTCCCTGGAAGGACAAATCCTGAAGCTGAAGCTCAAGTACTTTGGCCACCTCATGAGAAGAGAGGACTTTTCTAAAAAGACCCTCATGCTGGGAAAGATGGAAGGCAAAAGGAGAAGGGGGCGGTAGAGGATGAGATGGTTAGACAGTGTCACCGAAGCGATGGACATGAAATTGGGCAAACTCCAGAAGCTAGTGGAGGACAGGGAGGCCTGGCGTGCTGTGGTCCAGGGGGTCGCGAAGAGTCGGATACGACTTAGCGACTGAACAACAACGTGGACCTGGCCTGACTTGGCTTGCTGACCTTGGACTGGCTTGTGGATAACTGGACCTGGCTTACTGAGAAGGTGAGGCAGTGTTTGCTCCACTGCTGCAACAGAACTGTTTCAAGGGGAAACTAGCCAGCCTAGAGCGGGCAGCAGGGGCCTCAGGAAGACCCAGCAGGTGTTTCTGGCATAACAGTTGGGTATATCTTTCTCTTTCTCCCTTGCTCTTTGCTTCCCTTCTTTCCTCAGCTATTTGTAAAGCCTCCTCAGATAGCCATGTGCTGTGCTGTGGTGCAAGGGGTCGTGGAGAGTCGGACACGACTTAGCCACTGAACAACAACAACAAATCATCAAAATACCAGTAAATAATAACTATAATTTTGCCATGCTGCAATTCCTTAAACTGTCACTAGAGGGTGAAATGTTTCCAAGTGGATGTTGTTGTTGTTCAGTAGCTAGTCCTGTGAGACTTTTTCTGTTCCACCCCCCCCCCCGCCCCGCGTTCTCCCTCCTTCTCCTGGTCCAGCCAGAAGCATCCAGCGGTTTCTGTTCCCAGCAAAGCTTCTGTGTTATCAGCTCCGGCCAAACAGCCAGACAAAACAGAGAGGACTCAAGCTGTTAGTATAGGGGGATGGGAAGGACAGGCCAGCGCATCAAGGTGGATCTGCCTGCTTTTATCGATATTTGTGCTTCGGTTATGAACTGTAGGATATAAATCTACAAATGAATTAATTCAGCATTCCCAAAGTGGCTGCAAAAGGATTGCTATCATTTGTCTCAAGATATGCTACGATGAAAAATATACATGACTGCATTGTCACTTTTACAATCTGCAATAATTCAGAACAAGTGATATGATCTGGGCAATTAGTGGCTAATTATTGGATTAGATCAGGTTATTCTGGTAGGATTTTTTTTTCCATATAAGGAACAATTCCTCCGGTCAATTTAGGTCATTGGTAGCAGCAATGAAAATGTTTGCAGTGAAAAAAGATGTATTTAAACAAAACTATATTGAGAGGGGTCACAAATCAGGATTTTCTATGCTTACAGGAAGCTACTTGTTATTTTCTGGAAGAGAGCCAGCCAAA
>JAJKFI010000340.1:680-36137 GCA_029204185.1 Lerista edwardsae
CCCCCCCCTCCAGACTCCGGCCAGGAGAGCCTCGTTCGCCCTCCCCTTGCGCGGCTCCCCCCGCCTGCGCCCCCCAGCCAGACCAGGAGCTGAACGACAACCCCACGAGGAAGGCCCGCACAAGAGGGCTAGATTGACTGGAGTCGGCATCCCTGTTGAATTGATAGGAATCGAGTGAAGCCAGGGGGCGGTGTTAGCGGCCATGTTTGTGTGCCCCAAACAATCTTTATTCCAAGCATTTCAGATTGCTTTTCGCGTGATGTTTAGCACTTAATAATTTAGTCCTGAAATAAAAACTTACCAAAATAAAAACGTGTGATCGTGTAGAAACATCATTGGTAACCATATTATAATTTAATATGCACTTACAAGGTTTAATTCCGCATAATTATATTACTGAACACACCGGACGAAATGCTACTTGCTGTCTATTTAAACTCCGCTTACACTGTTTTGACAGACTTATTTTTTGAAATCTACACAACCAAAAATAAAGTGTGAACGGGAAGGAAAGAAAAAAAGGGGAGGGTGGGCGAAAATTAGATAAATATGTGCGTGTCCTGCATACGGGTGTGCGAATCGCTGCACGAAAAATGGGATTTAATTTCCACGGAAAGATTCATGTATTCACATTACATTGGTTCAATAAAACTACCGTTCAGTGAGTACAGAATTTTTGAAGCTGTGTAATTTCTTGTTGTTCCTAGCAGTCTTATTCACCATTTTCAGACACCCACTCTTAATGGTCTAGAAGGAAAAAAAAATATTTCTCCCCTCCTTTTTCCCCCCTTCCCGTTTACACGTTTTTTCCCGCCTTCCATTTTCTACTGTAATATTTTCAAAATTCTGAACATTAACAGAATTTATTTTGGGGGGGGGGTGAGTGTAGAAGTTTAAAAAAATACTCTTAATAGTGTAGATTTCAAAAAATAAGTCTGTCACAATAGTGCAATCTGAGTTTAAATAGACAGCAGGTAGCATTTCGTCCGGTATGTTCAGTACTATAATTATGAGGAATTTAACCTTGTAATTGCGTATTAAATTATAATAAGGTTACCAATAATGTTTCTACACAATCACACGTTTTTATTTTTGTAAGTTTTTATTTCAGGAGTAAACTATTCAGTCCTAAACAGTACCAGAAAAGCAATCTGAAATGATTGGAATAAAGATTGTCTGGGGCACACAAACATGGCCGCTAAACCCGCCCCCTGGCTTCACTCGATTCCTATCAATTTAACAGGGATGGCGACTCCAGTGTATTATACCTCCATGGTATTTCTGAAGCCCGTTGCACTTCCCAACTGCAGCCACCGGAGGGCAGGCTTCTCGGCGTGCGGGAGCCAGGAGCGGCGCGTTGCCGTTAGCCAAGATGGCGGCGTCGGGACTGCGTCTCTCCGTGCCTCCCAGGCGGCCTCTCTGCGTGTTTAAACGCTAAAAACAATAAAAAAGAACGGCTCGGGCTTAGGCGTGGCTTTCACACGAGTAGGCCCCACTATGTGAACGCAGCTGCTTTGGAACTGCAGCTCCGGAAGTAGGCCTGGGGTGCTTTTTCCACGCATACGGAGCGAGTGGCATTTCGAATGGGGACCGGAAGTGTCCTGTTGCGCGTCGCCTTCTTGAGCCTCTCTGGGCGCGCCTGCGCGTTCCTGCTGCCAGGCTTCAACATGGCGGAAGCGGAGGCAGCGTCTTGGGCGTGCCGGAGCGAGCTGCGGCGCGCTGCCCTTAGCGAAGATGGCGGCGATGGAGGTCCGGCTCCCCGTGGCTCGCAAGCGGCTGGGGCAGACCCTGGCCAGGGGGGCTGCGGAAGGGGGCCGCGACCTGGTGGCTCCGGGGGACACGATCACCACAGACCCCGGATACATGAGGTGAAGGGGGGGGCAGTGCCCGGGGCCGGCTTTTCCTCGTTGGAGCGCTTATGGGGCACTGACCCCTTCCTCCCCCCATAGGAGAGGGGGTGCAACGGGGATCACGGGGCAGAGGCAGAACTGTGCACCCTCCAACTAGACCCTCAATGCATCCTCAGAATCTTAGCTCCTGAAGCCTATTTCTGAAAGCCAAGGGTACCTCTGAGCATGTGCAGAGTTGTTTTTTTTTTTTTTAAAGAACGCATTAGTGAAGTCTTATTCTTTGAACTCATTATTTGGAATTAGTATATTTATAATAGTCCTACCCCTGCTACCCCCGTCACCCCCTTCTAACTGGGCAAGAGGCGCTTTTTCACGGCGTGCTCCTCTTATATTTAGCAGGGGGAGTGTACCCTTTCCACCCCAGCTCAGTGTCTTTTCTAGTGCCTTTTTTTGCTGCATTTTTTTTTAAAAGATTGTGAGCCATTTACATTTATTGTTTGCCTGTAAACTGCTTTGTCAACTTAAATACTTTTGTTTTGGTTGATATAAATTTTGCAAACTTGTGTTATTGTTCAAGAGGTTTTGCTGTAATGTTTTTATGCATTTAAGTTTGGATTGTTTAAAACCTCCTATTTTTAACCAATTACATTTTACAACATTTATAGCCTGCCTCTCATAGAAGTTTCTAGGAAGTTGGGTCAGATTCTTGCTCAGTCTGTATCAGTATTTTCAACACTAACATACTTTTGGTGTTTTGGATTTGAGGATTTGACTTTTTCCTCTGCCTTGCCTAGATTGAAGCTAGGGTATTTTCCATGCAAAGCTTAGCTACGCCCCTCCCTGTTAAAAAAACAAAGACACATTAGTAACTAAGTGATGAAACCACTCAAAGCATAAACAGAAATTATTAAGTGGTTATTGTCAAGGCAGCTGATTAAAAAAATACTAAATTTTTTAGTATTTAGAGTTCTTCACACTAACACAAAAGCTACTAACTTTCTAAAAGCCAAGGCAGAGATGGAGCCAACCTGATTTTTAGTGGCAAGGAGTTCCATTGATCCGACGTCACCGTTGGGATGGCCTTCTCCGAGCTTCTGCTGGCGGTGGGACTTGCAGAAAAGCACCCCACCTTGCCGACTTCCAATCATAGTATTTAGAGTTGTGAAGAAGGGGGGGGATTTTGGCAGGTGCAGCTCAACATGGAAGGGTTTCAAAAGCTGTCCCTGCCCAAATTCCCTCTTCTATGCAAGGGTTAAAGGTGCAGGCACTCTGTCCCGGCTTGGATCTGGTAACCCTAATAAGTAAAGTGCGCAACTCTGCGAGGCAGCTCAGCAGGTCAGAAGGGGGAGGGAGGGCTCAAGGGAGGATCGTTGCCTGCCTGCAAGACCCCTCCTCACGCAAAGCCGTTGCCTGTTCTCTTGCAGGGGCCACGGCACGTACCTGGGCGATGAGAAGCTGGTGGCCTCCGTGGCCGGCGTGGTGGACAGAGTGAACAAGCTGGTCTGCGTGAAGGCCCTGAAGACGAGGTGCGTGGCCGGACCGGGGGGGGGGGGGCGGTTTCGGGAGGGAGGCAGTTGCCTGCAGCACAATTCTAGGTCTACAATTCGGTCCGCGCTTATGCCCTGGCTATTGCACGCCGACGTAGCTGTGCTCCAAAGCCTGCAGGGCCCCACATTTTGTGCTGGCTTTGTGATTGTGCTGGAGGCTGAGAGCGCAATCCTAAACTGGAGCTAAGCCAGCAAAGTTCGGCCAGCACAAGGGCCACCGTCAAGCGCGTTTGGACCGCTCTTGGAGTCAGGGAGGGTGGCGCACGTCTGTGTGCTGGCCTCTCTGACTCCGAGAGTGGTCCAAACATACTTGACGGGGTCCCTTGTGCTGGCCAGACTTTGCTGGCTCAGCTGATGCCGGCCTGACTCAGTTTAGGATTGCGCCCCGAGTCTCCCGCTGGGAAGGGCCCCCTGTGCAGACTCTCCAAGTTGCCATCCAAGTGAATACCACTAAAAGAGGCGATGGAGGGAGGGGTTGTTGCCTGTGGCAGAACAGCGGGACCAGCCTTGGCTACACAGAGCAAAAGGCCATTCTGGGTGCAATAAGACGGTTTCCTATTGTTGACTTGGCTTGAGAGTTGCCTTCGCTTTGGTTGTGCCTGCAGGTATAACGGCGAAGTTGGCGACGTGGTGGTGGGCCGGATCACAGAGGTAGGCAGCCGTCTTCGGTTTGAGAAGGGGAGCTTGTGTAGGGTCATGCGTTTTGCACGCCCTGCTTTTTGGGGGTTTAAAATCCATCCCCAGTGTAACTTCTCAACAACGGCTAGACTCTGATTTTTCAAAATTCCTTTTTATTCTGTGTTAAGACTTTGATTACAGATGCCGTCGACGGCTGTGCCGTAAGCACTGATAAATGTTCAGCACGGCACGTTTGGGAGCCCCTGCCCGGTGTGTCGAGAGGGCACGCTGCCGGACTGTTGTTCTCAGCCTCTCTCTTTATATTAGGTTCAGCAGAAGCGGTGGAAGGTGGAGACCAACTCCCGGCTGGACTCCGTCCTGCTGCTGTCCTCCATGAACCTTCCGGGAGGAGAGCTGGTGAGCGGGAGGGGGCTCTGTAGGTATCTGGCGTCACAGTGACGACCCTTCTGGCCGTGACATCACTTCCGGTGTGTCCTGGGCAGATGGTGGTTCTGAAAAGTGGGTCCCGGCGTTAAAAAACCTTCGAGCCCTGCTGCTTCGGAACGCAGCTCCGGGCCACAAGGTGGCGCTGCGTGGCTGTTGAGCGGGGTGGCTGGAGAGGAGCTGGGGTGCCCTGGCTGAGGGGAGCGATGGCTGCCGCAGCTTTGATTTGCTTTTGGGGTGTTTTTTTTCCCCTCCCCCCCCCAGAGGCGAAGATCGGCTGAGGACGAGCTGGCCATGCGGGACTACCTGCAGGAAGGGGACCTGATCAGCGTATCCGTGCTTCCGATGTGGGTGGACGCGGGGGGCGGGGGGGGTGGGGGTGGCGGGGAGGCCTGCCAGCCTTGTGGGCACTGTTCCTCGGCCCCCTTTCGCTTCTCCAGACCAGGGAGACGTTTCCTTTCGTCTGGACCCAGAGAGCTGCTGCTGTTCAGCTCGGAGGACGCTAAGTTACCGGGATTGTAGGAGTCTGGCTGCGTCAGGGGACAAGCTTCCTCGCCTTCCCTGCTCCTTGCATGTCCGCTGTAATCGGTCCGCTGAGTTTAGCTCAGCAGCCTGGCGGGAGTTCTCTGGTGAGGCTTCCGGAGATTTCCAGGTGCCTCTGCTGATCTTCTCTGGCAGTTTGTGGATTGGACCACCACAGGGGTGTGGGGGGGGACTTGGGAAACCCCGTGGGAACCGGGCCCTAGAGACGTTGTTTCCTTAAGCCTTCCCGGCAGGCAGAGGTCCAGGCCGTGTTCTCCGACGGAGCCGTATCGCTGCACACCCGGAGCCTGAAGTACGGGAAGGTGAGTCGACGGCGGGCGTTGGTGTCCGCAGGGAGTCCAGGGACGGATACCGAGCCCGCAGATAATGGAGTCCCGCGGATACCAAGGACCAAATATATGCCTCGGAGACTACCAGCTTCCCCCGTCAGAGCTCGCAAAGCCCTCTTGCCTTGCTGGAAAAATCAGCCACACCTGCTTGTGCCTGGCAGTCGACGGTGCTTTCAGAAAAGTGTCCCCTGCTCTCCCCCACTCTGTCTTTCCCTCCCCTCTCCCCCGGGAGCTGGAGTTTGGGCTCCGTGTGGCCAGGGACTCGGATGTACTTTGAGCAGGTGCCGTAGATCAAAATATCTTCTAAGTCTCTGCGCATGTAGGTTGCCGTCGGGGATTATCCCGCTCGGAGCGTTAGCGCTTTGAAGGATGAAAGTGAAGTGCGTTGACAGAATGGAGAATCAGAAGGCAGCAATTGGATTAAAGACAGGACAGGATTGTGGTGGTGGGGGGAACGGCAGGGAGGCTCTGATCAGGCAAGCCGAAGGCTGCTGCGTTCTCCACTGGGTGAGCTTTCTACAGACGGTCCTCAAGGGTAGCCCCACTTAAAGCAAGATGCGGTAGTCTAGCCTTGGTAGTAGTGTTGGCTTTTTGTGGGGGTCCTGGTCACGATTGTCTTTTCAGCTCGGCCAAGGCGTGCTCGTGCAGGTCTCCCCCTCCCTCGTGAAACGCCAGAAGACTCACTTCCACGACCTGCCTTGTGGGGCCTCCATTATCCTCGGGAACAACGGCTTTATCTGGATTTACCCGACTCCGGAGCAGAAAGACGAAGACGCTGGGGGTTTTGTCATCAACCTGGAGGTGAGCTCGGGACCCTGCGTTGGGGGGGGGGGGCGGGCGGGTGAAATGCTTAATTCCGGCTATCCCGAGCCGAAAAAAACAAAACTGAGGGTGACGGCTCAGAAACAAGTTCCTAGTCCTTATGGTTTTATTTACGCAGCCCCTGTCAGCAAAGAGTTCTCAAGGCGGTTTACAAAGCTGAAACAGGCGTGTTTGAATAAGGCTCGAGGGATGCCCCACTTTTGGAATACAGAGAAGCGAATTGTCAGGGCTCTGAGCATTAACCCTTGAGTTGCAGGAGAAGGCTGCGGCGTCCGTTTCCAACATGGGGGTTTCATTGGGGCTTTTTGTGCTGTGTCTCCTCCCCCCTGCCAGCCGGTGCCCCTGCCGGAGCGCGAAGTGATCTCCCGCCTGCGCAACTGCATCGTGGCGTTGGTGGCGCAGAAGTTGGCGCTCTACGACACCAGCATCCTGTACTGCTACGAAGCCTCCCTGCCTCACCAGGTAGCGGTTCTTCACCAGGTGTGTTGCGATGCCCGGCGTCTGCCCTCCTTTCACGCTTGCTGTTCGCCATTTTCAGATCAAGGACCTTCTCAAGCCCGAGGTGATGGACGAGATCGTGCTGGAGACCCGGCAGCGGCTTCTGGAGCTCGAGGGGTGACGGAGGGGGAGTGGTGAGGGTCGTGCCGGAAGAGTCACCGAGGCAGCCTGGCCTCCTCTTTCTCCCCATTGCTTAGCCTCCCTGAGAATCCCTCCCTTGAATTTCTCCCAGACCTCCTAGAAATCCCCTGCTAAAGAACATTAGTGGCGATCGAGAACCTCGACTGTTTTCTGGTTATGATGCAGCCAGCTTGTTGAACTTCTTTGCCACGGACAACGGCCAGGCCCGATTCCTTCTCCGATGTTCCTCCTCCTCCTCCTCACTGATTCACAACCTTGTTATCGGTGACATCAGGACCTGCTAAGACGGTGTCTGTGATACTGTGAATTCTTCCAGCTGTGGTGAATTCTTGTGGGGTTTTTTTTTTGTTGTTGTACTGGAGATGTCTACAAATTATTTCAATAAACGTTGTTGTTTTTTTAAAGATGAGTTGTGTACAGGAGATCTGAGAATTGTTGAGGCACAGAAGCCCTAGTATGCACAGAGCACAGTCAACCAAGGAAAGGACCCTGTGTCTCACAGTGGCCCACCAGGGGCTTTGGGGTGCACAGAAGTCAACAAGATAACTTCATCTCATTCCCACTCCGTCTGGCATTCTTAGGTTGTCTGTTCACCCTCGCACCCCGCAGTGAAGGCAGCAGACTGCAGCTTGGGTTTAAGTTGGTGCAAGGCTCAATGCAACATGGTGGTGGCAGCCAGAACTCACCTGGCCGGATCGTGGCCGCCTTTGGGATTCTTGCACACCTCGTGAAGACCTCTCAAGCTGAAGACTGCCCTGGCCGGCTGCAGGGCTCCTGCTGTACCAAGCGCAGGATCTGACAAACAGACACAAAATGAGACACACTCAAGAGGAGGAGAGATCTTATCACCCACCAGATTTCATCCAGAAAAACACAGTGCGGTGAGCATCAGCTGAACACTAGATGGCAGCCTCTACTCATGTCTTCCAGCACTATAACCTGGTGCATGGAAGATTTTATGTACATGTGCGCGCGCACACACACACACACTCTAGGAGAGAGCATCTGTTCCAGAGCTGCTACAAACTGATAAAGGATTCTTGGCACCGGCTGTGCATGAACAGGTCTGCTCAATGTTTGATTTGCAAATTGAGCAAAAAGTTCTGAGCGCAGTTAGGCCAGCACAGTTTGGCCGGCACAAGGGACACCGTCAAGGATGTTCGGACCACTCTCGGAGGCAGAGAGGCCGGCACACAGCCGCGCGCCATCCCCCGACTCCGAGAGGGGTCCAAACGTGCTTTACGGCGGCCCTTGTGCTGGCCGAACTCCAGGTTAGGACTGCGCCCTCAGTTTGGGAAATGCTGTGTCTCTGAAGCAGACAAAACTCCAGTTCAGCACGGCACATTCTGGAAAGAAACACGAAAACGGGGAGCACGTCCCTAATTATCCCATGACGGCTCCCAACATGTTGGTTCCCCGTTTTATTTTCCTGCAGCGATACGTCCTGCTGTGTTTTGGTTTAGCTGAAAACGCAAGGATGAAGGAAATCTTCCCCAACACAGACTTAGGTCAGAAGGAAAAAACAAATTTGTGAAGCGCTGGGCTGAGAAGACTGGCGATTACCAGCCTTTTTACTGCTCGGTTCAAGTCTCCCCCCCCCGACTCGAAAGGATGCCACGGCAGCTGCCTCGAGAGGCCCAGCTTCCTTCTCCGCTCTTGGCATAAAGCTGCATGAGAAGTCCAATAAATCAAGTACGGAGCGTTTTATTGTCACGTTTATTGGGCTCTGGGGGGGCTTTAGTGTCAGGTTTTGTGTGCTGCGTGCCTGCGCTAATAAAGACAGAGAAGCCTCTTTTTCCTTCCTTTCTGCCCGCGAAACGTCTTGTTCCAGGCGCTCTGCGCGGACAGCGGCCGATTAAGGGCTGGATTAATGATGGGGCTGCACAAGCTACGGAGCAGAGCCCCAGAGAAATGGGCATCCCCGCCGAGGTATAATTAGCAAGGCCTTTTATCAGAGCGGAGAGGACAGTTTCCTTATTTGTTGCACTGGAGAGCAGGAGATGGGGCGCAATCCTAACCTGGAGTTAGGCCGGCACAGTTAGGCCAGCAAAGTTTGGCTGGCACCACGGCCACAGGCCAAAGGCCCATCTAGTCCAGCTTCCTGCGTCTCACATGGCCCACCAGATGCCTGAGGGAGCACACACGGGACTTGCATTCTGTTGCCACTCCCTTGCATCTGGCATCCAGGGCTACCCTACTTTGAAAAGCAGGAGGTTACGCATTCCCCATCTCGGCTTGTAGCCTGCAGTGGAGTTTTTCTTCTAGCCATCTGTCCAATCCCCTTTCGAAGGCATCTAGGCCAGACTGCACACCTTCACCCAGTGGCAAGGAGTTCCACAGACTTAACTCCACCCCAGGGTAAAGCAATATTTTGTCGGCTCCAACTCTTCTGAAACTCAGTTTTTGTGGCTGTCCCCCGTTCGGCTGTTGCATGAAAGGGAAATCTATCTGCACAGCTGCTTGTGTATGTCTAGGAAAAGGGGGTTGCATTTGGGCCAATCCTTCTGGACCCATCACAGATTAGTGTGGGGAGGGCCGGCAGAGCAGGTCTTTGTCTCCAGGAAGCCATCTCTTTCCCTGCTAGCACAGACCACGTAAAATTAAAGGCATTGAGTATGCTAACATTTTGCTTCTCTTCAAGGCCTCCCGATTCAAGGAAATTTAGAGAAAACTGACCAATGTATCTAGGCTGGAGCATGCAAAGAAATGTCTCCTAGGATACTAAATTCTATCTGTGTACTATCAGTGCCCTCCCACGACAGGAAATGCAAAGATTTCTGGAAGTGTTGTAGTAAATGACATGATTGTTCTTTGTGTCTTGCCAAGAACTGTGAAACTAGTTTTAAGAGGAAAAAAAATTCCCTTGGGACGAGTGGCTTGGGTACACTGCCTGCTAAAGGTGGAGCAGTATTATGTGGGAAACCTTTATTTTCTATTGCTATTTACTTTGAAATTGTATCTTGCTTTATCTCAGCAGAAGATACCGGGCTGGCTCATTCAGGTGGCCAACTCAAAAGGTTGCCTCAGGGAAAAGATTGGAGGGGTTCCACAGGCTAATTACCACATTGGGTGAAGAAATATTTTCTTTTGTTCCAACTCTCCGGACACTCGGTTTTAGTGGAATAGATTCTGGTGTCCATCTATTTGCCTGCCCTGCTTTTCCTCCTCCTCCGTGGATGGGGAAATGGGGCCAGGAAGGAGATGTGGAAGGGAATATTGAGCAAGAAAATGGTCCGCAGCCTTTTTTTTTTTTGCCAAGAGGTGAGAGCCAATTGCTCATTTCACACAACCCATTCTCTTCCTCATGAAAACGACACTTGATCTGGAGTAAGTTGGCTGTAAATTAGGTTGAAGCAGGAAAGAAAAATCTTGTAAAGTTACCTTCAGCCAGGATCTTGTAGCAGCACTTTTCCAGCTAGGTGAACGACAGTCTGCTTGATTGGCCACCTTCCTTCCTGAAAGAAATAGAACATGGTGTGATGTAAATGGGGGGGGGATGCCAAGACCCCTACATTTATGTCTAGTCAACCTAAATTAGTTTGGCTCTTGGCCTGGCCTGACTCAAAGTTGAATTTGACGCATTTGCCTCTTTGGCTGGCTTAGGTGTGGCCTGAGTCAAGGCCTAGTTTGGCTCTTGGCCTTGCCTTGCCTAAGCTTAACTTGCCCCAGGTTTGAGACGGCCAGTGCTTGGCCTGAGTCAAGGCCTCATCTGGCCCAGGTTTGGCTCTCAGCTTGGCCTGGTTATGACCTGAGTCAAACCTTTTAACTCGCCCCGTGTTTGACACTTGGCCAGGGCTTGGCCTGCCTCAAGGCTTGCCTCCATTTTGGCTCTGGGTTTGGCCTGAGTCAAGGCCTCATCTGGCCCAGGTTTGGCTCTTGGCTTGGCCTGGTTATGACCTGAGTCAAAGCTTTTAACTCGCCCCGTGTTTGACACTTGGCCAGGGCTTGGCCTGCATCAAGGCTTGACTCCATTTTAGCCCTGGGCCTGGCCTGAGTCAAAGCCTCATTTGGCCCAGGTTTGACTCTCAGCTTGGCCTGGGTTCGGCCTGAGTCAAAGCTTTTAACACCCCATGTTTGACACTTGGCCAGACACTTGACTCCATTTTAGCCCTGGGCCTGGCCTGAGTCAAGGCCTCATTTGGCCCAGGTTTGACTCTGGGCTTGGCCTGGGTCCAACCTGAGTCAACCTGCGCTTGACCCTTGGCCAGGGCTTGGCCTGGGTGACCGTTGCCCTTGGCCTGAGCGCGTTGGCCTAACAGGCCCCGCCCCGCGCGCCTGGCCCCTCCCCCGGGCGGGGCCGCTTTACCCTTCCCAACATGGCCGCCGCCGCCTGCCGCCCGCGCCCCGCCCCTCGAGGGAGGCGGCCCCCGGCAGGCTGCTTTTCCTTCCCAAGATGGCCGCCGCCGCCTCCGGGCTGAGGGGGCTCCTGTAGCCCCGGCTGGACCGAGCGCTTCGCTCGCGCGCTGGGCGGGGGAGGAGGAGGAGGAGGAGGAGGAAGAAGAAGAAGAGGGAGCCGCGTGCAGGTGGGCAGGGGGTGAGGTGGGGCAGAGGACGAGCCGGGGCAGCCGCCCTGTGAGGAAGAGGAGGAGTGGGGCGAGCTGGGGGGAGCCTGGGAAGGGGGGGCGGGGCTGTGGCTGTCACCGTCTCCTCAGGCCTGCTGTGGGGGCAGTGAGGGGGCGAGGGGGGGTTCTGCCCCCCACCCCCCTGTTCTGAAGCGTCCTGGAGTGGGCGGCTTAGTTTGGCCCCCCCACATCTCTAGGGTGGGGCTCCCCCCTCTGTGGGTTGTGGGGAAGGTAGAGGGGGATCTGTGGGTGGGGCTCCCCCTCTTAAACAGCCCCCCACTCAAACATTGCTACTCTTTCCCTTTATGGCAACATTATTATTATTAGTATTAGTATTATTGGTATTGGTGCTTTCTCTCCCCCACCCCTCTTTTGTTTGCTGGTGCTGCTAAAGCAAAATCAATGAATGAATGAATTAATAAATAAATTGGGGAGGGGGTGTCTGCATTCTCCTCCCTTTTCTCTGCTTCCCCCCCCCCACATCCCCTTGAGACTCTGGTTTTCCACCCTGCACAAGGAAGCTTCGATTCCCCGCTCCCTTCTCCCCTCCAACCTTCCTTCCTTGCAATGGTGAGCGTTTGGAGCTAGTGTACTTTAAACACATGGCTAATAATATTGGTGATAATAATAATGGTTCTCCCCTCTTCTCCAGATCTCAAGACTTGCCCACGGAAGCTGTAATTCTCCCCATCCATCGCCCCTCCACTGACCTTTCTCATTACTAAAGTTTGGGGTGAGTACATGTCTTTTTCTTGGTTTTTTTTGTCTCCCTGGCCTTTCTGATTCTTATTTCTTCTCAGCCTGTTTGTTATTGCTATTGTCATTGTTATTGTTTTTGTTATTATTGCTGTTCTCTTTCCTCCCACCCAGCAGGGCCTTAATTTCTACCTAGCCCAAAGGTGCCTTAAATTTACACATCCCCCTCCAAGTATTTTCTTGTTTTGCCTCCTTTCTAACTTCCTGAATACGACTGTCTGTATAGTATGCCTTGTGTGTGTGTGTGTGTGTGTGTGTGGTTTCCCTGTACCCCTCTTAGTCCTCTCTACTACTTTGGGGGCAAACTTCACTGTTCTTGATAGACCCCATTTTTTTGGCACAGTTGTCCTTTATCCTGCAAGATTTTTTCTTCTTCCAATCATCTCATTCTTCTTCCTTCCTTCCTCCTACCACAAAATGCATTAGCACGTAGCCCACCCTGACTGTCTTGTTCCTCTGCTCGGCTTGTCTAGTCTGTGACCACAATAAAGTTGTATTATTATTATTATTATTATTATTATTATTATTATTATTATTATTATATTCCAGCATCTGTAGATGGGAGGGGGTGGGCAAGACTCCTGCCATTTTAACATCCATTGAGCACCCATTTATGTAAAATAAAATTTTGGTTGCCCAGCGTTGTAAAACATCCATGTTCCTTCCTCAGTTCTCCCAGAGCAACCCGGAGCATCCTCTGACAACACCCCCCCCCCAAGGAAAGATTGTTGGCACTAAACTGGGATGAAGCCAGCTCCATCGCCCCACCTCGATCACTTCTGGCTCATGTGCAGAAACCTTCCTCCTGGGGAACCTCTTCGGACTAACTGCCTCCTTCCGCCTAGGAGTTGCGGATATCCTGCATGGGGTGACGTTTGTGCCGTCCACGTGACTGGTCAGGGGCACCTCAGTGGTACTTGTTTAAGCCTTATGGTGGTGTCGATGTAACCATCGGCCGGGCTGCTCAGTTGACTCTTAACACTTTCTACAAGATGACCTCCGTCGACTCACTTACGTGGCTTGTCTTCACCAGAGCATCAAATGTGACAGTGATGAGAGACTGGCTGTGAGTTTGGAAGAGACGGTGAATTGCTCTGAAACCTACATCAAGCCTTGCAATGATGCCTCAGAAGTTTTGAACTGCTCATGATTTGGGGGGAAACAGTCATGACTCTGGCACACTTGTGCGTCGCGGACTTGCATAATACTTGAAGCCAGATGCTTGTCGTTTTGGCCTGTGATAAGGTGAATGCTATGCCAAAGGAAAGAGGGGGCATTTTGAGACCAATTTACGTGATATGACATTTTTTCCCCCTGCCTTGGGTCCATGGTTTGCGACTGGGTAGAAGATGAACTTCTAGCCAGGTGGAAAGTTGGGGACGAGAATATTTTTTTAGTGGCCTTTCCAGCTACTCAGTGCTAATTTTCCGTCTTTTTGCCAAATGCGCTGCCGAAAAAGTGCTGCCTGACTTTGAACTCTGTGCCTTTCAGTGACCTTGGCTCCGGCCAAGCCACGCAGCTGCTGTGAAGCGCCCTGCCAGTCTGGAAGATCGGTGTCGTCTTGTGGGGGGGAAGGACGCCTGCTTTTCGATCCTTTATGGGTCAGCAGCCCGGAAAAGCCCTTGGGGACCAGCGAAGGCCAAGTCTCTCTGCCTTGAACTTCATCAAAGTCGCGGGGAAGAAAGAGGCGTCTCGGCATGGGGGTCCACCCTGCAATGTTTTTCAGGAGCACGGTAAGAAAGCTTTGCCTGTCTTCAGCGTGTACGCCTTTGCTCCAGTTGCTTTAAGCAGCTTAATCTGTATGTGCTGTACCCAGGGCAGCCACAGAAGCATCCCGTTTTTGGAGATCTTCGGAGAGCGAGAAGTTCACAGAAGCGGGCGCTGTGCTCTTTGAATGTAATGTAGGGCAACCCTGGTATAAATTTGGGTTAACCGAGCTATTTAAGAGGGGCCTGTATGTATCTGAGACGTAATGAAACCCACACATGGGATGGAAAAGTGGGTAAAAGGAAGTCCTTATACTTTGTACACAACACCAGAATCGGAGGGGTGGGGTGGGGTCCAGTAAAGTTGTTTGGCGGGAGACAAAAGGAAACATTTCTTCGCCCAGTGTGTAATTACTCTGTGGAACCTCTTGCCACTGGATTGGACAGGTGGACAGAGGAAGCGTCCGTCTCAAGTTACAAGCTGTGACGGCAACCTTCTGGTCTTGGAAGAAGGCTTTCTCTGAGTGCCAGATGCAAGGAAGTGGCAGCAGGATGCAGGCATCCTGTGTTCTCCCTGAGGCATCTGGTGGGCCTCTGTGAGATGGCCGGGCCCTTGGCCTGTTCCGGCAGGGCTCTTCTGATGTCCTTGTGGGTCTGGCCGAGGGGTTCTGCTGAAATTTTGCAATAGCAGACGAGTCCTTTTCAAGGCAGCCTCTCAGTCAGCTGAGAAGGGCGTTCCTTCATTAGGGCATCTGCGCTCTTGAGCGGAGCATGCGATTGACAGTTTTGGGTCGCGGCCTCTGGAAGCAGTCAGGCCAGCAGCTTTCCAACGGCTTCGCTTTTGGGATACGCTTTCCACGTTGGCCTGCAGGCCAAGCCATCTTGGTGCATCTGCCGTGACGATCCTGTTCATCGCCCTGAGTGGTGGCCTGACGGGCAGGGGCCGCCTTCTGCAGTTCCTCCCCTGATTCGGAGAGGAAGAGGGCATCGGAACAGAGGAGAATGGGCAGAGGAGAGCCGGGTGGCAGCGTTTGCCCAGTCTCGCCACCACCCGCATCTCCTCCGCTGTTCCCGTGTGGCTCCCTCCCCCGGAAGTGGTGGGGGGACGCGTGGCACAGCTGGGGACTGGCCCTGCTGGATGGCATCTCCGGTGCCCGAAGGTCTGGAGGGCCAGTCCGTGGCTCCTAGCCAGGACGGCGATGTGGTGCCTCCCCAGTTTGGCGTGCCCCCAGAATGCCAGTCAAAGGGGAACGACTGTGGGCAAAATAGATAGCCTTTCTCTCCCGCTGGTTGGGCCCCCCGGAGGCAGCTGGTGGGGAAACAAGCGGCTGCGCTAGTCGGATCAGTGCCTGATGCGGCAGGGCTGGCTCGCGTTTCACCCTGACTGTAAACTCTTCCGGGTTAGTTTCCGCCTCACCCCCTTCGTCCTTTCCTCCCGTCCCTGCCGCGCTCGGTTTGGCCAGCCCCGTTCGGCCTCTTCTCCCTCCAGCCCACTCCAGCCTCCCTCCTTGCCTCTGGAGCCTTCCAGCAGACTGAACTTTTGACTCCCCGACTTCTCCCTGACTCCAGCTCGTCTTTCCTGCTGCCCTCCAAGCCGCGTTCCGGACCGTGACCTCGTGCCACGCCCCCAGCGTCTCTTCCGCCCCGCTCCTTCCTTGTGGGGCCGTTTCCCATCCGAGGGGGCCTTGCCCTGCTGGTCTTCCTGTGCTCCCCGGGGCCGGCCAAGGCAGCTGGTCTTGGATCTGGAAGTGGTCTTGGACCCTTGTAAGCACTCTGCGTTCCTCAGGGGACGTTTTTCTTTGACTTTCCTCCCGGAGAGTCGAGTTTCCAAAATGTTGGTTTGGTTCTCGGAACCTCTTTTGCGGTTGTTTCTTATGGATGCACGCCTGGGGCACTGTTTAAGATGCACTTTTTTTTTTGGCCGAGCGGCTTCCGAACTTTTGCTGAACTGTGTGCCTTGGTGGGGAAATAGACCCGTTTACATCTTCTAAACCATAGACTCGTGGAGCGTTAAGAGCTGGAAGGGGCCTTGGAGCTCATCCAGTCCGTTCTCAGTGCAGGGAACGATGACAGCAGTCCTGATACGGCCGTCGGATGCATGTTAAGAGAAGTACGGTCACTTTTATCATTCAACTGGCAATCATTTCAAATTCAGAAGCATTCCCAAGGCTAACGTGTGCTTGCTGTTTGAGCTTTTCCCAGCCATAGTGTGTCTAGTGTTTGTTTAGACCTTACTTTTCCCACTGATATTGGCTTCCAGAGTGTCTTAAAATCCACACGGCAGTTCCAGTATAATTTGGGATTCCAAGCGGGTACGTTGGTGCTTGTTGCAGCTTACGTAACGCCGTCGGTACGCCATTGAAGAATTGGTTTACCACCCTCCCTCCAAGGAGCTTTCCTCTGGTATCCGCCGTGAGTCAAATCTGCGGATACTGGGGACCGGGGGGGTTGGGGTTTGTACACTGTCTTTTTGTTCTCACATCTGCAGGTGGGGATTTCTTGCATGTGGACTTGCCACAAGCAAGGGCTTCGCCATAGGTCGAAGTCCACGCTGGTCCTTGGTCTCCAATCCTCAAAGAAACCGGTGCTTGGGAAATGAGTGCTCTGGGTGTGTGTGTGTGTGTGTGTGTGTGTGTGTGTGGTGGCGGCATCCATCAGATTCACAGCAACTGCTGCGGTTGTTTTTGCACCAACCCTTCTCTCTTGGCGCCGGTGTGGCAGCAGGAAGCCTGGAGCGTGCGCTTCTGCGCTGGGGGGGGGCGATGCTTTTGTGTCTTGCACGCACGCGCATGTGTGTGGGATTCGATGCCGCGTGAAGCAGAGCCATCAGGTAAGAAGCCTGCCACCGCTGGAGAGAGGTGGGATGCAGTACCAGCTGCTTTGGGGATGCTCCCGGCCTGTGAGCAGCTGCAGCGGTCCTCACTGACAGATGTTTCCTCCCCTTTAGAGATGCTGCGTCCTAAGCAGCCTCTGAATTCCGACAGATGTGCCATGCCGCTGGACCGTGCAGCGGGATGTTAAGAAACCTCCACGTGCCTGAACTGTGGAACGGGTAGCGGGGGAAGGAGCTTGTTTGGGGTGATCCCATGGGAATGAGGGTCATTGAGGGAACTGCTGCAGGTTTCCCAACTGTTAGGAGCCCATGGACCACTGAGGCAAAAATTGAAATTGTTGCAGGCTCAAGCACCCGCCTGCGCACACAAAATACATAAATTTGTCATAATTAGAGAAGGTGAATTAGAGACGTATTAGACGTGTTCCTTACAGAGAAGCTCTTGTGGATTGTGCAGCTGCAACTGCGTGCGGCCTGTTCTCTGCCCTCTCTGGTGGTCCGTGGGGAAGTGTCTCCTGCGTGAGAACTCCCCGATGGACTGCCAGTAAGGGCCGAGAACGGACCTCCGTCCGCCATCGTAGACCTGCACTTCAGCGCTGGTTGTGGGGGGCCTGTTCTCTGCCCTCTCTAGCGGCCTGTGGGGGGCGCTTTCTCGGCAGGAAGCTGGATGCGGTCGTGCGTCTGAGGTCTTGCAGACCACTCCTCAGGGTCTCACAGGCCACAGGTAGGGAATGGGTGCTTTAAAGGAATAACATTGTTTGCCCAGTGGTGGTCTCTGACCAGAAGCCCTGTGCATTGGCAGTGGAAAAAGTAGCTTGTGTGATATGCTTGAAAAAGACCCGCGTGCTTTAATTGAAAAGCGAGAGGGCAAAGACTAGCATGAAAGGGAAGAGTGAATCAAATCCATCTGCCATAGGAGCAGCCGCCGCTCAGCCTGCGTACCTTTGTGTATACTCCCGTGTGTGCACGCACGAGGCAAACTGCCTTCCCCGATCATCTGTCTGAGCGGATGCGCGACTCCCTGGCCCAGACAGTGCGGCTTCCTCCCGTTCCTTGCCCCGCTGTTTTATGGCAGCGTGTGCTGTAAGTACAAGCTTGCGGCGAAAGCGAGGCCTTTGGAACGGCAGCCTGGAGGGCCGTTAACGTGGGGCTGACAAGTGCTCCGAATGTGCCTGTAAGTGGCCGAGAATCCTTCCCCCAGCTGGGCAGCGACCGTTTTCTGCCTAATTCGCCAATAAATAGATGCTTTGCCTCCTCGGTCACCTCCCTACCCTGGTGGATAAAGAATAACCGTGCTTGAAATGCTGCCTTTAAAAGGGGTGCAGGCAGGCAGGTAAAAGCATAAAAACAGAAAGTCCTTGCAGTGGCATGCAATTTGTCCTTTTTTTTGGGGGGGGGGTGTATTCTCAACTGCAGTTGTGTTCAACTCTCTGTAGCGCAGTAGGCCCTTGCTACCTGCAGGGTATCGGTTCCGTGGCCTCCCGCGGATGCTGAAATCTGTGGGGGCCAGGGTTGGGGTGCTGCAATAACTTACCTAGAGACTGTGTCAGGCCCTAAGGAGGTCACACCAGCCTCCCAGCCGCCTTAGACGTCCTTCCGGACTCGACTGGAAGCCACGTCCTATTCTTGTGGGCAGCTTCCAGTTGCCCACAAGACGGGAGATGTTTTTTTCCCCCCTATAGTTTTATTTTTATTAGAACAAAAACAAAGAAACTCGCAACCACCGAACAAGAACCAAACAAGGAAAACCAATTTCAGAACGTGTAAAGCAAGCGTGGAATGATGCCTCTAAACTGCTTACGACCATACAGTAGAACTGCTCAGATTAAAGACGGGGTCTCTTAGCCAGCCTCTCATTCTTCACTTCAATACTTCCTTTAAAAAAAAAAACTCCTTATCATTTGTTTTAATCCCCAGCAAAACGTTTTACGTGTAAACCGTCCACCTGTTCATCAAGACCGTAATTCTTTACGCCCAAATTCCCCTTTTCACGCAGGAAGTCAGTGAGTGGTTTCCAGTTATTCATACGTGACTTTACTGACTTCTCTTTGAGTAGAACCGTGAGGGCCCGGGAGGCGTTCACTGGGAGCCACCAGTGCACAAGGAGGGCCCTCCCTACAGTTCAGGTTTTCCAACTCCTTTGTATAAAGAGACACAACCCTTCCCACCCCGGTGAGTGTCTACCAGGATTGGGGCTGACCTGATATCTCCTGGAGCCTGAGGTGGGTTTGGAAAGGGAAAGGAGGGAATGTTGGAGTGAGGGTAGCAGTGGTCTGGCACTTCAAAGACTCCTCTATGCCACCCGGACCAAGGAAGGAGTCTGTGGAACTCCTTGCCACAGGAGGTGGTGATGGCATCTGGCCTAGATGCCTTTAAGAGGGGGTTGGACGGATTTCTGGAGGAAAGGTCCATCGTGGGCTATAGGCCATGATGGGTGGTGCAACCTCCTTACAAAGGTGGTGGGCTACTTCAGAGTACCGGGTGCAAGGGAGTGGCAACGGGATGCAGGCGTCTTGTTGTCTCGTGCCTCCCTGGGGCACCTGGTGGGCCGCTGTGAGATGCAGGAAGCTGGACTAGACGGGCCCCCTTTGGCCTGATCCAGCACAGGGGCTCTTCTTACGTTCTTATAATCAGACGAGGTGCGTTGACCGTCCTACACCTTGATTTAAAGCGGGGTCCAGCTTTGGTTTCAGGACAGTGCCGGAGGAGGCGAGGAAGCGCACTTGTGGTGGTGGTGGTTGTTTGCTGCTTCCCAGAAGTGCTGAGCTCAGATGTTTTCGGCGTAGCTGCGGCCCGAGTCCAGGGCCCCCGGCTCCTGCCGTCTGTGGAGTCCACGTTCCGCCTCGGCGGAAAGAGATGAACTCACGGTCCTCGGAGGGTTGCAGTATGTGGCGCAAAGGGGAGGAAGGCAGAGTTTGTTAGTAACGCACACAAACAAGGCCGGGCCGGAGCTGGTGGTGCAGCCATTTTACGGCGTAGGCGAAATATCGCGATAATAGATGGCAAATAAGCCTCCCAGAGTGTCAGAATCAGAGGTGGGCGTTTATGAAAATAACATGCAGGATCTTCTCCTCTCCCCCCCCCCAGTCACGTGTCTGCTACTCTCTGAATCTGCCGAGGTTATGAATATGCAGACGGGGTCAGAGGTGGGCCGTCGGAATGTGGAGTCATGCGCTGTGGCGCATCAGGCAGCCGCGTGGAGTGAGCTTGGTCTCTCCAGGGGGCTTCCCTGCGGGAGGCTTGGGATTGCACAGGGTTTCCCCTCTGTGCTGCGTTCTGAAAGGGCACACGGGCGCCACAGACCCCTGGCTTTGCTGGGGAATCTGCCTGGGAGCACGTCAACCGTTCAAACCTGTTACAGCAATGCCTCTTACGGTGAGCAGCAAAAGAGCAATCGTCCCCCTGCAGCCTTGCGTGGCGTCTTCCCCATCGGTTGTTGCCGACTGCAACTTTGGGACCCGCAGACTGATTTCGCACAGGTCCCGGCGTGCATCGTGGCTGAATCTCCTGGTCCTGACTGGAATGCTGCATGCGGCCTCCCTGCCTCACATGTGTGGAGCCCTTCATCAGGTCTGTGGGTTCGTGATGGCTGTTCCTGGCCAGCAAGGCTCCTGTTGAGAGGGTCTCTCTTTTCTGAGCACGGCTTCTCGGCAACTTCCTTTTTCACGGGCATGTCTTTTGTCACAGGACCACAGGGTGGCAGCAGGAGGAAGCACACGAACGGGAAGCGTTGGAAAAAACAACCCATGTCAGTCTCTGGCCTGACGTTTAGCTGTAAAGCTGCTGTAAAGCTGGGCTCCTCTGCAATATTATGGTGCCCTAGTCTGCAGTTATTATATAGGGGACGTGGTGGCGCAGCGGGTTAAACCACTGCCGCTGGGCTTTCCGACCGGAAGGTTGGGAGTTCAAGACTGCGCGACGGAGTGAGCTCCTGTGGCTTGTCCCAGCTCCTGCCAACCTAGCAGTTCGAAAGCACCTAAATGCAAGTCGATAAAGAGGGACCACTTTGGTGGGAAGGGAACGGCATTCCGTGCCCTACAGCGTATAGTCATGCCGGCCACGTGACCACGGAAGATTGTCCTCGGACAAACACCGGCTCTTCGGCTTAGAAACGGAGATGAGCCGGAGATGAGCACCGCCCCCTACAGTCGGTCACGACTAGACCACTCGGTCGTGGGGAAACCTTTACCTTTTAGTCTGCAGTGGGCTTCACTGGGGCCTGTTCTGTCAAACGATGGCCAGTAGCTTGGCTGGCTTGAAAGCGGGAATTAGACCAGCGCATGGAAGGGAATTCTGCCAAAGGTGGCTCTGCGTCACCTCCGAATTCAGCGACAGCCTGCAGTGGCCGGAGCGGGGGGGGGGCTGTGTGTCTCATGCCGTGGCGGCTTCCCAGACGGGCCATTGCGGAAGAGAGGTTGGCGGGCCAGAGTGGCCTTGGGCCTGATCCGCCAGGGCTGTCCTTCTGCCCTGACCCACAGCCCGAGGGCATGGGTGGGAGAAGCTGTTGGTGAATGCGTCACCTGGGCACAGTGGGCCTCCTTAGCAGCTTGTAACTGTGGGGCTGACCCACGTCATTAGAAGTGGCGACTGGGCACTGGACCGCTTCAATCTTCAGGGGAGGGAATGAATGTTGGAGTGCTCCATCCTCTCTCTCTCTCTCTCTCTCTCTCTCTCTCTCTCTGTGTGTGTGTGTGTGTGTGTGTGTGTGTGTGTGTGTTTAAAGAGGAGGAAAATTCCCTCTGCCGCCAACACAAGCACATCCACGAGAAGACCAGGTTGGACTTGGTCTTTTACCCTGAAATTTATTTATTTATTTTTGGATTTGCTAATTATGTTTGCTCAGGGTGTGGTTTGTTTTTTTTAAACAATGCCGGAAAGCATTCAACTGTGAGATTTCGTTTCCGCTCTCCTCCCATCGCTGTGAGCTTGGCCGTGGGCGCACCGTTCCCCCAGTTCGTCATGACCTTGCTTTAGGTTATCCTGCTTAACGCAGCGAGGCTCTGGTCAGCATCGGCATGCCCTGGAGGGTCACTTTAAGAGCCAGGTTGCAGCACAAGAGGCCAACTGAGGCGATTGCCTCAAGTGTCTGGTTAGTGCCTCCTCTGCCCGCCTCCTCTGCTCGCTCAAAGTGAACGAGGAGCATGGAGCAAAAAAAGAAATGTGGAGAAGAGAGGGGCGGCTAGATAGTTTCTGACACTCTAACCCACCCCCCTCTTCTCCTCTTGACTTCCTCTTTTGCGCTGTTCCTTTTCTGATCCAGGAAGTGAGAGGGGGGAGCAGTGCTTCTCATGAGTGGTAAGGGGAGGGGAGCATTGGCACATTGCCTTGGGTGCCAGGAGGTTTGGGGCTTGACTCCGCACCCCCTCAAGGGAGAGATGTTGGCGGGTCCTGTTCCAGTTGATACTACTCATTCCCTTTCTATGGCCGGGGGCGGGGGGGGGGAGACCAAGCTGCAAGCCAGGCCTTCCCTGTTTCAGATCTTGTATTGCCCATGAATTTCCACTGGGTAACCTTAGGCAAGTCACTCGCTCTCAGCCTCAGTCTTCCCAATCTGCAAAATGGGAATGACTATACTTACAGCAGTGGTTCCCAAGCCTTTTTTTTCAACTGGCAGCTCCCTTGTCCCATTAGGCCATTGACCCCCAGCTCCCCACGAGGGCTACAATATGTTGTATAGGGTGGTGGGTTTTTCGTGAGAATTCTGCAGCTACCCTGGCTGGTTTCCCCAGCTCCTGGAGGAGCCACGGCTCACAGTTTGGGAAACGGCTGCCTTGCAGGGTTATCACAAGGATGGCATTTAGATAATGCACCTGACGTACGTTGTGCGCTCAGAGCACTGTACAAATGTTCTGTGTGACTATTTTCAACAAGGTGGCGACTCACACACCTTCTCCTACGTCTTAAGATCTGGCCTGATGCTCTCCCTTGTTTCGCCTACAGCCTCGTGAAATATTGACGTTTTAAGCTCTCTCTCCCTGGGTATTTTTGAGATGTCTTTTCTGGCGATGAAAATCTCTCTTGACACGGATGTGCTCTTAGTGATTGAACTTCTGCCTCGTCGGTTGTCAGCCAGCTACGTTTCCATTATCCTGCATCCTTCTCCATTTAGATTAAAAAAAAATACCCAACAACCACCACCATCCGAAAACTAACACTCTGTGCACTTTTCCCAGCCCTGGTGTCTTTTTCCTTCCGAAGGCACACATTACTTTGATTGCCCTATAAATATTTCTCACCCGTCTCCTCCGCATTTGTCAGCTCTGACCTCACTTTGGCGAGCGCGTGACTAAAAGGCCAAGGAAGTTGCTGTTCGTCGTCAAAAGAGAGGATTCGGCAGCATTTGTGCGCCAAACCTACTGATCTGATTGAGGTGGTGGGCGTGATTTTTAAATTGCTCAAGCTTAAAAATGTTCTGTTGGGTAATGAGTCTCCGAGCTTGTTCACTTGCTCCTTTGGGCTGTTCCTGAAATGTCTTCTTGACGATAAATTAATCCCTCTAATTAGGGGCTGTTTTAAAAGTTGAAACAAAGGTGGGGCAATTTGCGCACCTGTACCCTTCCTCTTTCTCAAGCGCATCCATTTTCCTGTAAGTTGTCTCCTAGCAGAGCTAGTTTCTATGAAACTGACGGTGAGTTGGTTTTAAAGAGAGAGCACACGCTGAATAAGGTTAGGGGGCTGTTTCTTCGTGACTGCTAGCCAGCCCTGGCAAAAATCGTGGACCCTCATGCTCTCCATCGGGGAGAATTTTCAGCAGCTTGGAGTTTGGAACTGACTCCCTGTATCTTGGTGTGTCCTTGTTAAGAGATGGTGCTTGGTTGAAAGTTAAGTTCTCAGGGCAACAGCATCCCTTCAGCATCCTTGGCAGATACCACAGCCCGAACAGCCCTTCCTAACTAAGGAATTAAAGCAGATAATGGTGAATAAGGAAGATGTTTTAGATCAAATTGATAAACTACATATAAATAAGTCACCAGGCCCAGATGGTATACATCCAAGAGTTATTAAGGAACTAAAGAACGAAGTTGCTGACCTCTTAACTAGAGTATGCAACTTGTCCCTTCAAACGGCCACGGTGCCAGAGGATTGGAGGATAGCCAATGTCACGCCAATCTTTAAAAAAGGGAGAAGGGGGGACCCTGGAAACTACAGGCCGGTCAGCCTAACGTCTGTTCCGGGTGAGATGGTGGAAAGCCTTATCAAAGATAAAATCCTAAAACACATAGAGGAACAAGTACTGCTAAAAGAAAGTCAGCATGGCTTCTGTAAGGGTAAGTCTTGCCTCACAAACCTTTTGGAATTCTTTGAAAAGGTCAACAGGCACGTGGATGTGGGTGAACCTGTGGATATCATATACCTGGATTTTCAGAAGGCGTTTGACACGGTCCCCCACCAAAGGCTGCTGAAGAAACTTCACAGTCAGGGAATAAGAGGGCAGGTCCTCTTATGGATCCAGAATTGGTTGAGGGCCAGGAAACAGAGAGTGGGGGTCAATGGGCAATTTTCAGAATGGAGAGAGGTGAAAAGCGGAGTGCCCCAGGGATCTGTCTTGGGGCCCGTGCTTTTCAACTTATTCATAAATGACTTAGAGACAGGGATAAGCAGCGAGGTGGCCAAGTTTGCAGATGACACAAAACTTTTCCGGGTGGTGAAAACCAGAGAGGATTGTGAAGAGCTCCAGAAGGATCTCTCCAAGTTGGGGGAATGGGCAGCCAAATGGCAGATGCGTTTCAACGTAAACAAATGTAAAGTGATGCACATTGGGGCCAAAAACCAAAACTTCACCTATAGGCTAATGGGTTCTGAGCTGTCTGTGACAGCTCAGGAGAGAGATCTTGGGGTGCTGGTGGACAATTCCATGAAGGTATCGACCCAGTGTGCGGCAGCAATTAAGAAAGCCAATTCCATGCTCGGGGTAATTAAAAAAGGGGTTGAGAATAAAACAGCCAATATTATCATGCCATTGTACAAAGCAATGGTAAGGCCGCACCTGGAATATTGTGTCCAGTTCTGGTCGCCGCATCTCAAAAAGGACATAGTGGAGTTGGAAAAGGTGCAGAAGAGAGCGACAAAAATGATTACGGGGCTGGGGCACCTCCCTTATGAAGAAAGACTGCAGCGTTTGGGGCTCTTCAGTCTAGAAAAAAGGCGCCTGAGGGGGGACATGATTGAGACATACAAAATTATGCTTGGAAGGGATAGAGTTGATAGAGGGATGTTCTTTTCCCTCTCTCACAACACCAGAACCAGGGGGCATCCGCTAAAACTGAGGGTTGGGAGAGTTAAAACAGATAAAAGGAAGTACTTTTTTACCCAGCGGGTAGTTAATCTGTGGAACTCCTTGCCACAGGAGGTGGTGATGGCATCTGGTCTTGATGTCTTTAAGAGAGGATTAGACCGATTTCTGGAGGAAAGATCCATTGTGGGCTATAGGCAATGATGGATTGTGCAACCTCCTTACAAAGGTGGTGGGCTACAGGTACCGGGTGTAAGGGAGTGGCAACAGGATGCAAGCATCTTGTTGTCTCCTGCCTCCCTGGGGCACCTGGGGTGGGCCGCTGTGAGATTCAGGAAGCTGGACTAGATGGGCCCTTGGCCTGATCCAGCATGGCTCTTCTTATGTTCTTATGTTCTTATCCTTGAAGCCCCCTGCAAGGGAAGATGCAAGGAAACTTCCTTTTTTATGTGCCTGGGGGCCTCAATCCTAACGTGGAGATAGGCCAGCACAGTTAGGCCAGCAAAGTTTGACCAGCACAAGGGACACTGTAAAGTGAGTTTGGACCACTCTCGGAGTCAGAGAGGCTGGCACACAGATGCGCACCATCTTTCCTGACCCTGAGGGTGCAATCCTAACCGGCATAAGCTAAGCTAGCAAAGTTAGGCCAGCACAAGGGCCACCGTAATGTATGTTTGGACCACTCTCAGTGTCAGAGAGGCCGGCACACGGACGTGCGTCCTCCTCCCCGGCTCCGAGAGTGGTCCAAACGCGCTTGACGGTGGCCCTGGTGCCGGCCGAACTTTGCTGGCCTTACTAAGCCAGCCTCACTCCAGGTTAGGATTGCACTCCGAGAGATCCCAAGGCAGGCCAAGCTCTGCTGACGTCTGTGCAAGCCAAACTGCTGCCAGGATGCAAGCTTGGGAAGAACCTTGAAAGAATAATGAGCTTTCCACCTTGGTTATATTTACGTGCTCTTCCCTCCCCCCCCTCCCAAGTTGTGGATTTCAGCGAAGCAGCTCCGTAATTCCAAATTAGGAAGCTGTTTTTTTAAATAAATAAAAAAATCTGGGCTTGCCAACCTTGATGTTATGCAGCAATAGCGTGATGCGTCTTTCAAGGTTGCTGGTTGAGCTTTGAATCATCGTGCCGCCCCCTCCAACCTAGCCTGCAAATTGGTCACGGGCAAGGCAGCCCTGTAGCCTGCTGTCTTTTGAAAGAAGGGCAAGTCATGGTGGCCAAAAGAACAACAGCGGTGATGAAAAAGAATTGTAATAATAATCGAGACCACGGGATCGGCCGGCAGAGCATTTCGCACGATGCCAGAGGCTGGGCCTGTGCATGTTCCTTCTGCCAGAGCTTGTTTGGCACCAGCTGTGCTCCAGCGTGGCCGGACCGTCCTTGTGGCCGATTGAGGCCGCTGCCTCAGGCCAGCAAGACTGGCAGGAAGTGCCCACTTCCCTCAGTGTTCCTCCTCCAGCCCCACTTCCTGGATTGGGAAAAAAAGAGGTTCCCCGTAGCAGAAGTGTGGAGGGTTCTTCCACTCTGTCCCCCTCAAAGCACGCCCAGGCAAGCGGCGGGCAACATATGCATGCCCTCTGAGGCTTCAGGAGGCCTTGGGCCACCCAGGGTGTGCAATGGCACATTGGCACGGAAATAATATCTGCCTTTTCTGGTGCCGAACACTCCTTGCTTGCTTAGCAGGACTGCGGTGAGAATTCTGCAAGCTCACACATATGCCATGCTTTGCACACTCAGGAAATCCTCCATAAACGCCAACCTCGTGTTATTTTCCAGGGGAAGCACTGTAGGAAGCTGGCGCCATCTTGAGCTTCCGCCCCCCCCCTTTGGGCTGCTTGGGAAATGTTGTTGGCGTTGACTGGTGTCTCTTTTGATCCCCCCCCCGTCTAGGGAAGTTTTATCATCTTCCTTCCTGTTCCAAGCAATTACCGTTCATTTTATCTTCAAGCAGCAGCCCGTGGCAGTCTTTTCTTTTTTTTTTGAGGAAATCCATTCCCGCCCTTTATTAACCCCCCCCCTCCGCTCACTGGTACATTCATTAAAAAGAATTAAACGCGCGCTGGCAGCCATTAGTGGCCTGCTAATAGCCTCGCCATGGGAAGGTGCGGCAGATTGGAATAAATGAACAGGAGCGACAACAAATGAAATAACTTCACGGAATTATGCGCAACTAATTTGCTCCCCCCTCCTTTTTTTTTTTTTTTAAAGAAGCTGATTTGCGTGGATTGAATTCCTTTGAAAAGAGCCGGACTGACAGCCCTCAAAGACCGCCGTTTGACAGCTGTCAAAATAGGTGCCCGCGCCCGCGATGGGCCTGGGCTGTGCCAATGTCTCTTGAAAGAAATGCGCTTCGACCGTGCCACGGGGGTGTGTGCCGTTTTGGGCATCTCGTCCGTCCCAGATTTGGGCGCCTGACAGTGAAGGCCGTCGGGCACCAGCAGTTGCGTCCCCCCTGCAAAGCAGCGTCCAGACCCCGGTGTGTGTAGCTGAACCTGTTGCGTGCCGAGGGCCTCACAAGGCGCTGGGTGTCCCGGGCATCTGGCTCGGGCCTGTGAGACGCCGCTTTGCTGGCCTGCGAGTGGTTTCTCGCCTCTGGCGTGAGACGGGCTGGGGCTCAGATCTCAGCGACGTGATGCGGATGTCGGGCAGGGCGTCCGTCGTAGGGCTGTTCTGACTCATCATTTTGGAGAGGTGCTTCATTTTAGTCTCAGGTCGAGGTCACCTGGGGTTGGTTTTTTTTCCCCCATTGGCAGCAACCTGATCTAGACCCCTCTGAGACGTCTGGGACGAGCCCCAGCGCAATTGGCGAACGCTTTGGGATGTTGGCGTGTCTGCTACAGTGACATTAAATCAGTGGTTCCCAATTTTTCTTGCCCCGGGACCCCCTTTTTAGGTAGGACAATCAGGACCTCCCTAAGACCTAGGGCAGGAAGTGATGTCATTAGGCAGGAAGTGGTTATCGTTTTTAATGAATCCCGCTTTTTGAGCGTTGAAAGCACTCCACTTCCTTTTTAGAATGTCCTGGAAGTTTTGGATCTAAGTGACTCTTGCGTTTTGAGTTCCGGGATTGATTCGGCGCTGGGAACAACATTGCACAGGGCACATGGTGGCTTCTCTGTGCCGTTGCCGATCAAGGCGGCAAATTCTAGATAGTCGTCAGAGTGTTTACGTTCCTCTTCCCCGTGTGCTGAGACTCACCTAGGCAGGCACGTGGAAGGTGTGACACTCCTGTTTGGAAAGAGACGCGGGTGAGGCATCATCACCAAGACAAGCCCATAGCAAGGCTAGTTTCCCTCACAGCCCTCAAGCCTTGAGGAATTGGCAGTTCAGTGGGAAAGCCCTACCCAAAAAGAGGCTGCCAAGCTTCTAAAGAAGGTGCCCGGCTTTTAAAGATGTCTGCCCCAAGCTCTTAGCGACCTCCTGAAAATCGGTTCGCGGCCCTCTTGAGGGTCCTGACCGCCAGGTTGGGAGCCACTGCATTAGGCGAATTTTTCAGGGGACCAGTGTGCGTAGGATTCCTTAAGATTCGAAAGGGACTCATCATTGGTGCGCTCTGGGACTGTACGCGTGTCTCCGGAAGAGAAGCGGCTTTTCCTGTCTGGACGCCTGCCTGACCTCTTCGCGTTTCCTTTGTGCTTCGTTTTGCAAAGCGCCGCCGCTTTCCAGTGGCAGCTCTCAGAGGCAGCGTTCCACAAGCGGCACTCCTGACAATCTCAATTTTCTGCCGCTGTTTGCCGCGTTAGGGGCACCGACGTCGCCATTCAGAAGCAATTCCGACGAATTTGTGTGCGTGTGTGTGTTTTGTTTTCCCCACCGCAGTCATCTCCTCATTTGTGGCGCTCGCAGAGCCGAAAACGACGGCACAGTAATTGCCTGCTATTGAACGAGAGTTGCAGTTTTGAGGTTTTCTACCTGGGTCACTTATTTGATTGATATTTTAATTTGTTTTTTTGGCAGATGAAAGATAATGAAAACCAGTCTGGGGCTGAAAGCAGCTGAAAGGAGCCACTCTGGGGAATACTTAATTTTTTTTATATTATTATTATTCCTTTTACCCATTTTTCCCACAGCACACCCCTGCCCCCTCCCCCTCAGCGTTTGCGTGTAGTGTTTTCAACATCGTCAGAGCACATTAAGGTAGTTAATCCATGCAAGCCATTTCACTCTTGAGTGCATTGTTAATATATTCGAAGGGAACTTATTCTAATTTCCAAAAAGTGGTTCCATCAAATCCCTGCCTGCGCAGCTACTGTAAATGCAGTTGGAGATGTGTGAGCCTGGCAGTTGTGTGCAAAAATAACACACACGCTCATCCGTCTAGCTCAGCCTTGGGTATAGCAGCAGTTCCCAAACCGAGGCCTGTTTTTTTAAAATGGCACTTTGATCAAGACCCCACCTAATTTACGAGACTAAAAAAGCTGACCTAGAAAGAAATACATCTATTTATTTACAAGTAATATTTTTTAAAAAAACACCTTGATCCATTTCTCATATTGATGCAGCCCTAATGAAAAGCCTCAAGGCTTGAGGAGTTTAGTGATGTGACCCAGCCTTCCTCTGCCCCCACTACCAGATGGACTTGGGGGGGGGATACCAGAAAAAAAGACGCTCAAGCTTTTATCTTCCTACTAGCTTTTTGTGACCCGGCGTTGCCCGGGAGCAGACATTATCCCCAGGCTCTATTAGGAGGAGGAATGAGTTTGCTCTGCAGTGCACCCCCACCTCTGGGGGCGTAAGGGGGGCCCTACCCCCACAGTATATCTGTCCAGATCGTAAGGAATAAGTGCACCACGTGTGGTGAACATCGTTCCAGGCGTTCCAGAGTAATGGTGGAACATACACACAAATATACAAACCTCCCTCAAAAGTATGACATAGTGAGATCCATAGATAGACATATAGAACTCGTCCCTGAAATAACACAGTATTGCTGACATGGAACCCGAAACGCACACTATCACTGTGACATGAATGAGGAAACAGGGACACCCTAACCTAAGAGAGCAATATGAAGGTCCCACTTACTGTCTGCAGGTCCTGTAGCAGGACAGCCCTGCGATCCTCATGTGGCAGTATGAGAAACAGGCAGAGGTGGCCAGTTAGCTCCCTGGACATAGGCCCCTCTCAGATCCGACTGGGTGCTGGAAGTCTCTGGATCCTGCTCTTTCCACCCTGGGCCAGTCAGGCAACGCAGGCAAAGCATTTAGTTTCGCTTTCTGTTCTCCCTCTGTCTGGTAGCTGAGCTGCTCAGCCCTCCCACATAACCTGCAGAATCGCCTGTGACCACAGGGTGGCAGCAGACCTGTAGCCCCATGCAATCCCCTTGGTTCCTGACGATCTGGGCCCCCTCCCCGAAAACCGGGGGGTGTAGGGGGGTCTGACCCCCGCAGTGATTCCTTCCAGGCTGCAAGGAACGTGTGTGCCAAGTTTCGTGGCCGTGGGTCAAGGGACGGAGACGTGTATAAGGAACATACACACATACGTCCGTTTTTATATATATAGATATTTGCACAAGCTTGCAAACTGCGGGAGCTCAGCTGGTTGCAGAGCACTCTTGCAAACTGCGGGAGCCGAGCTCTATGCAGGACAGTGAGCAGCTCTCTGATGTTTGAAGAGCCTCAGTGCTTGTGGCAATGAGTTATGTGATCTTTCCATCACCCCATGTTTTCGTTGAAAGGCTCTGCAAGCAGGTGCAGAATTGGCACCTTCAGAGATGCAAGTATTGGGGCTTGTGCGCCACCGAAGCCCACAGTGTAGTACTTCCCTCCGGCCACTCACTGTGGCGGCGCCGAAGTGCCGTGAAGTTGGTCGCTACCGTGGTGCGAGAAGTAAGGCAGCTTGGCTGCAGCCACCGAATAACTCAGTTTGAAATCCCTGCAGCACCATTTCTCGAGAGCTAGCACAGGCAAGGCGCCGGCATCTCAAATGATTCTTCAGCACAGGAGGGGGCTGGGAGAACGAATCCGGCTCACCAGTTAGAATCCATCCCCTCCACTTTTTCCACCGGCACTTGTCGCATTAGCTCTGCTGGTCTCTTGGCCTTTGTCCCGGCGACGAAGAGGCAGGTAGCAGTTTGCTAATGGTTTTTCGACATCTAGTTCCTTTAAGAAAAGAAGAAGAAACGGGGCCCACCGCATGAGCCGACACCACGCTAAAACCCCTTTGCCGTCACGCCGTGAGCTTTCTCGGGCGGAGATCGCAGCGGGCAGGGCCGAGATAGCTGGATATTTAAAAATAGGTGTCCAGATTTTGGGTTATGCGCCACTCCATAGAAACTCTGCAAGCGTAGGTGGCACTTGGACACGTTTTGCAAAACCTGCAGAGGCTGCCCTTCCACTTAGTGGCAGAAAGCATCAGTTGTGGACCTAACGTTGTGTGCGGGGGCAAGGGCCCCCGTGTGCGGAGCTCCTGGGGCAGGCAGAAGGCTGCGAAGAGGCACCCCGCTGCTCGGCGGGCTGTTTCGGCCCTCCCTTGGCCCCGCATGGCTCCAAAATGGTCCTGGCATGCTGGGAGGGCGTGCCGATGCTTGGGGAGGGGACAGAGAGCGACTGATGGGGGTGCAGAGCATCAGCCTGGCCCCTGGGCAGAGCATGGGCTGGGTGCGCCACTGCCAAAGCATCCAGCTGTTAATTTAATGCTAACATTGGGACACTCTAAAAATGTGCACCCCCCAGAACCTTTATCGAAGCAAAGCAGTCTTTTCTCTGTAAGGGGCCTGAGCCCGGCTGCTGGGGAATTCAGGGTCGGTTGGTTTTTTAGCGAAGCACGCCAGTATATGCAGGACCTGGCACTTGAATGCGGCCCCCCGAATGACGGCCCAGCAGCACGCCATCCTTTGCCGCACCTCCTCTCCCCGCTCCCTGGCTTCAAAAGGCAGTGCTGGGTGTTCCTTGTGGAGCCAGGGAACAGGGGGAGGAGAAGTGGTCAGGTGAGGGTGGCCCTTAGGCGAGGGTCTCAGCTGGCCTTGTGGATGGGCCGGCCCTGGTAGTTTTATCATCTCCATACTGCAGAACATGGACCCGAGACAAGAAGCTTGCCTAAGGCAGGCTGATGCGTGCGTGGCAGAGGCAGAATTTAGGGAAATTGGGAGTTGCCTTATCCCGAGTCAGACCACTTGTCCGTCCAACTCAGTATTGTCAACCCAGCTCAGCGGTAATTTTTCTCTGCCTGACCCAGCGATGCTCCCAAGAGGACGGTCAATATGCGATGCAGACTCTCTTCCACGGAGCTGCAGCGCCTCCCTGGAGCCGAATCGGCTTCCAGGCTCACAGCTCAGGCTCTCCGCCACAGTGCCGCAACAGCAGCTCCCCCCCATCGCTTCTGAGACACTTGGCATTTGGCGGTGCTTGTCCCGCTCGCCTTAAAAGCCAGTCCTGCTGTCGCATGTGTGCTGCGGCCTTCCGCCTGGTTAGCAGCCGCTGACTTCGGGGAGAGCAAACCCGCCTGCCAGCGTCACCGGGCGACACGTCCACAAGTGTCTTTTTTAAAGGCTCTGTTTTCCTCTAGGCAGGTGCGCCGCTGTGCCGTCCCCAGAAGCCGGCTGTCATTTTCTGTCATGTTTCCAGCCGTCCGGCCTAACTCCCACGTGGATCTGCGTAGGGGGCACGTGGCCGGGCCACTCCCCCGAATGCACCAGGGAGATAACGGCGCTCTGACCACGCTCTCCTCTGTTGCCCTTTGCCGAAGCCTCGGTGCGGTTGTGCGTCATCCCAAGCAAACGACGGGCAGATCTGACCTGCCCCCTGCCGTCTTACAAGTGCAGTTGGCGTTGGGCGTTCACCCTGCCCCTCTCCTCCCGTGGGCCGCGTTTCGTGTGCGTCAGAAGCGCTCCCGTTTCCGTCGCCCGATTTTCAGCTGCTCGTCCGAATGACAGCGGCCCGTTGCTTGCAGTGGTGGGGCTGTGCTCATTGCCTTGCAGACGTCTCAGATGCAGCTGCCGTTTTAATGGTTAACGCTGGGTGCGTTCAGGGTGCTAACCGCAGAGCTGGAAGGGGCCTTCAAAGCCATCTGGTCCAACCCCTTGCTTGGAGCAAGGAAGCTCTTTCTGGGGCAGTGATGGCAAAGCTTTTGGGCCCAGTGTGTCAAAACTAAAGCAAATGCTTAACTTGACTCTGCTGGTGTGTCCAAACGAAAGAGAAATAATTACTTATATTCGTTTATTTAAACAAATGTGTGGTGCTGTGTATCACATAAAGAAGCATGAAATAATTACAAAAATGAAAAGATGAGTAAAACAAACTCAGTTTTTGTCAGGCAGTGGTGAACGTTGGTGTGTCACCCCAAACGTTGTGGCGGGTCACCTTTTGACAGGCGGGTCACAGGTTCGCCATCGCTGTTCTAGGGTGTCTCCTAAAGGGGCCGGCCAAGCCCCTACTTGAAGGCCTCTAGCGAGGAGAATCGCTGCTCGGTTCTTTGCTAGTCGGTTCCTTTGTAAGTGTCGATTTGGGGCAGTTCTGTTTTGAGCCTGCCAGACGTGTTTCTTAGTGGAGTTGCCGCTGTCTGTCGGCTGAACCAGCGGGGAGACGGCCCGAGACGTTTCCCCAGCCGAGCCGGTGCCAGTTGCTTTGGAGGGGGCGGAATTTGATGCCGTCGAGCCCAGCGTGACCAGCAGGTGGCCAACACAGTGAAGGCACGGAGGGGCAGGTCGTCGCCCACAGCGCATCCCCAGGGCTCCCAAGACACTCCCACCTCGGAGATCCGAGGAGGGGCGGTGATGGCACGAGCTCAGGAATGCCACCCGTGCGTGCCACAGGCTAATTCCGGGGATGGCTGAGCCCTGACTCTCCTCCTCTGACTCCCTCTGGCTGAGAGCCACGTCCGACCCAGCGGGGCTAGTTCAGGCTGCAGCCGGAGAGCGCGATCTGGCTGCCCACCCCCCAGGATTACGGTTCAGACGGCCGCTTCTCTCTCCTCTGGCCCGCCATCAGTGCCCCAAAGTGTGGCACCCGGACAGTACCCCCCCCTCCTTAGCTCTGCCCCTGCCACCCCCGAAAAGGCACGTTTGAGGGCTGGCCCGCCGTAGTGTTGCACGCCGTCCTGATGAGGAGGAACGGGGACAAGAGAGGAAGCCGCTTTCGCCTCGAGGGGAGGGAAGGCCGGGTTCGAAAGCCCTGCAGAAGGAAGACGCCACTCGCATTTCCCAGTTAAAACCCCAGACTCCCCACAGCTTGGGGGCTGCAGGAGGAACTGTTGTTCTCCCCCCCCCGCCGCCGAAAGGCCACGTGCAGCTTTTTCCAGTGGAAGCCCGAGTCGGAACGGAAGCGGTTGCCTTATTGGGGGCTGCCGACGGGGCCAATGCTGCCCTGGCGCTCAGGACCTCCTCTCCTTTCTCCCCTTTGGTTGCAAAGATGCAGAGAAGTGAGAGATCAGCCTGGCGAGGCTCAGGTGCCGCCCGTTTGCGCCTTGAATCCCGGCCGTGCCCGTGTCTCGTACCCCTGCGCTGGACATTCCGCGGGGCCTGCGTGCGAGCAAAGGGACGCGGAACCTCTCCTTAGGGGTGTTTTCTGTGTGCCGGCTTCCGGAGCGGCAATTCCCCATCTCGGCCGCTGGGCGACACCCTCCCAGAATTGTTCGGCTCCAAGCTGTACCATTGCACCTTCTTTTTTTGGGGGGGGGGGATACGGCAAATGAGCTTGTTTGAAAAGTTGGGCGCCCTAAACAGATGCAGTTTTACAGTGCCAAGAATTTAGGCATCATCCTCATTCTCTCTCTCTCTCTCTCTCTCTCTCTCTCTCCCCCCCCTCCCTTTTAATGTTTGGTTGAAGGTAAAGGTTTCCCCGCGACCGAGTGGTCTAGTCGTGACTGACTGCAGGGGGCGGTGCTCATCTCCGTTTCTAAGCCTGTAGAGCCGGCGTTTTGCCCGAGGACAAGCTTCCGTGGTCATGTGGCCGACATGACTCTACGCCGTAGCGCACGGAACGCCGTTCCCTTCCCACCGAAGTGGTCCCTATTTATCTACTTGCCTTTTTAGGTGGTTTCGAACTGCTAGGTTGGCAGGAGCTGCAGTCTCGAACTCCCAACCTTGCGGTTGGAAAGCCCAGCAGCAGCGGTTTAACCCGCTGTGCCAGCACGTCCCTTTGGTTACAGCACTCTAAATCAGGAGCTCCAGAAGCTTCCCTGAGCTGTTTCTGAAATGAGGCAAGAGTCTTGCTGGGCACCCAGAAACTGACCTACATCAGCCCCCCTCCGATCTGGTCTTAATGGCTTGTATTTCAGCGCTTTAAAAAAGGGTTTAACGTTCCAATGATAGTTTAAAAAGGATAAAAAACAGAAGCTTGAGCAGTTGGTAAGGGGAAACGTTCTTTAAAGTCTCAAGAGACCTGGGTGTGTCCTGACAGCGTGTCATCTCAAAAAGCGGGACTCGGTGCTCAAAGGTTTGGGAACGACCCCCTTTAATTTAAACAGAGCTAGAGGGTTTTTGTCTCTGTTTCACAGCTGGCAGGAGTAGGCCTGGCAGCAGCTTGAGAGAGGGCCTTCTCTGCGGTGGCACCCCAGTTGTGCCTCTCTCTCCCCCAGGGATGGAAAGGCATGTTGTTAATTTGTGTGAATAATAGCAGAGTTGGGGGCTTGGAGACC
>JAJKFI010000340.1:36147-76338 GCA_029204185.1 Lerista edwardsae
ATGCCAGTTTCAGCCAGTTCTGGACTGTGAGATGTGAAACTGCAACAAGGCAGCACTGGTGGGAAAGCGTGTCCTGTCCGTCCTCACCCTTCGACTTGTGGTGTTAGTGGAGCGCCACTGAGAAGGCTCTTAAGCGCCTTGAAGCAGGGAGTTCCACATCTGGAGGGGGCCAGCACGAAGAAGGCTCTGTCCTGTCTGTGCCAGGTGAGCTTCTCCCAGTGGCGGCCGACGGGCAAGAACCACCCCTGAAGATCTGGCCCGGGGGGGGGGGATCCCACAGTCCTCCAGGCAGCAGGGGCTCAACCCCGTGCAGCGATCGTGCCTGGGTGCTATGCAGCAGCGCTGTCTGCTTCCCGAGGAGTCTGAAGCGGCTTTAAAAAAAATAACAAGGCCCAAATACTTTCATGTATGGAGAGCCTCCCTCCTCCCCTGCCCCCCCACCCCACCCGCTGCGCAGTGATGTCGTGTAGCCCAAGCGGTTGCCAGGTGAGTGCGGACCCGTCGCAGGGCCAAAGCGAGTGGAAATATCGTGGCCCGGGACATGTGTGTGCAATTTGTGAGGCAGCCGTAGCAAAGGCCCTTCGTTTGCCGTAGCGCCGTGACCACGATTCCAAGTGACTCAGATGTTTTCCATGAGATGCTCCTCCTTCCCTGGGGCAGCTCCTTTGCTCCTCTCCAGGGGCGCCCCCTTCCTCTCCCCTTTTTGGGTGGGCTGCGATGGCTGCAGAGCTTGTGCGGCCCCCAATTCCCCCCCACAAGCAAGCATGGGCCTCTGTATGAAACCGTAACTCTGTCGCTAAACTTCAGTTATTTGACGCTCTGGGGAGAGCAGGTCTTCAGGTCATCCTGTGGCCTCTTGGCCCGGCCCAGTCCGTGAGGGCGAGGCAGGCAGTTGGCTCAGGCGATGGAAAGGGGTTGAGGGCGTTCATCTCCGCCTGTCGTCGTCCATTGCAGCTGCCGCCGCGGCCGCGCTTCTCTTTCTGTGGAACTCCTTGCCACAGGCCGTGGTGGCGACACCTGGCCAAGATGGCTTTCAGCTGGGATTGGACAGGTCGATGGAAGAAAAACCCATCACAGCTGAAACAGCCATGATGGGTATACACAACCTCCAGGTTCTTAGAAGTTGGCTGTTTCGGGTGGGGTGTGCCGAGGGGGGGCAAGGGCATGGCAGCAGGTCTCTTGCGGTCTCGTGTGCTCCGGGAGGCACCTGGTGGGCCGCTGTGAGATGCAGGGAGCTGGGCTAGACGGGCCCCCTTTGGCCCGACCCAGCGCAGGGGCTCTTCCTAATGTCCTTGTTGCGGGAGAGCAGCGGGAGGGCCCTTCCCTTCCTCCTTTACAGGGTTTTCAGGGGCAGCGGGTGGGTCACTGCGGCGAAGCAGGATGCTGTGGTAGTCGTGCCTGGGGCCTGGCCTGGCCCAGCCAGCTGGCTTTCGTGGCTTTCCTGCAGTGAGCACGGGGCGAGACTGGGTGGTCTGCAGCCCCTCCTCCCCCCTCCTCCGGGCTCCTGTGTCTTGAGCTGTGGCCCCCCTGCCCAGTCTGGTCCCAGTGACAGACAGTGAAGCGCCGCCTGCTCGTTGTTTTGAGGCTGGCCGACCCCCGTCCTCCTGGGCAGGGAGAAGCTCAGGGCGGTGTTTTCAAGGCCGGCCCCCGCCAGGCAAGGGAGCTGCGGTCATCTCTGTTGAGCACCGGTGGCGCGGTTGAGACGGGAAGCGGTGCTGCTCAGGTGGGAAGAACGCTGACCCCCCCCCCAGAGGCCAGGAAGCCGTGACCACATCAGGCTGCCGCCAGCTCTGTGCTCCGGCCAGCCTAGGCAGCCATTAAAAGCCTGCTTCCACCCACAACGCACACACACACACACACACACACACACACACACACACACACACACAGAGCCACCACCAGGAGCAGAAGCAGAGCGGCAATGGAACTGGCCCCTGGCTGCTTGGGGCTGCCATAAAGCGGGCAGGAGTTGAACTCGTGGCCCTAACGGTGGTGGAGGTTGAACCTTCCTGCGCAAGGCCAGCCTCCCTCTTGATGCCAGCCCCCTCCCTGTTCTCCGCAGACGTGACTCGCCACAGAGGCTGTGGGCACCAGGGGAGAGCTGCCTTCCAGTCTGCTCATCACAGAGGCCTCTGCGGGCCATCCTGTGACTCTCGGCCCCTGCAGGGTCAGTGTCCGTAGAGCTGGGTTGTCGGCAGGCGCCAAAGTCCGACTGCACCAGCTTCTCGGGGCGCCCCTGAAGAGGAGGCCGTCGCCCCCCTGCCCCTGGCTTGTGAGGTTTCCGGAGACTTTGGGCTGTCCACTGCTGGGGGCAGGATGCTGGGTTTGGGCCGATCCAGAATTGCTGGGTGCAGGGGAGTGTGAGGCCGGTGGCTGAGGAGGGTGGAAGGCGAGTAGAGAAGCGGGGGGCGTTTGAGGAGGCCAGAAGGGCGAGGTGGACAAGCCGGGGTACCGGGAGGGAGACAAGCAGCCCAGAGCAAAGGTTCTGGGGCTCTCCTGGTGGTGCTTGCAGGCTCCGAGGCAGAGCGCCAGTGGGCTGGGTGGAGCCCGGGAGGGGCAGCTCGTCCCGCTTTCCCCCTGCACTTGGGTCGCCCCCCCTCCGCATGGGCCGTCCCCATCCAGGACTGGGCCGGAGAGCGCCTGCAGCCTGGGCAGCTTCGCGCTGGGCGTGGGGAGGGGCGGGGAGGGCTTGCGCCATCCCGAAAAGTCCGTGAGCCAGCCCTCTCTCCGGGGAGCTTGTCAGGGGCCGCGGCCGAGGAGCTTGGAGCAGGAAAGGGGAATGGCCTAACAGCGCTTCGGGGACGGGGGTGGGTGGGTGGGAGTGCTGCAAGTGGGGCGGGGGGGGGTCACTGTACGTGAGGCTCTGCGGCTTCCTTGCTAAGCAGCACCTCGGAGCCCTCGGGGCGGGGAGTGTGGGGCTGGAAGAGGGGGTCGAAACTGCGCCGTGTTCAATGTCACAGTCAATATTTTGGTATTCGGGGGAAACGTTTGGAATTCCTTCTCTCTCTCTCCCTCTCTCTCCCTCTCTCTGGTTTTCTGGAAATGAATCATTGTGTTTGGAGGGCAGGGGAGTGCTCACTTCGGGCCTGTGCCGTTTCAGGCAGCCCCGCTGAAAACACAGAATCCGATCCACCACGGACGCCGCCTTACGTTTTGGTTTTTAGAGTGGGCGCATCGAGCCCCCCCCGCCCCCCAGTCTTGGCAGCCGCCACGTTCGCGGCCCAGCTGCCGGAGCGAGCCACACATGGAAATAGTTCTGCAGTGAATTGGGCATTATCTACTCCACGTCATGTGACTTGAAGGGTGTGTGTGTGTGTGTGTGTGTGTACACGCGCGCATGTGTGCCCGTCGGAAACCCTGTTAAACAAGCAAGAGTTTGGCTGATGTTGTTGCTCAGTAGGAGGGCACCTTGTCCTTATTCCCCCCCCCCCCAAGGTAGCATGCAGTATTTGAAGATAACTTGCCTATCTAGTGTGGAAAGATTCATCCCTGGCAAAGCCTGCCTGCTGTGTCTCTGCATGACTCCCTGCTCTGGCCTTGCCACTTTTCAGTTAGCTTCTGGGGGGCCGGGAGATAATTTTGCCACCTCTTATCTCTGCATTGGGTGTGATAGGATCCTTGCATTACCTGCAGGTTCTTGCAGGAGGCTACCTGCTGCATCACTGCATGAGTTCTTCCTCTGCTGGGCAGCTCTGCCTTGTTCCTGTGTCTGGTGTGATTGGACCTTTCGGTCACTTGCAGTGCAGAAACTGACACCCCCAAGATCACCCCTGAAGTTCCTGGTTCCCTTTGGCCCTGTTCAGCTGCTCCAAGACGGAGTCCGAACCCCCCGTATGACTTCCTAAATGATATTTTTGTGTTTCGAGTCTCAGATAACTCTCTGAAACGTTGTCGTCCCCCCCCTTTCCGGCCTTCGGCTCCACTCTTTGGCTTGCCCGCTCCTTTCTCCCCGGCGTTCCTCTTGAACTCTCGCTTTGTTTGTGGGGCTTCGGCCGCTGCCAGTTCCGAAGTTGCCCTTGTTCTGCTTCGTATTTTACGGCCTGTCCGTTTTCCCCCTTCAGCGGCGGCTCTTGTGAAAGCCGGGCCTCGTGTGACGCGGATCATTGGCAGTCGCGAGCCGGGCCTTCCTCCCCCCTCCACCAAAGAAACTTTTCTTCTGCCGTTCCTCATTCCTTCCATGTCGAGCGGCTCCGTGACGGCAGCGAAGGAAATGCCTCTTCAACGGGCTTGGCTGTCGGAGTGTTGAGCGCCACGCTACAAACACTGCGCTGTCGTTTCAGAGGACGCTGATCTCCGCTGGCAGGGCCGGCTCGCCACGCCCCCAAGGCGCTTTTCATGTTAAGTGCGGGAATAACATTACCCAGATACCGCCGACGGGTCGGTCTCGCGGCAGATGGCGGCAACGTCTCCCGCCCATCTGGTTTCACTTCACGCGCTTCTCCTTGAAACAAAACCGTGTTACTGGAAGCGGTTTCGAAATGGGCTGCGCCCCCCCCCGTTGCTTGTCGTGTTCTCCGCAGCTTATAAAGAAGGAAGGAGGAATTGGCGGGGGTGGGGTGGGGTGGGGTGGCAGCTCTGAAAGAATTCCACGTGGAATCTGTATTGGAAAAACTTGGGTGTCCTTCTGTTGATAGTCTGCTGCCTTTAAGGCAGACAAGTGCTCTCTTCCCCTGGCACTTGGGGCCTTCATAACCATCAAACTGTGGGTCGAGGCCCCGTTCCTGATTGAGCCTGCCATGAAAGCACAGGCGAGGGCAAGATCAGACAGCTGATTCTAAATCAGACAGGCTGCTCTGAATCGGAGAGCTGCTTAAAGGCAAGGTGGCTGCCGATGGTCCCGCCAAGAGCTGAGCTCCTGCAGTTTGCAAGTTTGCCCCCCTTTGTCCTGTGAAACGGCTCAGGGAGATAAAATGCTTGAGCTTCTTTTATTTCTGGTGTGTATTTTTCCAAGCCCGTCAATGATAGGTAATGTGGCGGGTGGGCAGGCGATGGCTGAATCGCATAGCTAAGCCCCCCCCCCCAGGACCATTAGAGCTGCCTCAATTCAAGCTTTGTCTCTTGTTTCTTTAAACGGGCTTCCGAAGGCAAAGCAAGAGACCCCTTGCATGTTGAAGGATGTGAGTATTTTCTCAGCCCTTTCCAAGTCAAGAGAGGCTGGATTGAGAGGGAGGACGGACCGTACCAAGCTGAGACAGAGTTGAGCAAGAGGGGAACTGGCAGAAGGGGGGGGGCTCCCTTCCTCTCTCCCTCCCTCACGGTGGGTATGTCGCACCTGCCCCCCCCCCCCCGCCAACGTTCCCTATGATTTCCCTGGGCCAGTCACTGTCTCTCAGTCCTGCCTACCTCGCCGGGTTGTTGGGAGGAGGAAAGGAGGGACGGAACCAGGCACTGAACATGTCAAAAGTCGATACAAATAAATATTCCTGGTCTTGGGGAAAGTGGCTCCTTGCACACCTGAGCATTGGCTAAAGCCAGAAGTTTATACCTAACGCACAAGGAGAAACCCCCCCCCCACCTATTTATGACTTACTGAGAGACAAAGAGATGCTTTTATCAGTTGGATTGATCGCTGAGTTGATGCTTGAGCTCCAGGACTCTTTTGTTTGTTTGTTCTCTCCCTCTCTCTCTCTCTCCCCCCCCCCCCATGGGGCTGTGTTGGGATTGTAGTCTTGGCTGCAAGCGAGACCGCGAGAGAACTCGGGCAGACAAAAGGCAATCAGGCCCCGGGTGGCGCATAAACTCCTCCTTCCCTTTGCTCGCGCTCCGCTCCGTGTTCCAGGCTCGAAGACACATGGAACTGATTTGGGTCCTCGGTTAGTTCCTCTTCCTCTCCCCCCCATCAGGGTTGCGTCCTCCGGCCTGCTGGGATGCGGGGGGAGCCAGTGGCGACAGGCCGTCCCTCTCCTTTGACGCCCCCAGGCAAGAGAGCTGCGCCTCCTTCTGACTTTGGTGGGCTGGAAAGCAGCTGCCCTCTCTCCCCAGATGTTCCCCCCTCTTCAGCGCATCCGGAGCAGCTTTGCCCCCCTGGAGCGCAACGCACTGTGTGCTCCTACTTTGCAGCCCAAAACACTCGCGTTTAGTTCGTGTCCCGGGGTTCTGCTGGCGTGTGGGAATGCAAACAACATCCCTCTCTCCATCCCCTGCAGGAATTGCGTATGTCTCTATCAGGAGCCCCAAACGCTGTAGCCTTTCCTCGTCAGGGAGGTGCCCCACCCCAGCAATCGTTTTGGCCGCTCTTTCCTGCACCTTTGCTAGCTCCACAGTGTCCTTTTTGAGATGTGGCCGTCTCTGTTGGTGGCAGTGCTTAGAAACATCTTACTTTGGACAGCGCCATGCGCACAGATGCGGGAATGCCTCTTCTAAGGCGGGACTCGAATTTGGCACTTTGTAGAAACCTTTTAAAAAAAAAAAAATTGTTGCCCAGTGAACAAGGCCCTTCCTGAAGCCTCCTTAAGTCAACCGTGCAATTTCCAAAATGCCGCAGCCCTGGTGTCTGTTTTGGCGGCGGCTTTTCCTTGCCGGCGCTTTCCAGCCCTGTGTGTATGCGCGCGCCGGGAAGGGAAGCCTTCAAGTCAGCCATCGGCCAGGGGGCTCTGCTGGATCCGTTTCCCTGGCCCGTGGGCGTGTTTGGTTAACCTTTTGGGACAGAGGCTGGATGTCGGGCTTGGAGGAGGCCTCCAAGCCTTCAGCTTTTATCCCTGAATGATTTTGCAACCGCTGTTTGGGAGCTGGGGGGGGGCGGGTGAGCGTTGGAGCCCAGAGTATGCGTTCGGGCTGCAGTCCCTCTGTGAAAAATCCCACTGCCTCCATGTCTGCCTGCGTTTTCTTTTATGGCTCCAGCGTACTTGTTTTCCTTTCCTTCTCCTCCTCCTTCCAGTCTCCTCTTCAGAGGTAACTTGATCTCTCCAGCCTAGTCTTTTCTGTTGGGAAAGATCATCGTGTTAACTCTTGCCTTCCCGGGAGGAAGTTGCCGCAGATGGCGCTTGTGCAGTGAAGCCGTGCGAGGGAGGGAGGACGAAAGCCCCGCTCGGCTTCTCCTGGTCTTTGCACACGGAGCTGTCGGGGATTGAACCCGGAACCTTCTCGGTATCAAGCGTGTCGGTGGCTGCTGAGCACCATAGTCCAAGAATGCGCATAGGCAGAGCATTGATCCAGCCTGAACCCAATGACACCTCCAAAAGCAACATCTTCAGTGGACTGCCCCTCGTCTTGGCCCCCCAGCCCCAATTCCGTTCAGATTGTGCAGTCTGGAGTCTCCAAATCAAATTTAATCTCTTCCCCACCCCCCGTTTTTCCTCTCGACTTATTCATAGGTCATAGCAAATCCTATGGTTTTTTGCTTGAGAGTTGCCCTCGACTTTTCCATGAGATCGACTTAAACACGGGCATGCACAGTGCCTTGTTGAAAGACTCATTCGCCGCCCCAATTCTTTATCCCCTGTTCTGTGTTTTTTTTTCATGTATATCGGATCGTTTAGCACTGTGTGGTAAGAATAGTTGGTACTTCAGTTACGCCAACTTAAGACTGGAGCGGGGGAATGGAAAATTTCACTTGGTTATCTCCCAGCTCCTTAGTCGCGGCAAGCCTCTCGTAGAACAAGTGGGACTTCGGATTCTCCCCGTTGAACATGCCCCTTTGATTTCAGCCATGTGCAGCCTTGGCTCACTTCCCTTGGCTCCAACCCAACGATCCCGTCGACCGCCATCTTCCGACGCCACATTCCTCTGCGACGTCACCGCCGCACGCTTATAAAATCGGCTTTTGTGCGCTCGAGGGAGGACCCGTTCCTTATTCATGCTTTACTCATTCCGCTTTGGCTTTTACTGTGTTAACCTTGTTCTCCGAGCGTCGAGGACGGAGGCGGCTCGTAGTAATCCCCGCTTACTAATTCCCTTGGAATTCTCCTGGAATTCGGCATGGCGGTGCTTGGAGGAGCCTCATGCTATGGAAAGCGGGAGGGCTCAATGGCTCAGCTGTGGGGTATGCTTTTGGGACGCTCCCTGCAGGGCAACCACACTGCCGCTAACCTGTCTAGTCACAGCCCTACTTGCCCTGCCCTCCGGGTTACATAATGCAGTCCTCAGGATTCTTGTGGTTTGGTTCTCCCTGCCCCACGCCCATTTTGGCCAGCCTTGCTGGTTACCGTAGAATCATAGAGTTGGGGGGGACCTGCAAGGTCATCTAGTGCAACCCCCGCCTGTCGCAGGAAGTCCTCCTAGAGCATCTCCAGCAGGGGCCTTTCGTGCCCTGTTCTTCGTTTTATTGGTTTTTTTTAAAAAAAATCTGTTTTTATCCATCAACTGTACAATTTGCAGCCATTACGAAAGGAGGACAAAAGAAAAGGAAGAGGAGAGAATTTCCCAATGGGACCTCTGTCCAAAAGTAATTTTTGCTGCCAAGTTGGACCCTCAAACTCTGTTCTGTTTTCCAAAAGGGTTAGGCGGTGGAAAGGTGCTTCTTCCTGCTTGTGCCGCAACGTGGCTTTCTCCAATGCAGAAGGTCAGAAATTGGCGGCCGGGTCCTGCTCTTAGAAGACGAATTCCAAAGGAGAAGCTGGGAAAAGTGCGGCCGGGAGATTAAAAAGTGGGTGGGGCTTTGTGGCCTCCCACAAAAAAGGGCTTTGTGGCCACATGTGGCCCATGAGCCGTGTGTCGGACCACCATGGTGTATACAACACCGTCTACAAGCACCGTGACAGCCAGTCTGAGATGCGGTTCCGTGCGCACGGTGTCGGCGAGCAACGGCGTTGCTGAGCTGTCGGGGACGTGTTGCTCTTGCTTTTAATTATTCCATTCTTTGAGTGACATGTGCGTGTGCTCTGATGTCCATGTGGCCCGGGGCCACGCAGCGGAAAATCCGCCGCCGCCGCCGCTTGCAGGTGGGGGTCTGTGTGCCAGCAGGACAGAGTCCTGCGTGTCGGCCTGCAAGTGTGTTGCGTTGCCTCCTGATCCGGCACGCACTGTGCTTGGATGTGCAAAACCGGCGGACGCCTCGGGAGCACTGAAAGCATCGCTCCCGCCTTCGGCTTGAGGGCCTGCCGGGGTGCAGTGGCTTCGAGGCACGGTGGCGTGTGGGTTGTCCCTAAGTAGCCCCAGCTGGGGGGGGGCAGAGCCCTCGAGCTGGAGGCGGAGGGTCCCAGGCCCGCTCTCCAGCATCCTCACTTTGAAAGGCTCTTTGGTAGGGAGGCAGTCAAAAGATCTGGGCAGCCGCTGTCAGCCAAGGGCAGCGATGACGGACTAGCTGAAGCGTTGACTAGTTGGTTATACCGTACACGGAAGCGGGAGACCACGGTTTTGTCTGTGGATAGGTCTAGCATGCCCCCCACCCTTTCCTCACCCCAGAATAGGAGATTCCCAGGTAAGGGATTCCTAGTTTTTTCCACAGGTAGAAGTTCAAAAAGTAGCATTGCGTGTTTTTATTCAAACGTACATCGTAATGATAAATCACAACTGCAAAAATCAGCAAGCCGCATGTATTTGCCTGTAAATCGCTTTGTGAACTTTATGTTGAAAGCGGTATATAAATACTAGTGATTGATTGAGTGATTGATATTCCCACACTGCAGATGGGGACGACTGAGGCCCAGAGGAAGCATCTTTCCTAAGGCCTCGAGGGAGTCTGTAGCAGCTAAGCGGGGAGATCCGAGTCAGGGTTGAGTCTGAAATCAGCCCTCTCTCTTATGGAGCTGTATGTGGTATCTAATACCAGTTTTCAACTCCCCCCTCCCCCCCAAAAAAAGGTTTGCAGAGTTCACGGCACAGGAACTTAGAAGGGCTCACAGCCAAAAGAGACACCAGCAAGCGCTACTGGCAGGAGCTCTGTGCTGGGCTGAGTAGGGGTAGTTGCTCTCCCCCCTGTTCCACGCAAGAGAACCTTCCCGTAAAAAGATGTTCCTTTGCCTAGTTTTGCCGAGGGTCGATGTCTCGGGTCTGTCTTGTAGGGGTGACTCCCAAAGGGCTGGGCTGACGGCGGCGTCCTTCATAATCAAGAGCAATCAATCTGCTTCTGTGCTCTTCTTGCCTTTGGAGCGCCTTTCTTCCCCGGCAGAAACCCGGGGCACAGTCCTAACCAGCTTTCCAGCACCGGGGTAAGGGCAGCTCTCGGGTAAGGGAACAAATGTTCCCTTACTTGGAGGAGACCTCCAGGGCTGCCCTCCCCTCCCCACTGCGGGATGCAGCACATGCCCCATCGGAACAGCCAAGTCGGCGCTGGAAAGCTGGTCAGGATCGTGCCCTCAGTGAGATCTTGCTTTTCTGGTCCAGTCTCAAAGAAAAGTTGCGCCTCCCTCTGTGTGTGTGTGTGTGTGTGTGTGTGTGTGTGTGTGGTGGTCCAAGGGCTTGTGGCATCCCCCACCCAGAGCCCCACGTTTGACCCTGCGACTGGCGAAGTGGAGCCACGAGGGGTTAAACGTGCGGTGGGCGGGCCTCGCTCTCCTGATGTCATGACGTGGGGCAGGCCAAGCCTGGAAAGGGGGGGGCCCTTTGTTGGCAGTTCACGTCAGCAGCCTCTGCTTCTTTCTGAGCCCAGAGGGGGCGGACCGAATGACCGGACTGTGGCAGCTCCCGCTCCAAGTCAACTTCTCCCAACTCTTATATTCTTATTTTCTCTTCCCCCCACCCACCCTCCCCTTGTTTTTGGGGTTTTTTTTTTTTTTGGATCTTGTCTCCCTCGCCTTCCTTTCCGAAGTTTGGACAAAGAAAACTCTGAAGAATGTGAAGGAGAAAGAAAGGGGGGAAAAAGGCGGTGGGGGGAGAGCCGCCACTTGAAACTCTGGGGGAGAGGGAAGTCAACGGCACAATGGAGCATGTCAAAAACGGACGGTCCGCTGCCTTGACGGTCCTGGGGAGCACAACGGATCGGTAGGGGCTTTTTTTTGTGCCAAAGAACACACAAGTTTTTCTTGGGGGGGGGGGGGGGCGGAGAGAGCTTTCAAAACGGAGGGCCCTGCCCCGACAAATGAAAATGTTGGAGATCTGCCTGAAATTAGTGGGTTGCAAGTCGAAAAAGGGACTCTCCTCCTCCTCCAGCTGCTACTTTGAAGGTAAGCGTGTTGGGGGAGGGGGGGCCATTTGTGGGGAATTTTTCCATGGGTTGGGGGGGGCCTGCCCTCGTGGAGGGGTCCGTGGTTGGATTCTTGGCTCTTCTTTGCTTGGGCCTCTAATACATTGTGCCGCGGGGGGGGGTTGGCCACAGTGGTTGGGGGCTGGAAGGGGACCCCGCTCCTCTGCCCAGCGTGAGCCCCCCCCCACAAGGAGGCAACGCGTTACTCTGGGTAGGAGCAGCTGAGCCCAAGTGATTCTTACTAAGTCGGTACACAAAAGTGGGCCTGGCTGCCTTTCTTCCATTTATGGTTGAGGAATACCGAGCGGGCTCTCTGGCGATCCACGAAACAAAGCCGCTTCTTGTGGCGCCTCCGGCTCCCTTGCGCCCAGACCAGGCCCGGCTGTTGCCTTTTAGAACTGGTTTGCGGTTGGGCTGGGGTGTGTGTGTGTGTGTGTGTGTGTGAAGCAACAGGACATTCGGGAAGGAACGTTAAATGAGAATTCTTTCTGCTGGAAATTAGAAAGAAATTAGCATCGATTCATCCCAGAATAAAGCTAAATAATACAGAGAAGGGTTTTTGTGGTGGTGGTTCTTGAGTGCATCTGGTTGGTGTGTGTGTGGCTGCTTTGTGTGTTGAAGTTGTCTTTCAGCGGGCCGTCTGCATGAACTCTGGGACCCCTTGGTACGTGAACTCATGGTGAGTGACCTCCGCCGGATGGGGGTGAGAGTCAAGACTGAGAAGTCGGCCTTCATTTAATGCCTACCAAGAGAGGGAGAGATTGGTGATGCAGTTGTGGTCTTGGGTTCGAATTCTCCTGCGATCCGAGCTCTGCCACAGACCTTCTGTCGAGACTTGAGCAACTTCCTTAACCACTTGGCTTGGTTCCCAATTTCGGCAATATTTTTTCCCCCCTCTGCCTTGCGCTTGGCTCTTTTCCTGGCAGGCCGTGGGCTTCTTTTTGCTTCAGAGCTTTGGGCAGCGGTTGCCTGAGACTTTTGGATGCCGCTCGTATCCAAACACTGTGCGTGCCAGAACCTCTTCTTTTGCTCATCAGTTTAAGCAGGCGGAAATAGGTGTCCACGTGACCGTCTTGATTGGCAACTATCCGTTGCTTAACTGTTGCGGGTCGGCCAGGGAATGGCCCATGAGAGCAACAGCGGTCTGAAGAAGCAGGTTGTAAGTTTCTAAGAAGTAACTTCAGGGTGAACTTGTGATTTCCTTCCAAACGTCTAAATAATTTCAAAGTGGCATTTTTCTCAGATACCTTTAGGCGGGCTTGAAAGAATACACACCAGACAAAAAGATGCTCAAGCATAGATCTCCCTATGTTCACACAAGCTTGCAAACTGCAGGAGCTCGACTGTTTGCAGCTCTCTGATTTCTTTCTTTTCTCGCAATTTTCATTCCCTTTGGCCCATTTTGCACGTTTTGCAATATTATGCCATCTTTGTGGTGCGATCAAGCACTTAGGCCTCGAGATTTGTGGGTAAGCCCACGTGGTGTCTATAATCAGGGCTGGGGGAAAAAAAATACTTCAACTTCCAGAGGGCCAGAATGAAATTTGCAAGAGCTTGCAAACAAACAAACAAAAAACCCCAACCAAACAAATTCAAAGAGAGATTCAGCTACTGGACCTTGGGAAAATCCCAGGTACATGTTTTTAAAAAGTGCCGAGTTATTACTTAAGTGTTGTGACCTTGTTTTCTTCCATTGTTAAGGGACAGGAAAACCCGTTTCCTCTCTGGGATTCTAGGGAACTGTGGATAACCCCTTAGTCAGCAACTGGTTCAGGAAGAGGATGGCGTGTAGAGTTCCGAGACCAAGACTTGCATTTCTCAAACTGTGGGTCAGGACGCGATTTCTGGCGGGCCCCCGCAGAGCCTCCAGTGAAAGCATGGGTGCTGGAAACGATCAAGCAACTAATTTCTACAGCCCTGGGGCTTTTCAGAAATCAGAGAGCTGCAAACCGTCGAGCTGCAGTTTGCAAGCTTGTGTAAACATAGGGAGATCTGTGCTTGAGCATCTTTTTCTTCTGGGGTGTATTTTTCCAAGCCCATCAGGGATGGGTAGTCGGGGGGCGGCGGGAAGGTGAAGGCTGGAACGCATCACTGAGCCCCTGAAGCCTCGAGTCATAAGTCATTAGGGCTGCCTCGTTATGAGGGACCATCAGGGGTTGTGGTTTTTATTGGCAAGTATTACTTGTGAGCAAATAAATAAAAATATTATTTTGTTCTAGATCACCTTTTTAAAAAAAAAGTCTGGCAAATCTAGGCAGGTCCCGATGGAGTCGCTTTAAAGAGAGAGTCACTTTTTAGCACCCAGCGCTAAATTACCCAGTGCTAAAAGGTTTTGGTACCCTTGCCTTAGATCAGTGATTCCCAAACCGCTGATTGCAGGCTCCCCTGCGGAACGGTAAACTCCATTCATGGGGGGGGGGGTTCACCGGCGCCTGATCTGGCCCGCAGGCCAGGTTCCGGCGCCCGCTCCTCTAGATTACAATCCTGCTTGCCCCTCCACTCTGGATCTCAGGTGCTTTCAGGCTCCCGTTGACGCTCAGAGTTGCGACACGCTGCCACAAGTGGTGTGTTACGTAACGCCTGTAGCCCCAGCGGTTGGGCCGCGTCTCAGGTTTTTGTGGGTTGGAAGATGCACCAATACTCTGGCTCCCCAGGTGATGCAGCCGGAGACACCCCAGCCTTGTTAAACCGTGCCAGTGGTTGCTCGTGGGCATGTCTGCTTGGCGCTAGGGTTTGGGCGAGGTCGGCTTGCGAAAAGCATCGTTGGATGTCGTTGGAGCAGGAATCCGGAGTGTTGGAATGGCAGCAGGGTGTCGGAATTTTGGGGGGGGACTTTTGGGAGGGGTCCGTTCGCCACACGCCACTCTCTGTGGCCAAGACACTAGCTTGGGGCCGGCCAATTGGAAGGGTGTATTTTCAAAGGCCTGTGAATTGGGGGTGGGCTGTAGACCGCGGTACACCAAGTTCCATCCTTGGTCCGTTCCAGCTGGTACTGACTGCTCTGACCAGTGCTGACTCTGATAGTCTGCTCCGCGGAGGGCAGGGTTTGCCAGAACTCCCAGAGGGAACGCACGCCCTCCCAGTGGGGGGGGGGGGTGTCCACTTGTACTAGGATGGTGTCCTACTTTGGGAGTTAGACCTGGAAGATCCGGGTTCAGATCTCTGCGCAGCCACAAAGCTGAGACCTTGAGCCACTCTCTCTCTCTCTCTCTCTCTTCCTACCTCGCAGGGTTGTTCTGAGCCATGCATATCTCCCTGAGCTCCTTGGAAGAAGGGTGGTATAGAATACATACTATATGTGGGGCAGGACTCGATGCAAAGCTGTCGTTTTGGTCCGCGGCCCCCAACGCTCCTCTGTTCAGACCTGCCAGGCTCCCCCCTGAAGCTCCGTTTTTGGAGCCTTCCACCCTCCTCCTGCCACCCAAGGCCGTCCCCATCTGCCAGCCCTCCGGTCCTTTGGAGCTCGTTCTGCATCTTTCTTCCCACTCGCTTCCACCTGGCAAATATTATCTTTAAGAGGCGGGAAGGCTCCAAATGTTTGGCAGCTGCAAAGGTGCCCTCCCACCGCCGCCACCCCCTCCTTGGAGTTTGGGAGAGCCCCCTTTGTCACTTTGCACCGCAAAAGGGGGGGCACAGCAGATGGGGAGGGGGCCGAGAGATTGATGCGGCCGGAGTGGCCGTGCAGAGGAGCCACATTCATTTGTCCTACGCGGGAGATGGTCTTGTAATCTTTTTTTAAAAAAAACACGCAAGGAATTTGTTTTCCTTTAAAGCAATAAGAGCTTTATTGACACTCCTTTCCTCGGATGGAGTGGAGGGAGGGGGGCCGCTGGAAATTCCCATTCAGCGCATGCTGCTCAAACTCATTGTCAAGTTATCCAGGGAAGTGGTTTCTTCTGACTCCCAGCCGTTAGATTCTGCAGATACCCCCGTTCAGTAAAAAGTGTCGTATTACTCGGTTCGTGTGGCAACCAATGGATGTTCGTGCTCGTCCCTGGAAAGAGCCAGCACTGTGTGCCAGACCCAGCTCTGTTCCCCGGTTGGCCGCGAGAGCGGGAAGCTCCTTCCTCCTCCCCTCCCCGTGGCAGTATCGCAAAGAGATGTGGTTCCGTGCAGATGATGGAGGAGGAGAGGCGCTCAGCAGAGCATGGACACACAGCGTCAGAGCCATCACTAGGGTTTGCGTAACCCGGTGCGAGAGCTCATTGTGTCAACGCCCCCCCATAATGGACCTCCTCCCACCCAGGAACAGCTTCTGAAATTCCTCACATGGTGAAAATTGCTAGAGAGAAGTGTTCTAGAGAACCCTAGAGAATCCAGGGAACCCTAAAGAACCCTAGAGAATCCAGGGAATTCTGCTTGGTGGAAACTGACTGGCTGGAGATTCAGGACAGACACAAGGCAGGACGTGTTGACAAGGGGCATTGTTAATCTGTGGAACCCGCTGCCACAGGAGGCGACGGTGGCCACTGGCTTAGACGGCTTTACCAATAGTTCAGGCAAATTCACGGAGGACGGGTCTGTTAAGGATTATTAGCACACTCTACGTCCAGGCTCAGCGGCTGTGGATTGTGGTTTATTTAAAGCGGTATATAAATACTGCTGATTGATTTGTGCGCTTTAATCTGCTTTGCGGGCTTCTTTTTTGTTGAAAAGGCGAATAGACGTATTGGCAGCAGCGCTAATTCTGAATACCGGCTGCAGAGGAGCAGTGGCAGCAGAGGAGTGGCTTTCGAGAGGCCGCTGGTGTGCCGGTCTGAGAAGCAGGCTGCTGGCCAGGCTAGGCCCACGTCGCAGATGGGGAGACTGAGGCCCAGGAGGGCTCACCTGCGGCCACTGTGAATGAGGGCCCAATCCTGTCCGCGTTTCTGCTGCCAATGCCGCAGCCCCGCCGTAAGCGAACAAGCGTTCCCTTACCTTGAGGAGACCTCCCTGGCTCCCCCTCCACCGCAGAATACAGCCCACACCCCATTGGGACTGCCCCACCAGGGCTGGAAAATGGGATGGGGTCTGGCCCTGAATTGGCCCGTTGGCAGAGGGGATCACCCAAGCCAGGGAGCTCCAGATGTGCGTCTCGGTCTCATCCAGCAGGGCTGTTCTTGCCTTCGTCAAGTCAAAAGAATGCAAAAGGGGGAGAGCTGGGCATGGCGTAATAGTGCGACCCCCCCCCAAAAAATACAAAACCTGTAGTCCTAAAATGGTCTACGGGAGTCGCAATGCAGACCTTGGCTGATAAGCCTCAGTGGGTTGTAGACAGAATCTCATTTGACACTTCGGGCTGCTCAGGCAGAGTTAATAACGGCCGTTCTCTTGTTTTCAGGAAATATAAAGTGCAGCGTTTACTCGGTTCAATATCGAGTCTTAATCGAAGCACAGAAGCCCTCTGGGGAAGGCAGAGAGCAGAGGCAAAAGAATAACATGGAACTCTTTTTATGTTGGTATAGAATGTGTGTGTGTGTGTGTGTGTGTGTGTGATGTTACACCAGGGAGAAAATAAATAGAAACCAAATTGGCAGTTTTACCTAGTGGTTGAGGTGCTTACAGCCTCAGTCAGTGGTTCTCAAGACTTCTTTGCACAGGGACCCACTTCTTAGAATGGCCGTCCTGTCCAGGACCCACCAGAAGTGATGTCACAGCCGGAAGTGCGGTCATTGCGACGCCAGAGCCTGCCGCTTTCCTGAGAACGCCGCAGTGAGCCACTCATTACTCTCAGCCACTTTCCAATAGCAAAATGAATCAGAAATCTAAGTGGCGGGGGGGGGGGGGAAGCCCACTTAGATCCTTGACACAAGCAAAACCAGCACAGAAAAGATGATGGAAGCAGGTCGCGGGGGTCTCCGTGGGGTTGGGGCACCCGACCTCTGGTGGGCATCGGGACCTGCCGTTGGGACTGGGTACCAGGAAAGCCCCCCTTACAGGGCTCTTGAAAAGGGTCAGATTTACTGGTGTCATAACCCTAATAACCGCAACGTGGCTTTTCAGAGTCATTCTCTTTACCCCTCTTGTGCCTTACAACTCTTGCCCTTGACGAACCAAGCAGATTCCCTCCCAACCCAAATTAGGCGCAGCGAGACGCTAGTCCTCAGGAAACAGCCTCTGTTGAGTTTCTGGCCATGCAGGCAAGCCCTGTGGGGGGGAGGGGCGCAGAGGAAACAGCAGGGCTCCCCGCAGGCCGTCTGCCTTCACGTCTGAAGGCCGTCTTGTAGGGATGTGGCCAGGATGTCTGGAAGACGTCCACAGGAACATGGTGCGTGCTGTTGTTGTTGATGTGGACGGGGTTGGATGCTGCCCTCCTGCTCGGGGTATAGTAGCCTTTGAGGCCGGCTTGGGCTTCCTGTTTTGCGGTGGCGGTGGCACTCAATGGAGGTAGATCTCAAAAGTTTAGTCTAGAGGGGAAGTTCTTGGGTCCGGGAGTCTCTTTGCCGCCTTTCTTGTGGTTTTGGAAGTCACTAACAGAGGGAGACAAAGGTTTTGGAGCCCGGTTGTAGGCTGCAGTTTCCAGAGGGAAGCCCTCGGGTGTTATCATCGCCGGTTTATCACCTCTTGTTGGTGACTGAATATGCTGTGGGTGGAAGGTGCTCGGGAGGGGAGGCTGCTACTCGTTGTAGTTTTGGCTCCAGGTGGTGGACTGGCAGGGGAGTGGAATCATCCCCCCTTCAAAAAAGAAGTGGAAGTGTGGAGGAGAAGAGCGTGGTCGGCTAGAGCGTCCAAAATGTAAGAGGAAGGGAAGTGTGACGGCCGGGAAAATGGGACAGAAGAGGGGTTCCCAAACTTTTTAGCACCGGGACCCACTTTTTTGAATGACACTCTTTCAGGACCCACCTAGCTTAAAAAAAAAAAAGATCTAGGTATATTTTATTCGCACAACACAAAACTCTGATCCATTTCTCGTAATGAGGCAGCCCTAATGAATAGCCTGAAGGCTTGAGGGACTGTGTGATGTGACTCAGCCTTCCTCTGCCCCCCCCCCACACACACCCCAGAAAAGACACGCAAACATTTATCTCCCTACATTTACACAAGTTTCTAAACTGCAAGAGTTTGGTGCCTTGCAAACTGCAGGAGCTCAGCTCTTTGCAGGGCGATGAGCAAACTGCAGCAAATCTTGCAAACTGCAGGAGCTCAGCTCTTTGCAGGGCAGTGAGCAGCTGCCTGATTTCTGAAGAGCCTCAGGGCTTGAGGCAGTGAGTTATCTGAGCTTTCCCTCACCCGCGTTTTCATTGGAGGCTCGGCGGAACCTACTGCAAGTTGACCCACAGTTTGAGAAATGCTGGGCTAGAACCTCTCTCTCACATTTCCTCTCTATTCCTCTTCTTCCTTTTGCAAGCTCCAGGGGACACCAGGAGGAAGAGCAGAGAGAAGAGAGGTGGGCCGGAGTGTCTTGTCCTCGCTTCCCCTCCTGCTCTGTTTCCGTCTTTGTTGAATCCAGGAGGCAGAAGGCATTCGGCCTCAGTGCCAAGAGGCTTTTGTTCAGTCCTGGAGATGAGATTCTGGGCAGTGTGCAGGGTAGCAAGTGGGTGGGTGGGGGGTTACCTTGACCCTGCCAATAGCTATGGCTGCAGCTTCATTCAGGCATGGAAATGATAGAAGAAATTGGTAAGCGTGGCTGGAGGGGATGGTCATGGCCTGATGCTGCCTTTTGACCTGTCATCCTTGGTCCCGCTCCACAGCCATGTAGCTTCTGCGAGAGGCAGGTGTTGTCTCTCTCACCCCCACCCCAAAGGAATGCGTCTCTCTTTGGAATGAGATCGCAATGCAGTGACGGAAAGGTTTTGGTTCTCGGTTTGGAACAGATGCTCTCCAGAGAGAGGGGTGGGTGGGTCTAGGTCTGTTTTCCTAATCTGGGAGGGGGCTGCAAAGCAAAAAGGAAACATTGTGCCTGATGTGGCCAGCTTGAAGCTATTTGGACAGCCCTCCTTTGCCCTCCCGGGGCAGAAATCTTAAGAAAAGCATAGGGGGCTAAGAGGTAGGGTGTGTGTGTGTGTGAGAGAGAAAGAGAGAGAGCGCAATCCTAAACCGGAGTTAGGCCGGCATAAAGGGCCACCGTCAGTGATGTCATTCAGGGGGAACGGACCAGCACGGGCGTTCCGGATCCTAACGGGCTCCGTGGCTGCTTCCGGGGTGTTTGGTTTTTTTTTGGTTTTTTTTTTTTCAACATTTGAATTTGAACTCAAAAGTGAGTTCCTGTTCCTAAATCATTTGAATGACACCGTAAAGCGTTTTTGGACCACTCTCGGGGAGGATGGCTCACGTCCGTGTGCCGGCCTCTCTGACTCCAAGCGTGGCCCTAACCCTACTCTACAGTGTCCCTTGTGCCGGCCAAACTCTGCTGGCTGAGCTTATGCCGGCCTGCCTCAGCTTAGGATGGCGCCCTGAGTGTGCGTGCAGAGGCCCGACAGGCACCTGCTGGAGATGCTCCAGTCCAGGAGGATTTCCTGCTCCAGGCAGGCGGCTGGACTAGGAGACGGTGCGGCTGCCTTCCAGTTCCATTAAATTTCTCGGCTGCAGTTTCACCACTGGTGTGCGTGGACACGCACACGCTCCAGCACCTTCCCTCTGCCCGGAAACGGAGCGAGGAAAAGGCAGCTGCACGCACCCAGCACGTGGGGGGGGGCCGAGGGGGAGGCCTCCTGTGGCCCCCTTCCAAAAGCTCCGCTCCGGACCTGGCCTCGGCCGCCCCCCGCTGCTGCTGCTGCTGCTTCTCGGTCGGTCGCGGTGGAGCTGGAGGCGGCGTTGGATTTCCGGTCTTCCTGTGGAGTCAGCCCCCGGCGGGAGGCACGTTTCCCCCCCTGCTGACCGAGGTCACGTCAAGTCCCGCCGCGTACCGTTCGTTTGCAGGACGGCCGCCCTGTACTGCGAAGAGCAGCCGCCCCTCGCTTGCCCACCAGCTGTTTCCTGTCTGTTTATTTCAGGTGCTTACCCCGCTAATGACGTAACTTCCCCCCCTTCTCCTTTCATTTTCTTGGATGAACTCCAGCCTGAAGTCCGCAAGGGGTTGGTTGGGGTTTTTTTTTTTTTAAACGGACTTGACAAGATCAAAGCGTTCTTCCTGGCGGAATGATTAATCAGCTTAATTTTCTCCGAGCGGCTTTTCTGTTGCTTCCATAATTGTCGCCATTAAGGCGCTGCAGGGAGGACAAACTGCACAATCTGTTTGCAAGGGGATGAGGGGGAAAGTGAATCTCCATAATGTACTTAGAAACTTAATTGTTTTAAGGCCTTCAGGCACCTCTTTGCAGATCTCTTGCCAGAGTGGAAAAGGTTAGGTGGATAGCAGTGGGAATGAAGTAACCAGAAATGGTTTTCTAAGCATAGGTACGAAGAAGTACATAATGATAATAATAATATTGATAATGATGATGATGATGAGGCAAGTATTTATATGCCGCCTTTCTTTGGCCATTAGATTGCTCCTCTGGCTTTAATTCAAGGCGGTTTACATGGGCAGATTTTATCTCTAAACCTGCAAGGGTTTTTTTTTACAAATTACAGAGAAGTTCTGTCTTTCAAGAACTACAAACAACATACAGATGGAACTTGCGTGGTCTAGTCCTTCCTTCTGGCCACACGTTTGCCTTCCTGCTGGCTGATAAACGGCTTCTCTGCTCCCACCAAAGAAACAGCTGGCCCAGCACAACTCCTCTCTCACAGGCAGCTGGAGACAGCTTTTATCAGTCGCACTTCTCAAGGTCTGCCACTCAGACAGATTGGCTTAAGCGAGCTGGGGTGGGGTGGGTGGTTAGAATGGGGCGCGTGGGTGTCCCCAAACTTTCTGGGTTTGAATTAAAATTGAGTATTGGGCAGGTTAGGACAGACGAGAGCAACTAATTACATGCTGGGTAAATGAATTGTGGAACTCCTTTCCACAAGATGTGGAGGTGGTACCTGAAGGCCTAGGTGCCTTTCAAAGGGGATTGGCCAGGCGTGATGGACTTTTCCTCCTCTCATGTGGCAACGGGATGCAGGTCTCTTGTTGTGCTGTGTCCTCCCGGGGGCACCTGGTGGGCCACTGTGAGAGGCAAGAAGCTGGCCTAGCTGGGCCTTTGGCCTGATCCAGTGGGGCTCTTCTTAACGTTCTTAGGTACCCAAGTCCCGCAGTGGCACTCGCTGTCGGGTCCGTGTGCAGAAGCTCGCAGTCTCCGGCTTGCTCTTATGCTGGACCTGGTGCAGGTGAATTAGAGAATGAGATTCATAACCAGAAATGGTTTGCCACAGGAGGTGGTGATGGCATCTGGTCTTGATGCCTTTAAGAGAGGATTGGACGGATTTCTGGAGGAAAGGTCCATCGTGGGCTAGAGGCCATGATGGGTGGTGCAACCTCCTTGTGTTAGAAGTGGGCTGCTTCAGCATGCCAGGTGCAAGGGAGTGGCCACAGGATGCAGGCATTTTGTGGTCTCGTGTGCCCCCTGAGGCACCTGATGGGCCACTGCGAGATGCAGGAAGCTGGCCTAGCTGGGCCTTTGGCCTGATCCAGCACAGGGGCTCTTCTTATGTTCTTATTCATATGGTTTGTGCCTCATTCGAAAGACCTTCAAATTGGGAGAGGAGTACTGGCCGGGTTCGCAGCGGTGGCCAGCTTCCTGCCTCTCTCTTCCGGCTGGGCCTCTAGAGAGTGACAGCGGGGGGAGGGAGAAGGTGTCCCGTGAGGGGTGGGGGGCAGAAGAGGGTCACACCTGTGACGTTGCGCCACTGGATCCAGCAGGCCAGTCAGCACGACTCTGGGCTGCGGTTTGAGGACCCCGACTTTGCGGTCTCCCAGCCCGATGCAGCGAACTGTGGTGAGGCTGAAGGGAGTTTTGGAGACCGATGCTGGAACGCGACCGTCTTCAAAGCAGCCGCAAGCATGTCTGCATCGTGCCTCTCCTCTGTCCAACGTCCTCTGTCCACGCTTTGCAGCCATGGGCCGGAAAAACTGTCAACACAAACTCTAAAAAATAAAATGCATCCGCATCAAGTCAAGTCCCCAACGGTATCCCAACGGGATTAAAACGCCAGCTGTCGTCACATCCTGTAACAAAATTAGCTCTTCGGAGTCCGTCCGTCCACCAACCCTGCCCCACAGCTCTCTTTTTCTGCCAACCCCCCCCCCCTTTCTTTTGAAATAGGGAGGGAAAAAAGCCTGCCTTTTTTTCCTGTTTCTTTGCTCCCAGCGAGAGCCGATGGTGCCAAGCCGTGAGAAGAGGCGCCAGGAGAACAAGCAGGCTTGTTCTTCTCTCCCAGATATTTGAGTGTGGGCGTCAGTGGGGAGGGGCGGCACACACGTGCCTCTGAGAAGGCCACAACTGGCCGCTTGGCACAGCAGCAGGGAGGGAGCGAGCGAGCGGCACGCTCACCCAAGTGACTGAACGCAGGCAGAGAGAGGAAGAGAGAAGCCTAAACAGCTAACGGAGCAAAGAGGCACCTTCCAAAGTGCCGCCTCTTGCACTTTGAGTCCCAGCGGGTCGTTGATCTGTGGAACTCCTTGCCACAGGAGTCTGCCTCTCTGGCTGGGGTCCTCCTCTCTCGGCCTTCCTCATTCTCCTGCTCTCTACAAACGTAGCGACCGGTTGCCCGCCCTTGAAGGGGGGTGCCCCACCTCTCACGAGATTTGATCTAAAGCGTTGGCCCTGCTGATGGGGCAGGGCAGCACCTCGGTCGCCCAAGTCGCCCTGCAGCCCCCTGCCTCAGTGCAGCCGCCCCCATAATCGTCCTTTGGGCCATCCTGATGTTGCGGTGGGGGGGGGGGAGGAGAACGTACCATGCAGCTGCCAGGTGACCCCCCAACACGGCTGACTCTGATGGTGGAGGGCGCTTGGTTCCCCTTGCCCCGATTGCACACTGCGGTGGGTCTGTTTCTCTTTTGCAAAACTGTGCTTGTTGGATTAAAGTGGTGTGAAGTTTGCACTGCAAAGGACTGGGGCATCTGTACCAACCTGGGGAAGGAGGCGAGAAAGAGGGCGCTCTCCCAAAGTGAACTTTTCCCTTCTGTCCCAGAAGCCCTCCAGAGGCCGGTCGTGTCCGAATTTGAGCCCCAAGGCCTGAGTGAAGCCGCTCGCTGGAACTCCAAGGAGAACCTCCTGTCCGGCCCCGGCGAAAATGACCCCAATCTCTTCGTTGCCCTGTACGATTTTGTGGCGAGCGGGGACAACACCCTCAGCATAACCAAAGGTAAGAGGTGCTTGGAATGGAAAACGCCGGGGGAAGATGGATGAATTCATTGGTTGGTTCAGCGTGGTGGCCCCCCTCGCCCCACGCTGTCCTAGGGCCCCCCCGCTAGTTCTGGCAAGCTGGTTCTGGCCATCAGGAGCTGGCTGAAGACCACTCTGTCCGCTTGGTCTTCCATAGCGTCGCTGTATGGTTTTCTCTTCCCCGTTTCATGTTGCTGCTGGTTTGTTTTGGGCTGCTGCGTCTCATCTCTTTTGTTCCACCCGTTGGTCGTTTTTCATCGAATCGGGCTACGATCTACTGAATCTCGGGGTCCCGGAACTAAAGCCGGCCTTCGCGTTTTTTTTAAAAGAACAAAATAATCTTAATAATGTGCAACAGGCTGTGTGGCAGTTGCTCTGTGCTATACAGGCATTTCCAATTGCCAATTTTGTGTCTCATTTCTGTTTCCTCCAAATTGTGTATACTGCTGGGCGGTTACATGTTTTAAACTGGTCTTGGTTTTGTCGACTGCCTTTGGGTTATATGCCTCTCGCCCTGCTAAGTGGGCAAGAGGCACTTTTCCAAGGGGTGTCCCTCTTATATCTAGCAGGGGGAGAGCAATCGTCCCTCTTCACCCCAGCGCAGTGTCTCGTCTAGTGGCTGCTGCTGCTGGTCTGCCTTTTCTTATTAAGATTGTGAGCCCTTTGGGGACAGGGAGCCGTTCGACTGCATTGTCACGATTTGCCTGTGAACCGCTTGGGCGAACGTGGTGTTGCAAAGCGGTATATAAATGCTACTGGTGGGTATTGACGGGCCTGGTCTGTGTGTGCCAACAAGCGCTGGGGTGCCGTAGTGACTCGTTGTCTTCTCCTTCGCGCGGGCAAGGCGAGAAGCTCCGCGTCCTGGGCTACAACCACAACGGGGAATGGTGCGAGGCCCAGACCAAGAACGGGCAGGGCTGGGTGCCCAGCAACTACATCACCCCCGTGAACAGCTTGGAGAAGCACTCCTGGTACCACGGGCCCGTGTCGCGGAACGCCGCCGAGTACCTGCTCAGCAGCGGCATCAACGGCAGCTTCCTGGTGCGGGAGAGCGAGAGCAGCCCCGGGCAGCGGTCCATCTCGCTGCGGTACGAGGGGCGGGTCTACCACTACCGGATCAACACCGCCTCCGACGGGAAGGTGAGCACCTGCCGAGCGCTGGGGCCCTGCCCTGGGGCCCTTTCCAGCTCTGCTGGGCGGGGGGGGGTGTTCCCTGCACTGACCCGGGGGGGGCTGGACCGGGTGCCCTCCAGGGTCCCTTCCCAGCTCTGCTTCCACAGTCCTCCCGAGGTGGCCCCGGAAGATGAGTTGCACTGTCCCCATTCCGTAGGCATGGAAAGCTGAGGTCCGAGGGACTTGCCCAGAGGCTGCCCAGAGCAGGGCTGTCAAGCTCTTTGCATGATGCTCTGCTCTGGCATCCATCAATCAATCAGTCAGTCAGTCAGTCAATCACTAGTATTTATACACCGCTTTTCAACACAAAGTTCACAAAGCGGTGTACAGGCAAATAATAACATTAAAGTCAAGTGGCTCCCTGTCCCAAAAGGGGCTCACAATCCCCCCCCCCAAAAAATGCGGAACGCCCCCTGCAACAGCCACCAGAAGAGACACTGCGCAGGGGTGGAGAGGGACAGTTGCTCTCCCCCTGCTGAATACAAGAGGAGCACCGCTTGGGAAAAGCGCCCCTTGCCCAGTTAGCAGGGGGTCTTCTGACGTGCCAAGGACAGCACTTCTGGCCGTGTCGTCACTTTTGGTGGGTCCTGGACAGGCCTGGTGTAAAAGGTTTGAGAACCGCTGCTCTAGGCTGTTTGGGTTGGCACCTCCCCCCGTGTCAGCTGGTGCCGCTCAAGGCCCCCTCCTGTTCAGAGCCTGTTGGGAACTTTGTCGTGGACGGGGAGACTCCGCTGCGTCCCAGCCAGGGCTCTTGGTGCGTGCGGGGGCGGGGGGGGGGAGAGTGCACGAATGCAATCGGCACCAGTTTGCACTAAGCCTCCCTCGTTCCCTGATATAGTTTCAGTCGGCGTTGTTGAGATGCCAGCAAGGAGAATTCAAGCCGGCGCTGGCCTATCATGAGCAATCCATTAAAAAAAAAAAGTTAAATGGCGGTGAAAGGAACAGATGAAGACAATCAGGCTCTTCAGCCGGCTTTTGCTCAGGCCTGCACCGCTGTCGTGTAAAGCCATATTAGCGCCCCGATAAAATGTCTCAGTTGTGTCTCTCTGGGGAGGGCCGTGCAGGGAAGGAGCAGATGGCGGCGTCCGTTCCTCCCTCCGCCTGGGCACGCGGCTCCTCCTGTCTGAGGGGCTTAATATCGGCAAGAGTGTGATGAGTAGCTTGTGGCAGGGGACTTGGTGGTGTTGGCGTCCCGAAACTCTGCCAGCTAGTACCAGAAAAGACAAGACTTGCCCCCCAAAAAGTGTTGAGCAGCCACAGCTGCTGCCCGGCCAGGTATTCCTCTCGCCACAGCACAGCTTTCCGATTCGTTACCTGTCGGCCATGTGTCCCGGCCGGTGCTTCCCCGAGTGGTGGGTCGAGACTGGGAGCCCCTTCAAATTCCAACGCACAGTGGGGGGCCCAGCAGGCAGGAGGGCGGACAGCCAAGCCATCGGTGCCACCTCGTTTCCTGCCTGGTATCACCCAATCAACGTGCGCCGCCCCCCAGTTTATCCCGCCCTCCTTTCCTTCCAGGAGACTGGCGTGGCAACAGTGGCCATTTTGGAAAGGGTGGCGGTTGAAGGAGGGCAGGTGGGTGGTGGGAGATGAAGGGGCCCACTCGAGACTGGAGGGCTTGGCCAAAGTGACGTTTCCATCTAGGCACAGTCCTAACTTGGAGTTAGGCCGGTACAGCTAGAGGGAGCAAAGTTTGGCTGGCACAAGGACCCCTGTCAAGTATATTTGGACCACTCTCAGAGAGGCCAGCACACAGACGTGCGCCATCCCCCCAAGAGTGGTCCAAACGCCACTCCGTTGTAGCTGGCGTTCTGAGGTAAATTTCTGAGGTAAAATTCTGAGGTAAGTATGAGGTAAATAAAGCAAAGTCTGGCCAGCACAAGGGACACCGTCAAGTATGTTTGGACCGCTCTTGGACAACGAGAGGCCTGCACACAGATGTGCGCCATCCCCCCCGACTCCGAGAGTGGTCCAAACGCGCTTGACGGTGTCCCTGGTGCTGGCCTAATTGTGCTGGCTTAACTCCAGGTTAGGACTGAGCTCTAGATCTCTTCTGAAGGATGACGCAGGCAGTGACCGTCTGCTTTAAGGGCTTTGGGGGAGTGTGACTCGAAGCTGTGGTGACCGACACTCTCCCCCCTCTCCGCCGTCTCTTCCTATCCCAGCTGTACGTCTCCTCGGAGAGCCGCTTCAACACGCTGGCCGAGCTGGTCCACCACCACTCGACGGTCGCGGACGGGCTGATCACCACCCTCCACTACCCGGCCCCCAAGCGGAACAAGCCCACCATCTACGGCGTCTCCCCGAACTACGACAAGTGGGAGATCGAGCGGACGGACATCACCATGAAGCACAAGCTGGGCGGGGGCCAGTACGGAGAGGTCTACGAGGGCGTCTGGAAGAAGTACAGCCTGACGGTGGCCGTGAAGACCTTGAAGGTAGGCGCGGACGCTCGGGGCTCTCTTGTTCCGGCCTTTCTGCCAGCTTCAAAAAACAAGCGGGCGGAGGGGCAGATCCGGCGCAACGCAACAGCCCTCCCCATCGTGCGCGGTGCTTATTGTTCCACCCTACTTCCGCTAGTACAGTCCGCCCTCTTTGTATGCAAACTCCCTATTTGCAGTAGGACTCCCTGTTCTCTGCAAGGGGCAGGATTGCCACGCCCCTCTTTTTCCGCACCTCTGTCCTCCTTATCCACCGTGCAGAGCCCGGCCGGAGGCTGCAGGGACCTTCAGAACGGCCCCTGCGACCAGCGCTGACCCCTTTAGAATGGCCGGGAGACGCATCCGGTGGCCATGCTTGAGGGGTCCACGCTGGTCGCAGGCGCCACTCGGAAGGTCCCTGCAGCCTCCGGAAGGGCTCTGTGGCATTCAGAGATCTTTGGGCACTTCCTGCTGCACCCTGCCGGCTCCCTGGGGGTCTCTGAACGGATAAAAGGAAATACTTTTTCACCCAGCGGGTCATGACCCTGTGGAACTCCTTGCCACAGCTGGTGGTGATGGCGCCTGGCCTACACGCCTTTAAAAGGTGCAGATTTCTGGAGGAAAGGTCCATTGTGGGCTACAGGCCGTGACGGGTAGTGCAGACTCCTTACATTAGAAGCAGGCTATCTCAGAATGCCTGATGTAGGGAAGTGGCCACAGGATGCAGGCGTCTTGTGGTCTCGTGTGCTCCCTGAGGCACCTGGTGGGCCACTGTGAGATGCAGGAAGCTGGACCAGATGGGCCTTTGGCCTGATCCAGCGGGGCTCTTCGTATGTTCTTATGCATCCCCCCCCCTCTCTCTCATTGTCTGTAAACCTGGCATTCCACAGCACTGATGAACTCCGCTTTCACTGCCAAAAGGACAGTTCAGGCTTTCGCGATGCGCTGTGTCCCGCGGGCGGCTCCTCCCCTGCCTTACAAGTTGTTGCTGTTTTCACACTTGCGTCTTGCCCCAAGAGAAGCGAGTCTTCCCAGGCCCCTCTTGGCGGTTCCTTTTACGCATGAAGAGGGTGACACCTAGTGTTGACAGTGCTAGTTGTAGCACCCTAAGTAGGGGCACGGATTTTTGCTTGGCTCTGCCGAATTCGACAATCTCAGCGCTCGCACTTGGCTGGTGGCCAAGTCGTCTCCCACTTGGTTGCCTGTGTGGGTTTATTCCTGCTGCCTTTTAAATCTGAGCTTGCCAGCTCGGCTTCTTGCCCCCTATTGCTGCATCTCCCGTCTTCTCAATCTGAATCGTCTGACATCGGACGAAGGAGGATGTTCTGCCGTGATAAAGTGTTCCAGTGTGTGTGGGCACAATCTTAACCTGGAGTTAGGCCAGCAGACTTTGGCTGGCACGTTTGGACCACTCTTGGAGTCAAAGAGGCCAACACACAGACGTGCGCATCCTTCCTGACTCCGAGAGTGGTCCAAACGCGCTTTACGGTGTCCCTTGTGCCAGCCTATCTGTGCCGGCCTAACTCCAGGTTAGGATTGAGCCGTGTGTGTGTGAACACTGTGTGCATTAATTTTGGTCCTCTTCTCCTCCTGAGAAACTTGGGATACAATACCAATAAATATTAATGTTTTTCCCGTCTGTCCAGGGTGCAGGTCTGTTGTTCTCCTCCCCCTGCATTTTCTTTCCCCTCCTTTCTTCCAGAAAAGAGTTATGGCGCTAAGGAGGCACACCCAGTAGTGTCATTCAGTAATAGAGTGCCGGAACGCTAGGCGGGACTTACCCTGTGATTGGCAGGGAGCCCGTGACGCGTCGCTGCCTGCCGTTCTGCCGCGGGGGCTTCTTCCGGGTTGCGCGCCCCTCCGCGGCTCTCCGCAGCACCTAGCACGCCCCCAGGCAAGCGGGCACCCCCTCCGAGGCCAGGGGTGCCCGCGCGGGGCTCGGAAAGACAGCGACGCGTCAGAATCCCGCAGCCAATCAGGCGGTAAGTCCCGCCCAGCGTTCCGTTTGTTCATTACTGAAGGACACTACTGGGCACACCCCATCTTGGGCGACCGCGTCAGCCGAGGTCCATTTCCCTTCTGGAATTGCCAACTGGCTTTCCCCCCATTAAGTCAAGCTGCGCGTCTTCCCTTGGCAGAGCGGGTCGTCCCCTCGCCCGGGCGCCTTAGGAGCTTTTGGGTGGGCTTGGCACTTTTCCCAAGGGTCCTTTCTCTTCTCCCCCCCCCCTCGTCCTCTTAGACGCCACAGGTCACAGCCTCTCGGGAAAACCTCCGTGCTTTCCGTGAGTCGGGAGCAGGGACTCTAATCTGCTCCACCGCTGCGTCCCAAACACCAGATAGATACTTAATGAAGGATGACTGGAAGCTGGAGTGAACACCGCGCGTTGCGGCTCTTCTCTGCGGGGGGGGGGGTGGCTCCCAAACGGCGCAACGCCGGGAATTATGCATGCAGCGAGACACACATGAAAGCGGCCACCTAATCCCCTGTCTTAAATCCGTCAGACTCGTCTTTGACGGGCTGGATTACGGCTCCTTCTTCAAAGGGGCAGGGAATTTTTTCCTCCTTTGCCTTTTTTTTTTTTTTTTGCAAAGGCGGCGGGGGGGGGGGGAACCCTTCTCCCTATATTTAGACACCAGCAGGGGGAGACAGTCCCTCAGTGGTCTTTTTTGGAGAAAACTTGAGTTCTAATTTGTCTTGGGCAGAAAAAAAGGGGGGGAATGCATTGCAATAACGGCTGCCTCTGTGGTTTTTCCTGTCTTGGTTCTTGACGAACGTTTTGCGCGCGTAGGGGGGGCCCGTATTTATCACCCCGTTTCAGAGCGTCCAGGAGCACCTCTGAAGTCCGGCTCGGCAAAGTCCGTTCGACAAGGCCCCGGCCGCGCACTGCTCTCGTTCAGTAAAGCTCCAATTAACGCAACGGCACTGGCCGGCGGGGCGGGGGGGGGGGAGATCCAGTCCGCGTTGGGTGGATTTGCATGTCTAATGAGCCCGGAACGGCGCTGCGCCGAGGACGGTCTCCAGTTAGGCGCCGGCTCCGCAGCCTGCCCTTGCGCTGACTTTGCCAGCTCCCAGGCGTTCCGGCGCTGCCCGTGGTGGGGTGAGGCCGGTGGCCTGCAGGCTTTCCCTTCCTCTCCCCACTCTTGTTGTGCTTTGGTGGGGGTGGGGGGGGGGAGGAGAGGACCACGGCAAAGTGGCTGTGCATGCAGGAAGCCACGGATTCCATCCAGCAGGGGAAAGATCCCGTCCGTCCAACTAAAACCACCAGCTTTTCACGCCCCCATGCTCTGTCCCCCCTCCTGCATTCCTTTATGCCACCCCCTTTTCCAACGCTTCTCCTTTGGCTGCTCTTCAGCTTCCCCCCGTCTCCCCCCCCCCGCCCACAAGACTCCCCCCCACTCTCCAGCCAAGCAGCCACTGATTCCGTGTCTTCAGCAGAGTGCCGAGAGCCCCGTGATGTGACTGAATCCAACAGCCTGAGCTCCCTGCTGCCCCTTGGGTGGTGGTGGGGGGCGTGGGTTGAGACGCTTCTCTGGGCAGGTTTTCGGAAGCCTTGTTCCACGGCGGTCCCTGGGCGGGCCTCTTGATTATCGATTATGAAGATCAGCCCGTCTGGAACCTTTTCATGCCCAGTAGGCTCACGTACGAATTCTTGCCGCGGCCGTTCTCATGCCAGCACCAGCCTTCCTGGAGACCTACGGGCGAGAGTGGGTGGGAGATGGAACCCTGTAGCCAGGAAGCAGAGTTTGATTCCCCCCCCTCCCGGATGTGCCCTTTTGGCACCCCTGGGGGCATTCCTGGAGGCTGCAGAGGCTGCCCACTGCTTCCTCGGGCCTCGGAAATGCCTCAGGATGTGAAGTCCTGCCTGGGAGCTCAGACCCCGGATTGCCCGTCTGTGGTGAGGCTGGACCTGTGTATAGGCTCCTGGGCAGAGCCTGGGGAGGGGGGCATTCTGCGTTGTGGTGCCCAGATGCCCAGCCCCGACGCTCAGCACTGCCCCAGGGGGTGGGCCACCAGTTGACGTGGCCAGCCTGGCCTCGGAGGCGAGAGTCACGACTCCCTCGCCTTGCGGCTTCTCTGTCAAACGTTGCTTGGCCCAGGCGGGAAAGGGGGTTTGGGCCTAAACTTCTTGAGGACTAGAACCTTCCCAGAAACTGCAGTGCTCTGGATTCTAACTGCAACCCCCCCCCCCACACACACACACGCCACCCCTGCCGCCGGATTAGAAATGAGGCATAATGTCTAACCCTTCTGGTTCTCTATCAGATCTGTCGTATGAGCGTTGGGGACTGCCTTTTTTTGTTGTTGTTCCTGATCGCCGTTCCTGTTGCCGGAGGAAAGGAAGCTGTGCACAGGGCCCCCCGAGCTGGTGTGCGGCTGCCAGTCAAACCTAATTGGAAGCCGACGCTAAATGGGGGGCAGAGCATCGGGCCGAGTGGCGCGCAGAGCCGAGCGGCCAATGTGGAGTGTGTGGCAAGCAGGTGCCGTGGCCGGGCATCCGTGTGGTGCTGCTCTTCCTCCCTCCGGCAGGGGGAGTGCTCCTGGGCGTGCCCCGCTGACACGAAAGCGGTGGGGGGGGGGGCACACGGAAGTGCGTGGCCCTTGTGGGGCTTGAGGAGGAACCCGCCCATGCACAGCTCTCTGAGTTCTCCTCGCCTCCCGTCCTCTCCCCGTAATTGGCACTCAATTCATTCCGTCCCTGCGTGTTCATTACCCCATCAAAGCGTTCCTCCAAGGAGGGAAAAAGGCTGCGCGCGAGGACAGGCAGCCACATGGTCTACAAAGGCGCCGGCTTCTCCTGCCCCACTGCCGAGAAAGACCTCCTGCCCCACCCAGCACGCTGTCTGTCTCATAGTCCGCGCCCCGCTGGGCAGGAGCCGCATCGCCCTCACTCCAGAGCAGGAGCAGGAATGGCTTCCCGCCAGCAACCTCCTACCGCTGTTTTGACTGCAGAGAAGGAAGAGGCAGAGAGAGAGAGAGCGAGAGAGAGCATTTTGAATCCTCTCTCTCTCTCTCTCTCTCCCCGTCATTTGGATTGCACCAGAATTGCATCCTTGGAGCAAAATTGAAGGTGGAAGTTGTCAAACGTGTCGGTTTTGGGGAATTGACGTTGGAGGTTCGTCACCCGCATTTGGCCGCTGTGGACCGTAATGGCCCCAACGATGCCGGGGCTACGTGCCCCCGAATGCAGGTTGCCGGAGGTCGGATCTGGGGCTCGACTGGTCTCATCCAGAGAAAACAGCCCACCCTTTGCTCCGAGGCCGTTCACTAGGCGAGGAGCCTTCGTAGCCAGCTGCCATGTTTGGAGACAGGCCCCTAATCCGTCTGCCGCGGGATCACCAGCCCCGACTCGTAGTGTAGTAGCTTTTCAGGGTTTGGCAGAGCCTCACCCGGTGACGCTTCTAGGCAGTGGTTCTGGAACCTCCTGCGTGCAAATCTAGGGTGAGCTTTGGTAGTTGAGGGAGGGGGGAGCCTGGAGCATTCTGCGGCTTCTCCTGCAGCAGCAACAGTTGCATCGCCAGCAGGAGGCCAACTGAGACATTTGCCTAGGGGCAAGCAACTGCCCAGGTTAACGTCTAGGCCAGCGATTCCCCAACATTTCTGACTGGTGACTCCCTTGAGCCATTGGCTCCCCAGTAGGGCTACAATCCTGTACATTGTATAGGGCGGTGGGTTTTTTTGCAGGGATTCCGCAAGTCCCCCGGCTGCTTCCCGCAACTCCCCAGGGAGCCACGACTCAGTTTGGGAACAACCGGCCTAGACAATCGTCATTTCCCCAAGGCTATTTGAGTGGCTGGAAGGAGGCGACCCATCTCAGTGTTGGCCCGTGGAACTCACTGCCACAAGATAATGGCGGTGGCCACTCACTTGGGTGGCTTGAAAAGGGAATGGGGCGGAATCCTGGAGGGCCCGTGCCTCTGAAGGCCAGTCTCAAGAGAGCAGGGGTGGGAGTGAGGCACGACTTCCCTGCTTAAGGCCTTCCCAGAGCCACTTGGTTGTTCCACTTTGGGAAGCCACATACTGGACTAGTCGGATCCGGCTGGACTGCTCTTATGCGCGTAGCCTCTGAAAGCAAAATAAGCTGTGCAGTTTCCTCCCCCCCCCTTCGGAACTATTGTTTTATTCATAGACAAATGTATGCAGATTTAATCAACAGGAACTCTTGCAACCTAATTGACGAAGAGTTATTTAATTAGGCGAGAGTCCTGGAAATAAATGAGCAGGAGCCTAGCCAAGAGCCTCTCGCCTTCCCGGAAGATTCGCTTTCAGCTCCCTCTGACCTCCGATTCGCCTCTTGGCACATGAACTCACCAGAGGTTCGCTGTGGATCCAGGAGTCGTAATCCGGACTGGACTGGGGTGGGTGGGGAACTAACCGTGCAGACAGGCTGTCTGGGCCGTGGGTCAGAGAGAGCGCAGGGGTGTTCACTTGATGCCTCTATCGCTGAGGTTTTTCCTAGCTCTCCTTGCTGTCAAAAATCCGATGGTCTGCTTTGACCCTTTGAGTGCGCCATGTGCCACGTGTGCGCTCATGGCCGGCGCGCCATGAGATGAAAAAGGTCGGCGAACCACTGCGATAGGGTCAATTTTAAAAAGTGGGCCCCGATGCAACAAGGTCTGGAACGATTGGGGTAGCCATAGGCGTGCGCGAGGCGGCAGTCAGAGGCTGTCGGCCTTTTGTGACCGTGATTTTTCTAATACGTGCACTAAAATCGCCTTCTTCTCCCACTCCCCGTAAATTGTCCTTGCTGACTCTCGTGTTTCTTCCCCCCCCTTCCTCTCCCCTCGTAGGAGGACACGATGGAGGTCGAGGAATTCTTAAAAGAGGCGGCCGTAATGAAGGAGATCAAGCATCCCAACCTGGTGCAATTACTGGGTAAGTGACAGAAATATCAAGCGGGGCGACTTGAACTGAAACCCTTTTACGGCAAGTTGGACGTGGAGAAGCCGCTAAAGCTCCTTACCGTAACGGGAGGCTTCACACGGAGGCGCGGGGAAAAGTAGAGCAGGTTTTGGATTTAATGAATACTTCCTTCATTGGGTGTCAAATATGGAAGGGACAGAGTCGATGGAGGGATGTTCTTTTCCCTCTCTCAAAACACCAGAACCAGGGGGCATCTGCTAAAACTGAAGGTTGGGAGAGTTAAAACGGATAAAAGGAAGTACTGTTTTACCCAGCAGGTGGTTAGTCTGTGGAACTCTTTGCCACAGGAGGTGGTGATGGCATCTGGCCTAGATGCCTTTAAGAGGGGATTAGACTGATTTCTGGAGGAAAGGTCCGTTGTGGGCTATAGGCCATGATGGATTGTGCAACCTCCTTACATTAGCAGTAGGCTACTTCAGAGTACCGGGTGCAAGGGAGTGGCAACAGGACGCAAGCATCCTGTGGTCTCCTGTGCTCCCTGAGGCACCTGGTGGGCTGCTGTGAGATACAGGAAGCTGGACTAGACGGGCCTTTGGCCTGACCCAGCATAGGGGCTCTTCTCAGGTTCTTATGACCCCGAAGCGAAGGGTTTTTAGCCGGGTGCCGGGGGGACGGTCCCACCCCTTCGCCTCGCTCGGCCCACGCTTTGCCGTGCTGTGCGATGTGCTGACCTGGAAGCGGAGGCGTGTTGGGGCTTTTCCGTGGCCCAGGCCTGCTGCGTGATGTCATGACGTCACACATTACGGCATCACAAAGTGAGGGGAGTCCGAGGAGCTCCTGCAGCGGCCGCTGCCCCCCCCCCAGTGGTGCATTCCCTTCGCTCCCCCAACGCGGGGAGTGAAGGAAACGGGCGGGCGCCTTCCGGGACGTGCTGGACGTCAGGAAGGGTGGGCTGGAAAGCGCTCGGCTTTCCCCTCCCCCGCAACCGGCGCCCACCCCCACCCCCGCATGGCCTTGTGGCACCCTTTATAGACCTCCGCCCAGAAGGTCAGGGGACGAAACTGTCGAAAGTGTACACAAGTGCGTTGGAGTGACCGTGCTGAAAAAAAGGGGAAATTGTCCCGTAGGCGTCTGCACGCGAGAACCTCCGTTTTACATCATCACCGAGTTCATGACCTACGGGAACCTTCTGGATTACCTGCGGGACTGCAGCCGGCAGGAGGTGAATGCCGTGGTGCTCCTGTACATGGCCACCCAGATCTCCTCCGCCATGGACTACCTGGAGAGGAAGAACTTCATCCACAGGTAGGGGGAGAAGCAGAGACTCCCTGCCGTTCTCTCTCTTTCTCCCTCCCCCAGTGGCGTAGCTGACGCCTTCAGGGCCACAGCTTGCCACATCCTCCCCAAGTTCCCGACTCGGGCGACCCCCCCCCCCAAAAAAGGCGGCTGCCTCTGTCCGTCGTTCCACTGCAGTCAGGGAGATCAGGTTAGCTGATTTTGACACAACTCAAAATTCTGCTAGAGCGCCCCTGGAAAACATTGTCAGGGACCCTCTAGCCCGCCACTCTCCTCTCCTCCAACTTCCTGTTGCGTTCTGTTGCCCTCTTCCTTCCTCAATTTTGACACAACTCAGAAGCCCTGCACGTCACTTCCCCGGATTGCTCTCTGCCTCTGCCGCCCCAGGAAGGGGCATTTGCCCCCACCTCGGATGCCGCAAAAGGGCCAGGAGGAGCAGAGAGGGCTAGGCACTCGTGGCAGCAAACGCCTCTGGCTCTGCTGTCGGCGGTGCAGCTTGGCACCCCCTCAAGTTGTGCTGCTGCTAATAATAATAATAATAATAATAATAATAATACTCGTATTTATATACCGCCTTTCTTAGGTCATTAGGTTACTCTGATGACGGTAACTGAAGGCGGTTTACATGGGCAGACTTCATTCATAAACACAAAGGTTTTTACAATTTTACAGAAGTGCTCTATCTTACAAAAACAACACAAAAACAGATGGATCTTTCTGCATTTAGTCCTTCTTTCTGGCCACCCGTTGGTCTTCTGCTGGCTGATAAGCGGCATTCTCCTCTCCCACCAGAGAAGCAGCTGACCCGGCACACTCCCCCTCTCACGAGGCAGCCGGAGACAGCTCAGCCGTTAATCAGCCGCAGTTTTTACAAGGTCTGCCGCTCACAGAGACTTCCAGTAGTCCTGAACTGGTGACCTTCTGATCTTCAGTTCTCTCTCTTCAGGCAAACGGAGGCATTAACCCTCTCGACTAAATCTTCTGCCCTGGGGGAATTGACGCCCTGCCCCGCTCTTAGCTACGCCAGTGCTCCCCCTCCACCCACAAAACACATTCCTCTTCCCTGCTCCACAGAGGCCATTAATAGCGTTTCAGCAGATGGAATGTTGCAGCTCTCCATTAACAGTGCGCTGAATCTTGGAGCGGGCCGGTGCTCCTTGGGGAGCCGCATCGTTGCTCGGAGATCTTCCTGCCAAGGGTATTTTGCATCTGAGCATAGCCTTAGCGCTGGGTAAGCTCCCCTTTCCACACTCCGCTCAAGGCCAAACTTTGCAGCCACATATAACGCTGGCCCGACCTTCGTGAAGGAAAGGAAGAGTTTAAGCTTTATCTTCTCTTCCTCCACCCTACTGGTGCTGCGGGCCCCGGTTTCCCTCTAGAACCTGGACCTCGAATCGCATTTGGGAAGAGAAAGCGGCTGCCATGAGGCTGACTCCAGGGCCTTCCAGTGCCAGATGTGGCCCTGCCTTACCCATCAGCCACTGCCTCTCCTGGTGCCCTCTGGATTCAGACAGGAAGAGGGCAATAGAACGGAACAGGAAGTTGGAGGAGAGGAGAGTGGCGGGCCAGAGGGTCCCTGACAGTGTTTTCCAGGGGCGCTCTAGCATAGCACTCTCCGGCTTTTAGGGAGGCCTTCATTCTAGTACACACGAAGGGCGTTGGGTTCATCCCCAGAAGCTTCCTGCCCGGGAGCTCGGCGAGGTAAGAGCATGCAGAGCCTCCATCCGTGGTGCCCACGAGACCTCCACAGACCCCTGGCCCTGCCCGACTTCCTGTCTCCGCAGCCAAGCCTGGGCCAGGGCGAGCCCATTTTTCTCACTCCTCTGTGATTTTACAATAAGCCTCATGATTCGAGACCTTCCTCCTAATCACGGTGGTTCTTCGTGAAATGGAGCTTCTTCTTGAGAAGGTGACAAATCACCCATAATGACACCGTTTCTCTCTCTCTCTCTCTCTCTCTCCCACCCCCCACAACTGCCAGTTCTCTTCCTCCCTTTTCTGCCGCCTTTCCCGCCCTCCCCTCCCCTTGTCATCTTGCACGTTGAGCGGTTCTGCTGCCGCTATTGTCTCCCTCGCGCGCCACCCTTTCTCCCTGCTCACTATTAAAGCCTCTTTGCCAGTCTGGGCTGTCTGAAGGATTTTGACCTTTCACTGTGCTGCAATTACGGCTGGCGCTTTGCATTCTTTGTCTGGGGAAATGGCCCCTGAGCGGAGTAATCGCAGCTCCTGGCAGGAGGCTTGATCGGCTCTTCGGTAGTGGCAGGGTGTGTGTGTGTGTGTGTGTGTCGCACACATCTTAGGCCTCACTCACCCACTCGGGGCTCGTCAGAATTCCTCTGGTGTTTGCCCCACAAATTAGAAAGGCAAGCAACTCTTGGTGCACGTTCAGTCCAAGAGTCCTTCAGAATTCGGAACATTCAGAAGAATTCGGAATTCAGAAGGGCATCTTTCCCTCCAAAGCCAAGAGCTCCAAGCAATACTCCAAAGTATTTTCCTTTTTACACTGTCCAGAAAGGTGACCGTTTCCTGTGCGTGTGGCCCAAGACGCTCGGATTGCTAGAGAACTCTGAAAGCAGGACTTCTGAAAACGTCCGAGGCAAAACCTTGACCGCACCTTGTTTGTGTTGCAAGAGAAGCAACGGCTGCAGGCACAACGGGGCAAGATGTTGACCGGGGTGGTGGTGGTGGTGGTTGGGATTGCATTGCTCCTGAATTGGAGCGAATCGAGTCCCTTGCCTCCTTGCTGGCGAGCATCTACCGGTCATGCACTGAAATGCCAAAGGGCCTTTCCGCCGCCACATGCGCGTTCAGGCACCTCCGCTGACTCTAGCATGGCAGGTGGCGATCTCCCAGCTGCTTCAGCCTCCTCTGTCCAGATTTTCTCTCTCTCTCTCTCTCTCTCTCTCTTGCACACGCAGCGACTTGCACTTCAGAAAGGGACAGAAGCACGCATCACACTCTCCCTTGTTTCCTTCTTGTGATTCAGGTGCTTTTTGTCCCCCTGGCACCAGTGAACCCAGATGCCAAGAGCAAAGGGTGGCTTTCCTCCCCTCCTCCTTTGTCTTCATGGCTTGCCCGCTCCCACCCACCCAGTCACTCCTGGGGCCTGTGCCGCTGCCCTCCTTCATGGGTTCGCGCACACTGCGCTGACCTCCCCGAACCCTTCCGGCCGGGGTGGAGCGGAGGGTCGGCCCTCGCAGCGAGGCGCTTTCCTTTCCGTGCGCGGCCGATCCGCAGCCACTGACAAGGCCGGGACACGGTGGAACGGCGTGTGACAAATTAATGTGCCCTTTTGCGCGACTCCCTTTTATTGAGCGCGGGAGTGCGTCGCCGGCTCGGCGAGTGACTTTTCAAAGATCAAGAGTCGTCGCTGGGGAGAAGAGGCTCATATCGCTCGGCTCGAGCCGCCCAGGGAGCGTTGGAGGCAGATCAATTTCCAATTTGGTGTGACACCGCTCAGAACCGTTTCCTTCAGCCTTCCTCTTGTGCGCGGCGTGTCCAGAGCATCCCGCTGCTTCCCCCTCCCCAAACGCCCCCAGTTCGTGCTCAGGGAGCTGTTGTCGGTGCCTTGCCTTGCCTGGGGCTGTCCTGGGGTCTCTTCCTGATGCTGTTTTTCCCCCCTGTGGTGTTCACTCCCAAACTCTTCCGTTCGGTGTCAGGGCCCAGCAGGGGTTGGCTCTCCAAGTCCTTCGGTGTTCCCAGCCCGTATTTTCAAGCCCGGAGGGGTAGTGGTCAGGCCTGGCTGACCTAGGAGGCCAGCACAGATGGAGGGGACCTTCTTTTATGTGACCTTCCACTCCTGACATTTGAAAAGTAGAACAGAGCAGAAGAGGAAGGGTAGCGGGCTAGAGGGCCCCTGACAGTATGTGTTACGCTGACACTCTAGCCCACTCCTCTCTTCTCCTCCACGCTTCTGCTCTGTTTCCCTTTCCCTTTTCATATCCAGGGGATCGATGGGCACATAGACTGGTGCGCTTTCCAGATAAGGGGGGGGGGCGCTACTGTCGCCCACCACCCTAGGCCCCGTGAGGTCTTGGACCCAGGAGGTCTGTATTGCTAAGCAGAGGAGAACCACCAGTTTGAGGGGGAGTCTCAGTTCAGCAAGTGGGGGGCGGGGGCGGGGGCTGTTGCGTGCACGTAACCCGCTGCCCACTTGACAGCCAGCCTCTGATTGGGTGGCCCGACTCCCCCTTGGTTGTGCCTGGGATTTGTGACACCTCCCTCACCGGAGCGCTCAGCGGGGGAGCCGCGTGGTCCTGCATGCGGAGGAGATGCCGGCTAGCAGGGCGGGATGGTGGGGAGCCCCCGAATCACCTGGAGGGCGGCCTCGTGCCCCTGCAGGCCTGGGGCCCGACTGACCTGCCCACCCCTCCTCCTTCCAGGGACCTGGCTGCCCGGAACTGCCTCGTCGGGGAGAACCACCTGGTGAAGGTGGCCGACTTCGGCCTCAGCCGGCTGATGACCGGCGACACGTACACAGCCCACGCCGGAGCCAAGTTCCCCATCAAGTGGACGGCGCCCGAGAGCCTCGCGTACAACAAGTTCTCCATCAAGTCGGACGTCTGGGGTAAGAGCGGCCGGGCCGAGGCTCCTTGGGCAGCACGTGGTCCTGGGGGGGGGGGGGGCTCGTCAGGCGGACGTCTCTTCCAGCGCCGTAGCCTGGAACTCTTTTAACCGGAGGGGTGTGTGTGTGGGGGGAGATGAATTGGGGGACCTTTTGGCACGCAACGCCCGCGACCCACCCCTCAGCAAAGCTCCCCCCTCCCCTCCCCTGCTGAGAGGATAGACGCCACGCAATGCAAGTGTCCCCAGGTCTGCTCGTTTTGCATAATCTGCTTTTGCTAATCACGGGGCGCGGGCTCCACTCTCCCCCCCCCACCGCCCTTGTTCACGATGCTATAAATCTGTGTCACGTTCCCACTTAATTATCCTTCCTTCCCCTCCGCTGCCCCCTCGAGAAAAACCCCCCCCAAAGTTCTGAGTTTTATATTCATAACAAAAGGGGGCTACGACTGTCCAGCCACACGCATGTTCCAGGCCAGCCTGGAAGCGAGAAAAGCAGCAGGGAAAGTGGCGAGGGTCAGCTAGCCCCTCAGGGGTTTGGATGCCATCAGAGATGTATAAAAGCAGGCTGTTCTCGGGCAGATCTGTACTGTCATGTTCAGGATTTGGCTGCCCCTTTATCCATTGTTGTTCTCTCTCTCTCTCTCTCTC
>JAJKFI010000340.1:76348-109655 GCA_029204185.1 Lerista edwardsae
AGAGAGAGAGAGAGAGAGAGAGAGAGAGAGAGAGAGAGAGAGAGAGTCTTCCCCAATGGCCTAAGGATAGAGATCTAATGCAAGAAATCTCTGGGAACGGCTCACCTGAGATTGCGCATGATGTGGCTGCTCTGTGCGTTAATAGGATGTGATGCTGCTCCTTGCCCAAGGCGGTGGTAGCCCCTCTCTTTGGGTTAAGTGAGAAACGCGCATGGTGACTGAAGTCATTACCTGCAGGATGCTGGCTTGATGGCGGGGAGGGGAGGGGGAGGTGCCTTGTTCTTCATTGGAGTTGGGTCCTCTTTCCCCCTCCGCCCCCTGCAGATGCTGTGACAGGCCGGAGCAAAATGGGACAGTGGGACAGAAGCCCCTCCCCCATCTTGTCTCTCCCTCTCTTATCTGCCCCGTCTAGGGCCAGCCAGTGTGTGATGTGTACGGCTGCCTCTGGGTGCCGGACGCAAGGGAGTAGCAGCAGGCCACGCAGGTCTCTTTTTGCCTCGTGTGCTCCCTGAGGCATCTGGTGGGCCACAGGAAGCTGAGCGAGGTGGGCCTTTGGCCTGATCCAGCAGGGCTCTTCCGATGTCCTTCCCAGTTGGGGAAACAGCAGCCCCTGCTAGAGTAAAACAGCCGCGAAGAATAAGCAACTTTGGGCGCAGCCCTGTGTGAAGGAGCCAGGGGGGGCATCAACCAGCCAAGAAAGAGACAACTGCACAACCACCACAACACCTGGCTCACCTGTAGACCCTGACACCCAAGACATCACTGGTGCACCACGCCTGATCGTGGCCTGAGCAACACAACTCCTAGCTGCGTCCCGCCACCCCTTTTTTCTTGTTGCTGGTTGTTACTGCTGCTCTGGTGCGCGTTCGTTCCCCTGGCTTGAAGTCTCCACCCTTTTGTTGGCGTTGTCAGCCACGTTGCCCTTGGTGATTTCCGAACTCTCATTTCATTCTGTCGGCTGTGATCGATGGCTGCCAGAAGGGCCCTGTATGTGGCTGGAAAGGCAGGACCGGAGGGGGGGGGGAAAAGCAAACTAAACTAATGAACAACTAAGTGAAACAAACCCCCTAAAAACGAGTGGCTGGGGGCGAGGCACGATTAGCGGAACTGACAAAATGGTCAGATGCATGTGTGCCGTCTGCTCCGGCCGAATGTTCCGTAAAGGTCTGTCTAGAGAATTGCAATGACTCCGGCAGCTGAATTGAGTGTCGCGTCAGGAGTGGAACGTGAGGCTTTGCAGATACCGCATTGTTGTGTTCGTGAGATTTGGCCGGTGTTGTGTGGCTTGTAATTAACATTAGAAAAAACGAGCTGCACCGGGTCACGTCCCTGTGTCAGATAGATGTATTGGGTTGTTGTGTTTGCTTTTTAAGGGAAGGGAAAATGGGGAGTGGTGTGTGTGTGTGTGTGTGTGTGTGTGCGTGCGTGTGCAGGGAGGGGCAGGGAGGGGCAGGGAGGACGGGCAGGAAGGCAGGCAAAAGTGGGAAATGTATCTTGGTAAATGAAACGTGTTGCAGGGCGAGGCAAAAAGAGAATCTGGAGATGGGGAAAACACGAAGATTTGGGCTACAGTTTCCGGGGCAGCTGCGATCGCACTTGGATCCCGAAAGCTTTTTGCTAAGCTGTGCGCCACCTCCATGCCGCCCCGTTCTGGCTGCGAGCTGCCTGGCGCTGTGCCGTTCCGCCTGCTTTCTCCGCTGGGTGTCTGCGCAGGTTGGGGGGGGCCCCCCTCGACCTCTCCCGCGGAGGAAGGCCTGAGGCAGGAGAGGCGGCCAGAAATCCGGGGTGACGGTGGCGGGAAGGCAGACGAGCCGCCTGACTGACGGAGCGCTTGCAGCCCCCCCCCCCCGGGCTGCGGAGGGCTGCATTAATCCGCGGCGACATCTCTTAATTGTCCCTGCGACAGGGGTGGAAGGGACTCGAGGCGCTCAGGTTGGGGAGGCGAGCCGCAGATTGAGAACTAAGCTAATGCGGCCCTGTCGCCTCCTGGCAGGGCTTGTCTGGGTTGACGGAGAGGTTTCGCTCCTCTTCCCGAGCATCCTTGCGCCCGTCGAGTGGGGGAACGTGAGCACCAAAGCAGTGCTTCCCAAGCCTGTGCAAACTGAGACAGCCCTCCTGCTAGAGTGATAATAGTTAGAAAGAGGCAGGCGCTGAGCAGTGACTCATGCAGAGCGACATGGGCCCTCTCCTGGTGAGGGGGACGAATGCTTCAGTCACATCTGATGCAGAGGCGGGACAGAATTGCCTGCTTCTGGTGAGAACTGGAAGAAGGCAAGACCAGAGCAGTGACTCACACAGAGGCACACTGGGCAGTCTCCTGGAAGGGGGTGCTACTTTGGGCTGGCGGGAATTGTAAATATCTGGGTTTCAAGCATTGTCGTCGTCTCTCCCACCCAGCCTTTGGCGTCCTGCTATGGGAAATCGCCACCTACGGCATGTCTCCATACCCGGGGATTGACCTGTCGCAGGTCTACGAGCTCCTGGAGAAGGACTACCGCATGGAGCGCCCCGAGGGCTGTCCGGAGAAGGTCTACGAGCTCATGCGAGCGTGTAAGTTTCCTCTGGGGGCAGCGGCTTCCCTCACCTTGAAAGGAGAGACAAAACGCCTCCAGCCTCCAAACACAGAAGGAGTTTCCAACGTGGGCTGTGAAGGAAACGCAGTGCACAATGCATCCTAATTTACCTGTGGCATCTGGTGGGCCACTGTGAGATGCAGGAAGCTGGACTAGGTGGGCCCTTGGCCTGATCCAGCAGGGCTCATCTTATGTTCTTAAGGCCCAGGTTGGGTTGCAGGTTGTTATTTACCTCAGAATTTTACCTCAGAATGCCTGACACAAGGGAGTGGCCACAGGAGGCAGACATCCTGTTGTCTTGTGCTCTCCCTGAGGCATCTGGTGGGCCTCGGATACAGGAAGCTGGACTAGGTGGGCCTTTGACCTGATCCAGTTGGGCTCTGCTTGTATGTGCTTATTTCCCACCCTGCTCCATGGATATTTTTTTTAATTAACTTAGATCTGGGAACCCCGCCTGGGAAACGGGAAGGGCCTGCCCCGAGCCAGGCTACATGTGCGTGTCGCGGTTTTGCTGAAACCTCCCTGAGTGTCGCCCCTCTCGTTGCAGGCTGGCAGTGGAGCCCTTCCGACAGGCCGTCCTTCGCTGAGATCCACCAGGCCTTTGAGACGATGTTTCAGGAATCCAGCATCTCTGACGGTAGGTGCCATCATCGCGGATAATTCCCTGCTCCGTGGGAGGCGAGATAAGTGCTTTGTCTTCCGCATGATTGCTCCATCTGCATAACTCCACGCAGCTCTCCTCTGGCGGAGGATGGGAAAACTTACTTTGTTTGTAAATCAAGGCAGGGGATCGCCAACCTACAAGCGTGGGGGGGGGGGGGCTATGATTAGAGGGGAGAGGGCAGGTAACTCGAGAACGGCAGATCTGTTCTTCCGAGATGCCAAAAGCATCATGGCTGAATTCCCACCCTACGCCAAAGCTTGGTGCGTGACTGGGTGGGAAGGAAGTGGACTCGCAGCTGAGCAGCAGGACTCGCCCCTCACAAACAGGAAGTCCCCAGGTTCAGTGCAGGGCCCCCCCTGTTAAAGAATCCCAGGTTGTAGTTGTAGGGCGGGGGTCACCACACCTGTAGGCACAAGGGCCGCATCACATATCTGTGTCGAGGGCTGGGAAATAAAATATACAGGTGCGTCCCGGTATCCATTCTGGACCCCGCCGTGGGTACCTGAAACTGTGGGTGCCTGTTTGAAGACAGGGGAATGTCAGTGGTTTTGCAGCAATAAATGAAAAAAGAGATTTGTTTAATGTTCCCTTAGCTTTTTTAACAGGCGTCTTAGTAGCCATGGTCCAAACAGACTGTACGGTGTCCCTTGTGCTGGCCAAACTTTGCTGGCCTTACTGTGCCGGCCTATCTCCAGGTTAGGATTTCTCCATTAAAAACTTAGGGGAATATTAAACAAATCTCTCTCTTTTTTTTAACCTTGTTGCAGCAAAACCACTGCTGTTCTTTAAAAAAGTGTCCCCAGTATCCGCGATTTCAGGTATCCGCGGTGGGATCTGGAACGACATCCCAGCGGATACTGGGCATGCCTGTATTTTGCTTTTCCAAAGCTCAAAAGTGATGTGCCGTTAACATAAACGATAAAAATAAATAAGAAAAGCCATTGAAGTCGATACAGGAGCTCAGAATCAATTCTTTGCTTCTCCACTTGTCTTATTTTGTCTTGAATGTTTGTTTTTTTTCTTTTCCAGAGGTAGAGAAAGAGCTGGGGAAGAAGGGGCTGCGGAGCGTTGTGAGCACTTTACTGCAAGCGCCCGAGCTGCCCACGAAAACAAGGACGTCGAGAAGGGCCGCGGAATGCAGGGACGCCAGCGAGAGCGTGGAGACGGCGCCCCCTAAAGGCCCGGGGGAGTGTGGTACGTGCTGCGTCCCTGGTTGCAAGCCGAGGCAGTTTGGAGGTTGAAAGAGACCACAAGGGGAGACGCTGGACAGCTTCTTTGACGGTCTGTGTAGTTCCCCTGGACCTGGGGGGGGCAAAAGGAGGCTGGAGTAGGGATGGAAAATGTGGGCACTTGTCGATTGCCACCTGCGTTTCAGCAGAGAGGAATTGCTTGGCTCGAGTTGCCAGTCTGTGCTCTTGCATCGTCATTTATTTATTTTTTACATTCGTTCCTTTTTCTTTGCTTTTTTTTACTCGGAGAGGGTTTTAATGTTTAATCCGCTGCCGCACTCTGTGTTTGTTCGGTTTTAATGGGCCTGCCGGTTTTTAAATGGATTTGTCCGTCCAGTGGCTCCTCGTTTCTGAATATTTCACGAATTGATTTTGATGGCGTTCCTGTCGTTTGGGTGGGGCGGTTCGCCCTTTCCAGAAGCCGCTTTGGTTTGAGGTTCTTTAAGCAGGAAAGTGGGATGTAAAGGATGAAGGATAACAATAATGAGGCTGCAATTACTAGCATTAATATCCACACAAGCATCACATTTTTATACCGCCTTTCGTCCAAGGAGCTCAGGAGTACGTAGTTCTTCCCCTCCTTTTTGTCCTCCCAACAACCTTGCGAGGTAGGTGAGGCTGAGAGAGAGAGAGAGAGAGAGAGTGACTGGCCTAAGGTCACCCAGGAAGTTTCATGGCTGGGCGGGGGGGGGCATTCAAACCTGGATCTTCCAAGTCTATAGTCCAACTCCCAGAGTACCTGGGGGTAGGGCCGTGGGACGGCGGTAGAGCCCCTGTTTTGCCTGCTGGATGCCCAGTTCAACCCACGGACGCCTAGGTGGCTGCTGCCGGTCAGTGCCCAGAGGCGCAAACGGTCCGTCTTCAGCATGAGGCTGCTTAGCCACGTTCGTCAGGAACCCCCATCACGGAATGGAAAAGTTCCTGTTTCGCGCTCAGAAGGATCCCAGTTTAGACCCGGGCAGCATCTCCAGTCAGGTCCGGGAAATGCCCGTGTCTGTCCAAAAAGGGCAAGGAGTGGCTGCCAGTCTGTGCTGAGAATATTGATGGACCAACAGCCTAACTCGGGATAAGGCGGTCTCCCGCTGTTCCTATGCAACGTTAGTAGCCACAACCATTCTGTGGCTGTTCTAAGAGTTACTGATACAATGTATATCAGTCTATACACAGTAGGCCCCGCGGTTTATATACAGAAACTCCCGCGGACACCGATTTCGGCAGATAATGGAATCTGTAGGGAGGCCCGCCCAGGCCCTTCTCCACCCCACCCCTGAGCTGGCCTCCCGCGTGAGTCTGGGAGGCACGTCCGGCTCGCGTCAGTGACCGGAAGTGCCTTGCGGACGCCTCCGGGGGGTCCTGTGAGACCCTGCAGCCACGGGCCCGGCCCCTCAGATGCCGAAGCTGCAGTCAGGGACGGCCCACTATACTTACATAATAGGATATTTTAAGCATGTGAAGAGGTAAATAAACGTGGAATTAAATTATGTAGTCACTGTTGTTAATAATAACTGTAATAATTAACTATATAATAAATAACAATACAAATAATACAAACGAGAAAGCGATACCATAAAATTATTAATTACAAAAATTAATAAACACGATAATAATATAATAAATATTAACCATCACAATTAAAAGCATGAATCGTAGAAGCGGTGTATTAAAATTGCGTCCGGACAGAGGGCCAGAAGGTGGAAAAGATGGGTTTGCTCCTTGAACCGAAGCTCAGCCAAATCCATTTTCTCTCCCTTTCTGATCCGCAGACCCCGCGGAGCACGAGCCGGCCGTCTCCCCCTTGCTCCCCCGGAAGGAAAGGGGCGCCGCCGACAGCGGTCTGAACGAAGACGACCGCCTGCTCCCGAAGGACAAAAAGACCAACCTCTTCAGCGCCCTGATCAAGAAGAAGAAGAGGATGGCCCCCACCCCGCCCAAGCGCAGCAGCTCCTTCCGGGAGGCGGACGGCCATCCGGAGCGCAAGGGGGGGGGCCGAGGACGAGAGCCGCGACGGCAGCAATGGGGCGCTGACTGCCCACCCTGCGGAGGCCGAGGACCGCGCCAGGTTCCAGAGCCCCAGCAGCGAGGTGGGCGTCACCAACGGGACCGAGGCCGGGAACTCGGGGCTGCTGTCCCCTCACCCGTGGAAGAAACCCGGCCCCTCCGTCAACAGCCGCGCGGGAGCCCACGACGAAGAGCCCAGCGCGAACGCCAGCAAGCGCTTCCTCCGGTCGTCCTCCGCCTCCTGCGTGCCTCACGGGGCCAAGGACATGGAGTGGAAGTCGGTGACGCTGCCCCGCAACCCGCAGTCCACCGGGCGGCAGTTTGACTCGTCCACCTTCGGCGGGCACAGGAGCGAAAAGCCCGCCCTGCCTCGGAAGCGGGCCAATGAGAGCAAGGCGGACTTGGCCAGCAGGGGGACGGTGACTCCGCCCCCTCGGCTTCTCAAGAAGAACGAGGAGGTGCCCGAAGAGGTCTTCAAGGACGCCGAGTCCAGCCCCGGGTCCAGCCCTCCGACGCTGACGCCGAAACTCGGGCGGAGGCAGCCTCTCATTCCTCCCGCCCTCGGCCTGTCCCACAAAGAGGAGGCCGCGAAGCCCAGTGCCTTAGGGGGCGGCTTGGCGACAGAGCCGGGCCCGTTGGCCAAAGGCGGGGGCGGCTTGTTTGCCGGGGCCGCCAAGGCCTCCGAAGAGCCCCGGCTGAGGAAGAGCAAGCAGGCTTCCGAGAAGGACAAGGGGAAGCTGTCCAAGCTGAAGCCGGCCCCGCCGCTGCCTCTCTCCTCCGCTGCCACGGGCAAGGGCGGCAAAGGGGCTCTCTGCGCCAGCCACGATGGGGCCGACCTGCCGGCCGCCAAAGGCAAGCTGCCCGCTCAGGCCACGGACGCTGTGGCGGTCGAGACCCCCAAGCCGAACCCGCTGGCAGAGGTGGTGAAGAAACCGGCCCTCTCCTCCGTGCTGAAGCCCCCCTCCTCGGCCAAGCTGGTGCTGATGGCGGCGGCCCCCTCTCCCGCCTCTCCCTTTCCCGCCCCCTCCGCCTCGTCCGCCCCGGGCGCGGAGCAGCCCGCCTCCACGGCCTTCATCCCGCTCATCTCCACCCGCGTCTCCCTGCGGAAGACCCGGCAGCCCCCAGAGAAGATCGCCAGTGGCGCGGTCACCAAGAGCATGGTCCTGGCGAGCTCGGAGGCCCTGCGGATGGCCATCAGCCGGAACGCGGAGCAGACGGCCCGCCACAGCGCCGTGCTGGAGGCCGGCAAGAACCTCTGCACCTTCTGCGCCGGCTTCGTGGACTCCATCCAGCAGATGCGCAACAAGTTCGCCTTCCGGGAGGCCATCAACAAGCTGGAGAGCAACCTCCGGGAGCTCCAGATCTGCCCCGCCACGGCCGGCAGCGGCCCGGCCGCCACGCAGGACTTCAGCAAGCTCCTGAGCTCCGTGAAAGAAATCAGCGACATCGTCCAGAGGTAGCAGGTGCTGGCGGGCGTTGTGTCGCGGCGGGGCTGGCCGCACCGCCAAGCGCAGACGGCGAGACCTCGGGGAAGGGCCAGGGCGTGTGTGTGGCTCTGGCGGTGCTGGTCAGGGACGTTCTGGTGGCGGAAAATCCACACGGCACCCCCCCTTATGGCCTCTCCCCCCCCCCAATGCACACAGACGGGGAAGTTCTCCTACTCACACAACCCCCCCTTGGAATGGACAGGAGCTGCCCAAGGGCTTGGCGTTGCCCCGGAGACATTCCCTGCCGGGTTAGTGAAGCCCTAACGGGCGCTTGGACGCCTCGGCCGGACGTGGACCCCCCCGGCTGCCGGAGATGTGCGCGGCCGGCCCAGTCACCGGCGGGCTCATGGGGGAGGCCTTTCCCTCCCCTTCTCCGCTGTGGTAGCCCAGATTCCCGGCTGCCCTGGGCTCCGCTCGAGATGCTCTTGTCTGGGGCATCTTTTTTTTTGCTGGGGGGAGAACTAACGTGTCTTGAAAACGCCGCGGTGGCCTCCTCCTCGCACTCCTCCTCCTCGCACTCGTATTAATGTTTGATTGTCTCTTCGGACTGAGTCTTCTCTCCGGAGCTGCGCCCGACGGACAACAGTGTCCTCAGCCCCCCCTCTCTCCTGCACCTTTGTCTCTCCCAGGGTGTGTGTGGGGTTCTTCTTTTTTACAGCAGCAACCCCCCCCCCCCAATCTGTTTTCTCTCCCCTGCCCATCATGAATCTGGATTCAGTTGGGGGGGGCGAGGAACGTAACTTCAGCATCACCAGAAGGTTTGTACAATTCCCCTCTCCCTCCCTCCCTCCGTGTTTCATCCGTGTCTTCTTTCTAAGAGCCTCCCCCCCCCCCGTGATCACCAACAAGAGGGTGGCCCCCACCCTGCCGACGCCCGGCCGCTCCAGCAAACCTGAGCCAACCCCACAACAACTTGAGTGACACCACTTCCTTTTTTCGTAACGTGATGTGCCTTTTTTTCCGGTGCCTCCTCCTTGGCGGGCAGGCAGGTGAGCGAGAGCGACATGAACCTTCTTCCCTCCTCTTCCTCCCCACCAGCCCTCCAAACTGGCCCTTGCGGAGTGTCTCTCGTTGTCACCGCACATTTTTTTTCCCCCGAGCGCATTCCCCCCCCACTTCCTTCGAGCAATCTTGAAGTGTGACATTTCCAGTCTCGTTCTCTCCCACTCCTCATTCACCAACCTGCTGTAATGTTGCGTTACCCTGATGAGAGGCGCGCACACAACCGCAGGCTGGCTTCTGAGAACACACCGAGAAGGAAAGGACCAAGAGGCAAAAACAAAAAGGAAACAGTTCCTTTGTCACTCTTGGACTGTGCTTTTTTTTTTCTTCTCCCCGGAGGGCACAGAAAGCCCACTTTTGTCTTCTCATTCTGTTCGTTGCCACCCATAGTATATGTTGTATCTCAGTATTACACACACCTTTTGTAGCCCTTCCTCTTTTTTACAATGTGTAAATAGCAATCTCTCTTTTTCACTTCTTCCCTGCTGAGACTGCTCCCGTTTCCCCCCCTTTCCCCAACTTACAATTGTTCAATACAACCTTCCCCTTTTTTCTGTACATTCTCTCTCTCTCTCTCTCTCTCTCTCTCTATTCGTTGTTTTGTTTTTTGCTTTTTTAAAAAATAATAATAATTCCAGATTTCCTTCCTTAGTATTTTTTAAAATAAATCAATGACCAAGAAAGGAAGAGTAATTTTTCTTTTGTCAACAGGCTCTCTGGTTTAGAGGGGTTACTCCTGCCCCCCTCTGAGCTTACACATGCAGGAGCTGAAGGTCTTGGAAACCGGGACTTGGAATGGAGACACCTGCCTATTCCAAGACACGCAGAGCGCAGTCCTAAACTGGAGTTAGGCCGGCATAAGCTAAGACAGCAAATGTGGGCCAGCACAAGCGCTACCATAAAGAGATTTAAGAAAGGGAGAGCAAAGCCCCCTGCCTCCATGCCTTCAAGGAAGGCTGGGAGAAAGCGATGCTGAGTCAACGGCTTTTCTCAAAAGATGATCTTTTGAGTGTCGAGAGGGCCTCCTCTTTGAATGCCCTCTCCCCCGCCTGACCTTCTGTTTCTTGTTTCCCCAAAGGAAGCTTGCCAAGTGGCAGGGTGTGTGTGTGTGTGTGTGTGTGTGAGTGAACTGACCCTGCAGAAGGCAAGATGTGCTGCATTCAAGACTGCTGGTATGTGCTCAGGGGCACAATCCTCACCTGGAGTCAGGCCAGCCAAGTTTGGCCGGCACAAGGGACACCACTTGTGTTTGGACCACTCTTGGACCCAGAGAGGCCGGCACACAGACGTGCCCCCTCCTCCCCGGGAGTGGTCCAAACGCCCTTGACTGGCCGAACTGTGCCGGCCTCACTCCAGGCGAGGATGGTGCCCTGAACTGCGTGGCACGTCTTTCTCTAGAAGCTGCAAATCTGTTTCCGTGCAGAGCGTTTGGCAGCGGCGCCCATTGGAAATGCCAGTAGAATCCCTGACTCAGCCGAGGGCTCCGGGCGGTGCTCTGATGCTCTCGTGACCCGGGTTGCCGCCCAGGGGAGCCGAGGGGAAGTGCTGGAGCCATTTAGCCAGGGCTGCCTTTCTCTTAAAGCTCCGACGGCCTGGGGAAGCCAGCGCAGGGTTCGGAGAAGGGGGTTGGATGGGGGGGGGTGGGGCCGGCTGCCCCGAGGCTGACACAAGGAGTTCGCTGCTCTTAGTCGTCCCGGGATGGGTTCCATAACGGGTGGGTACATAAAAAGCAATTTCTGACATTAGGCAGGTTTGACCTGAGACCGACATAGAGGGTGGGAGCGAAGAGAAGGAGCTGGAAGCCGGCAGCCCGTTTTGGGGGCAGCTCTACGAGGAGCTGTTACATAAAAGCACCCGAAAGCTCTTGGTGGAAAACGCCCCAGGCCCATCTCACGATCGGGGGAAGGGATGCTGCCGGCCATTGCCACCACCACCACCCCACCTTCAGAAGCACGTTGAACAAAGAGGTGGGGCGTGGGAATTGGGTCTGGAAGCCCTAGATAGGCCTGCTCTCCTTTGAACTGTCTGCTCCCCTGTTACACGCCATCAGCCGGTCTTGTGGCGGCGGGTTCCACAGACTCCCGGTGACGAAGCGCTTCGGTTGGTTCAGCGTAAATCTCCCGCCGGATGACTCCTGCTTCTAGTATCGTGAGAGAGGGAGGAAAAAACGTCTAACTGGGGCAGTTTCTGCTTATTTGGCTATCACGTTTGATAGAGCGCAGGTATTTCCACGCAGTTTGTTTCCCCGCGTTCTGCGCTGAAGTCCGCATCGTATGATGTGCAACACGATGGGGTTGTTCGAGAATACCAAGACTGTAACAGTTTTGGGCCGTGGTGGTCCCCAGAACCCCACCGTCCCCTTATAATGCTGCTGACTGCACCAGAGGGCTTGTGATAGAAAATTAGCAGCCGTCTCTCCCACTTGTAGAAGATGCTCTGCTCCGGAATTCTGCCTGTCGTTCAGTCTGGGTATGTCTAAACTGAGCAAGCCGGCCAGAGCCACCACAAGCATTTAGTGCCCACACAGGCATGCTCTCTCAAAGGATGCATAGCACATGTGCCCCTCTACCTTCAGCCCCTACGTGGAACACCCCTTGCCCTCCCCCAGGCTGCGCTTAAAGGGCAGGCAGCCATTCGAGGCCTTTCCACCAGCAGCCAAACAAACAAAACATGTTGTTCTTTCTCCCCCAACCCTTCCCTTCAAAGCTCTCTCGCACACGTTCAGGCTGAATAACTCTGAAAATTGGAGCCATCAAACTGTTAAACGCATCGATCTGTTAAATCAACTCCCACCGCATTCTGCTAAGTTTAGTTTGGAGCCCAAAAGCTGCCACTTTGTTCCAACCAGGCCCCCAATGGCTCGCTCGACTCAGACTTGGGAGGAACCAGGGCGAGATCCCATGCGAAGAAAGTTGACAGCATTTGGGGCTCTTCCGTCTAGAAAAAAGGAGCCTGAGGGGGGACTTGATTGAGACATGCAAAATTCTGCATGGAATGGATAAAGTGAATAGAGGGAAGGTCTTTTCCCTCTCTCACAATACCACAACCAGGGGACATCTACTAAAATTGAGTGTTGGGAGAGTTAGAACAGAAAAGAAAATGGGTTTTTTTTAATCCAGTAGGTCATTCATCTGTGGAACTCCTTGCCACAGGAGGTGGTGATGGCATCTGGCCCGGATGCCTTTCAAAGGGGGTTGGACAGATTACTGGCGGGAAAGTCCATCGTGGGCTACGAGCCATGATGGGTAGTGCAACCACCTTACGTTAGTAGTGGGCTGTTCCAGAATGCCAGATGCAGGGAAGTGGCAACGAGATGCAGGCCTCTTGTGGTCTGGTATGTTCCCTGAGGCAACTGGTGGGCCACTGAGAGATACAAGAAGCTGGACTAGATGGGCCTTTGGCCTGATCCAGTTGAGCTCTTATGTTCTTTGTCGACTTGGAAGGGACCTTGGCCGCCCAACCTCTTCTTGAGAATTCTGGCCCCACCCTTGGAAGGCGTTTGAATTCTGGTCGGTACCAGAGGAAGATTTTATTACATGCAAATGTTCATGGGGAGGACGGTAGGATGTGATAGGGGTGTGTTTTTTCTATGTGTCTCTAGTCCAACTCGCTCCTGGGTTAAAAATGAGAATGCTCCTGCCTGCAAAACTCAGATCTTCACTCGATCTGGTGGGGTTTTTTTTTTTCTTCCGGGGCCCCCCTAAAATTGGACTGCAGGCAGAGCTTGGCACGATGTCTCTTAGAGCACAATCCTAACCTGGAGTTAGGCCGGCACAATTAGGCCAGCAAAGTTTGGCTGGCCCCAGGGACACCGTCAAGCGCGTCTGGACCACTCTCGGAGTCAGGGGGGATGGCGCACGTCTGTGTGCTGGCCTCTGACTCTTAAGAGTGGTTCAAGCGTACTAACGGTGTCCCTTGTGCCAGATAATCTTTGCTGGCCTAACTCCAGGTTAGGATTGCACCCTGAATAACACTTTTCCTCTGACACTGGCTTCTTGATTTGCCTTGGGTGACTCCAGCTTGATCTCTTTGGTGGAGGAGCACCACCGGTTCATCTCAGGCCATTTCAGGGGCCCACTGAGCCCCACCCCAGATTGCCTCCCCGTTTTTCAAGGCTTGCTGTTGTGCTGCTGTGACTAGTTCCAGCCTCACACACTTCAGGTGTTTCGAGGCATCCACCCTGCAGCCGTACCTAGATGGGATTCCGGAGGGGCTCGTCGGCCAATTTCAGGCGCTCATCTGCCAACACAAACTTGGCCGGCTCTCGACTGTCTCCGCCGGCAAGGAAATCTTGCCGTTCGGTGTTGTTTTGTTGTCTTGTCTCCTACTACGTGCCGCGTTAGGAAGCTTTGAATGTTTTCGTGATCTCGAAAGCAACGGCTGCAATCACAGAACTGCACGTTGATGCCAAGACACCACTTTCTCCCCCCCCCTTCTATAATGAGACTGCAAATTCATTCAGCGATGTCTGCATTGGAGCATCACCAGAGTGGATGGGAGAAAAAACAACCTTCCCACTTGAATGCATTGTGTTTTGAACCCATTTCACAGCCGTTCTCATTCCCAGTTGCCTTTCCTGCTAAAATTCTGGTCTCCCCATATTTGGGTAATTTTGGATAGGAAGGTGACTTCATACCCCAGGTTAGCCTTCCAGGTTTTCTTCCTCACTTGGGTGCTTGAAAAGAGTTGCTTATTTTGATAACGTTTCCCGACCGACCCCAAATTGCCTCGGGACCCACAGGTGGGTCCCGACCCACAGTTTGGGAAAGCACCGTGCGAGTGGATTGCGGTTTCAAGGCCACCGTTGTGCTTCTCGGAGTCTGAAAGCCAGGAATGGGGTTGCCACAGTCACTCACACACACACACACACACACACACACACACACACACAGCCCCAAGGGCTCCAAAAATGGACTTGGCAGTGCCCACACTTGGGCTCAAGATGCCTTTTTCTCCCTAGCCAACGAGGAAAAAAAACCCGCACGGCTTTCTGGCAATGCCCGTTAGCACAGCTTTCCCCAGCCGGCAGCTCTTTGCAAATTCGGACCATTCATTGCCGCTCGATGGAAAATGGACGGGGTTGAATATTTATTAAGGATCCGAACACTTGAGAGAGGGGGAAGCCAGAAAGAGGGCCGTTTCCATAGCGACATCAATAAAAAGCTTTGCTATTCCAGCCAACCCAGCGCAGGGCTGTGCTTTGTGGGGCAGGATGAAAGCGGAGTTTGCGGAGCCCCCCCCCCCGCACGCTCCTTGGTCGTCGATCTTCAACAGCCCGAGTGCACCCAGGGCGCTCCTCAGCTCAGGATCCGCCTCGCAAAAGCGCCGTCCTGCTCCGACTCAGCGGGCTTCCCGTCTGCCCTTGCCTTGATGGTGTCCCCCGTTTCAGTCTACCTGGGATTCCCTTTCATGAGAAGAGTCTCTGAAGTTAAGCCCAGAATCAGAACAAGTGCAATTGAGGCTGGTCAGTTCGGCCCCCCCTTCCCGTTGCACGGTTGATGCGCATATTGTTGCGAATCTCTGATCCTCTCACCCAGCACTCTCACCTGTGCATTTCCCCCTCCGCTCTATTCTCCTCTTCTGACACTCTCCTCCACACTTCCACTCTGTTCTGTTCTTCCATTCCTTTCTCCGCTCTTTCTCCTGGAAAAATCAAGGTGGGGCGGGGGGGCATATGCATTAATGCTGTTTAAGAGAGTGTGTGGCAGAGTCAAATGCATCAGCTGCCCTTTTGATACTGATCTGTTTTTCCATTTCAGTATTTTGACTTTCCCTCCCGCATCACACAACTTGGAAAGTTTGAGAGCCTCCCTGTGTCGGACTTGTCCAGATGGCTCTTCCTGTGAGGACTGACTGCTGTTTCAGCATTTCCCTTTATATATATATTCTGTTTTAAAAAAAGAAGGAAAAATACCAGTGTATTAGCATTTCAGCTATCGCTCCATCTGCAAGATTCCCAGGCCCACGATCAAAGGAATTTATCTCCCCCGAGGGATGTCTGATAACGTTTTCCAAATATGCTTAACTTCGCGGATGATAATGCCAGGCCCCGTGCTGAAAAAACCGGAATATTTTCTTGGCTGGCATTTTGGCGCGCCTCCCCCTCCTCCCTTTTCGGGATCATGTCGTGCGGCAGATTTTGCACTGCACCCCACAACTCCTGAAGAGGGTCTCCAGGGATTTTCAACCTTGCATTATGTTTGAGGGGGTGGGACCCAGGAACAGATTGAGGGTGCAATCCTAACCTGGAGTTAGGCCAGCCCAGTGAGGCCAGCACAAGGGACACCGTAAAGCGCGTTTGGACCACTCTCGGCGTCGAGGAGGACGGCGCACGTCTGTGTGCGTCTGAGAGTGGTCCTTTATGGTGTCCCTTATGCTGGTCAAACTTTGCTGGCCTAACTGTGCCAGCCTAGCTCCAGGTTTGGATTGTGCCCTGGGATGCTGTAGCGCTCAGCCAGGGATCGGGCTAGATGATCTCTTCGGTCCCTTCCAACTCCAGTATTCTGTGTTTCTATAATGGATAGGAGATCCCCTTTCCTTCTATACCCATCAAAGGCTCTCTCTCTCTCTCTCTCTCTCTCTCTCTCTCTGAATCAGGCTCCAGGTTGGTTGGCACGAAGCGTCGGCAAAATGGGCCACTTGCCTAGGGGTCTACTGCTAACCCCCAGAATGATGCAGCCCTGCTCTGCCCCTCTGCCTGTTTCCCTGCCCTCTCCCAAGCACGCAGTTAGCCACAAGCAGGGAAGAAGACACAGCTTCCCTTCTCTTGGCACCCTCTCCCTCGGGGCCGTGGGGCAGATTGGGCCCCATGGCAGACAGCACTCAGGGAGGGGTTTTGCACCCAGAAAGGACCAGCTGCAATCCCTTGCTGCATCTCCACGCGGGCAGGGAAGGACTGTGCTTTGGATGTGCTGCAAGGCCCATCCAGCTCAAGGAGGGGGCTGACCGAAATGGGCAGCCATCCCAGTTACAAAGGAGAGGCCGGCTAGTTCAGAAGGGGGCTGCAGCCACCGTGTGTGGCCCCCTCCCCCAGTCAAGAGCCAGCACCGATGCAATGGGTGCAGGACAAGAAACATCCACCTGCCACCCAGTCTTGTCAAGATTGGGCCTTAATGGCTACAGTCCCCATCAAGGAAATGGGCCTATGTAATCGACCCGCAGGCCAAACTTACAAAAGCCGACAGAAAATAGCAGGGACTAACCGCACCACGGGGCGTTAAGGGATGTGGTGGCGCAGCGGGTTAAACCGCTGCTGCTGGGCTTTCCGACCGGAAGGTTGGGAGTTCAAGACTGTGCGACGGAGTGAGCTCCCGTCGCTTGTCCCAGCTCCTGCCAACCTAGCAGTTCGAAAGCACCTAAATGCAAGTAGATAAATAGGGACCACTTTGGTGGGGAGGTGACGGCGTTCCATGCGCTACGGCGTAGAGTCATGCGGCCACATAACCACGGAAGCTTGTCCTCGGACAAAACGCTGGCTCTACAGGCTTAGAAACGGAGATGAGCACCGCCCCCTACAGTCGGTCGCGACTAGACCATTCGGTCGTGGGGAAACCTTTACCTTTTAACCGCACCACACAGGTTGATAGCAGAGCTACGGCTAGCATGAGACGCCTTCAGAAACAAAACAGAACAAAAGAGCTGCAATAAATTGTCTTAAAATCCATACACTGATTTAATAATTTTACCTGTCAAGGGTTTGAGGCAGTGACCTTTTCCTTTGAGCTCTTGCTGAGAATTCTATCCCCTCCGCCCCCCATCCTGCTAAAATAGGAATCGGCATGCCCTCTGATCCTGACGTTCTCAAGTCGCATCGGCTTCCAAAGACATGCGCCGGACTTTGGTGGGATCTGTTTCGCCATGCGGCTAAGCCATTGTTCCGGATGTCAGTGGCGGCTGCTCCCCATGGAGACCGATTGCTGGGCTGCATCACTTCATCCGCCCACCTTCTGCTTCGAGGTCCGGGACGGGGAACCTGCGCTCACCCTTCACTCCTCCCGTGTCACAGTGACACGAGAACAGGCGGGCGCTTTGCACGCCAGCCACTTGTTATGGGGGAAGAGGAATTGACGGCCCTTCATCAAAACCTGGAAACCGTGTTCTTAACGGACCGCACGGTTGCAGTTTTCATCCTCCAGCTCGTCTTTTTTCCCCCTTTTGGAGAAGTCCTAAATAGCGGCATACCTAGGGAGGGTCAGGGGGAACGTTCATGACATGACACGGGTACATTTGGGAATCACTGCTAGGTCAATGGCTTTCAAACATCCAATGTTTCAGACATAACTTTTCAGATATTATTCACATAATAGTCCCCTTGTTTCTCCCAAGATCTCCTGACACCACCTGCCAACGTGCCAGGCACCTTCCTCCTTCCACTCCCCAGGTTCAAAAGGAAAAGAGCAATGGAGCAGTAGAGAAGTCTGGAGGAGAGGCAGGAGTAGAATTGGACGCTCTAGCCCACTACTCTCCTCTCCTTGGCACTTCCTCTTTCACTCGCCAGGGAGAGAAGCGGAGGAGTTGTACCCATGGAAGCTGATGCTAGGGAACTGGTGAGAACTGGTTATTTTAATCCCCCCTCCCATTTTGAAGACCCCGTTACTCCCAAGCTTTGCCCAGAGGAAGGTCCCAGGGATAGAAGCCAGGTTTTTCCATCCATGTGCCTCTCCATTGGAGACGGTTCCTGGAGACGGTTCCTGGAGACGGTTCCATTGGAGACGGCTCCTGGAGACGGTTTGGCCTGAGGCCACCACGTGTTGGAAGAACGAATGTGGCTGTGTTGGAGAACCAGCCCTCCCATGGAAAATGGGGGTGATTTTGGAAAGGAGGACATGCAAATGGGAGAAGAAGGGGAAAGAGCTGCTGGTCTTTTGGGGGGGGGCTTCTACAGAGGGTCTTTAGACATGTGCCGCCCGCCTCCCCCTCCCAAAACGGAAGCTGAACCCTCCCTTCTTCCGGACGTAGCCGTTCAGCTCCTCGGCCAAGCTCCCCAAGGCGTCGCCCCTCTTCTTGCCACCGTCTTCTTCCCGCGGATAGTTCAGGACTTCGTTGTCCCCGGCCAGAGCGTCCTGCTGCCTCCCAAAGCGGAACCGGATGCCGGCCTTCTCCTGCCCGAAGCTCTGGAGCTCTTTGGCGATGCTGACGAGGGCGTTGAGGTCTGGGGCGGAGCGCGTCCACCGTGGAGTCTGGACCACCCCGAGCTCGGGTTGCTCAGCTGCTGTTCCAAATCCTTCCCTGGGGCATCTCAGCTCCTGGCTGTCATCTGGAGGGAAGCAGGCCCCGAAGCTCAGCAGGAGGATGCAGGATACGACACCAAAGGCCTTCATCTAGACAGAGGGAATCAAAGACAGGGGTCCAGTCCACATCTCTCTTATCTCCTCTCTGCACCTGAGCAGGAAATTGTATTCTCATGTAATGTATGTAACAAGAGTGGCTAGAGGGAGGTTCTTTTCCCTCTCACACAACACCAGAACCAGGGGGACATCCATTCAAACGGAGCGTCCGGAGAGTTAGAAAAGGAACTCCCTCTTGACCCAGCTTGTCTGTGTAACTCCTTGCCACAGGATGTGGCGATGGAGTCTGGCCCAGATGCCTTTCCAAGGGGACTGGATCTATTTCTAGAAGGAATGTGGTGGGGTGGGGGGGGGCGCTGTGTGGGCCTGTCACGGCACCAAAAGCCAAGCGTCTTGCGGCAGCTGAAAGATGACTCCGTTTCGTTCAGCCGGCGCTTTCCTATGCCGCCGTCCGCTTCATCAGAACTGTGCGGATAATAGCCCGCGCCGAGCTACGTATCCGGATAATTAACATTTGCAGCGAGTGGTTCCCAAACGTTCTCGACTGGCGGCTCCCTTGAGCTGCTAGCCCGGCGGCTGCGGCTCCATTAGGGCTACGGTCCTATACATTATATAGGGTGGCGGTTTGGGGGCCCTGGCTTTACACCGTTAATTAGCACAGCTGCAACAAGGCAGCAAGGATCTTACCACCCTTTACCACGAGTGTGAATGAGTGCCGTTCCGATCTGGCAGTGCTCTTAATTTGCGCACAAGACCGGGCCATTTACATATCCTGCCGTCATCGAACGGGCTTGTTTTCACGAGGTGTTCCCCCCCCCCCGCCTCTTTCCCGTGTGTCCTCCTCCCTTGAGGAGTCCGTGCCGCCTCTGAAACCCACTTGCCCAGGAAAGCTGCCACCCATTTGTCGACCGCAAACACACGTCTCAGTGTTCCGTCTTCCATCGCCAATGAGAAAAGTGAACTCGGGGATCGGTGGATCTCGATTGTGCCATGCGGTGCAGTTGTGCAGCGCAGTGTGTGATCAGAAAGGGCCTGAACAACAAAGTGGTGTAAGGCAGGAATTACTTGGGGGGCGGCATCCCATCCCGAGATGTATGGGGGGGGGGAGAAGTGACTTGGGAACCAGCAAGGAGATGCTGTGTCCTTCGTGTATGTATTTGTGATATAGTTGGGGTGCCCACATGTGTGGGAAAGCTGTGGCATCAATCCATTACATAAATCAAGCAGGGCTTTGGAAAGGAATTTTAACGGGGGGTACAAAGTTTTTTTGGGGGGGTCCCGCCCAGAATTTCACACGATCTTTGGGTCTACAGCCGACGAGACATAAAACTATATAGCTTAACGCAATAGGTGACTGCTTGACTTTGCCCCATAGATGCAAACATTTTCTGAGATCCAAGGAAATTTCCAGCTCTGCCTTTTGGGGGGGGCCTTTTTTGACCCCAGGCGCAGGTACGATGCACCCCCTGCAACCCCCACTCAGGGGTCCTGGTGAGATTGGAAAATGTGAGATCCCAAGACTTTTTCATGCCCTCCCCCTTGGCTATTGGGCCCCCTTTTTTTGACCATGGGCCCAGATACAATTTACCCCCCTGCACCCCTCCTCTTATGGGCCCCGAGATCAAGGCAATATGAACCCCAGATTCTGTAAGCCAAAATCCGCTTGAAGGGCTATTCCCACCACCCAGCCGGCCAGGCAGCCCTTCCCAAAACGGAGCAACGGCTCGGAAAAGACGGCGGAGGAGCGTTGTTAGTTTCCCCCTCTTGGAAACTCAGAGAAAGGCTGTTGGGGGCTTACCTTGCCCTGTCTCGATCGGTCGCTCCCGTGGCGCTGAGCCAACTGTGAGTGCAGAGCTTGTGTGCCCCCATCTTTAAATAGGACTCCTCATTAAACGGCCACTTGTCGCCCCACCCTGACGCACTCATTGCGGTGCATTCCAGAAGCTGGGATCCCATTGTGGGTGCGGCGTTGGGGGGACAGACAGTCTCCAGGCCTGATTGGGCTTGAGTGCGCAGCCGCGATGGGCCTTGTTAGCGCCTTTCACAGTGCACTTGACTCATTTCTTTTTTAATGTGGCTCGGCGCACTGGGGTGGTGCCCAGTGAAGCTGCTCTGGAGTTACCTCGTTAAGCTGTATGGAATGGCAGTAATGGGGGCGATAATGGCCGATCGGAGCGGCACGGCATGTGACATGGCTGGGTGGGCACGATCCAACATGGCCGTCGTTTGGCTCGGGCCGGAGAGGGTGGCGAGCACCGGAAGAAGACCAAGGAAAGTCAGTCTGCTTAGGACTTTGCTGGAGGGTGCAATCCTAACCTGGAGTGAGGCCGGCACAGTTAGGCCAGCAAAGTTTGGCCGGCACAAGGGACACCATAATGTATGTTTGTACCACTCTCGGAGTCAGAGAGGCCAGCACACAGACGTGCGCCATCCTCCCTGTGACACGTCAATGTGCCGTGGACCACCAGTTAGAAATCACTTTTCTTCCCCTTTCACCGATTTCATTCTTCATTGTTGTTGCCTCCCCCCTTTTTCAAAACCAATGGAGACACGGACGCCAGGAGGGTTATGTAACCATGAGTTCCTTTTTATTAAAGATCTGTTTTGAGCGAGTCCACGTGTTACACAGCATCGGACGCCAACCACACGCTAGATCTACTTCACCGCACCGGCAGACGATGCGTTATCTGTCCGGCCGTCGAGACAGGACTAGACAGTGTCCTTGTTCCGGCTCCATTGCTGGTCTTGGGGAGCTATATATTGATCTGTGTAAAGGCTGTCAGAAAGGCTGTTCTTTCCCCCATCCCTTCTCCTGCACTCAATGTCCAGCTGGAAGGGAAAAAATGCACCAATACCCGGGCCTATATTTCACTATGTGGGGCTACCTGTTGGCAAAGGTCAACTGTTGCCACAAGGGATAAATATGAGGTCTTTGATGGCTTCAATGGAGAAATCAGCCAAGAATCTGCTCAGAGAGCATCTAACCCGGGGTGTCAAACATAAGGACCCTTCCCCGAAAGGCCAACTTTTTTTTTTCCTTCGGCCAATGTAAACAAATAAATGAGTCCCCAAGTTTGAAGGCTGAGATCTTTTGGGAGATATCTTCGGTAGAAAAGGTTAGTCCTGTTTCCTACAGAATGGAGGTGGCCCCTCTCCTGAACTGAAAGATCCCCTGTTGTTCCATCTGCTGTCCTCATCTTCTATCCTTTGACTTGCCCACCATGGAGGGCCCCAGAACACCTCTGCATGCGACCGGAAGGCACTTCCGGAGGCGTTCAGAGGTCCTGTGAGATCAAACCGTGGATTTCATTATCCGTGGACTTTGGTATCCACGAGTAGGGTGTGTGTGTCCCCGCGGATAACAACTCGACCGCGGATAACCAACTCGACCAATGTCCGTTCCTGCTCCTCTTCCCCCTTCTTGACAACCCCCTTCGCATCCGCCTGCTCAGCAGTCCTCCCCCTCCCCAGATCTGTCCCTTTACTTCAGAGCGCGGGGAAGTCAGCCACCACCGCCCACCTGGGCAGGTGTCCCATTACTTGAACAGCTTGGCCTGCTGAACATCCCTGGTTGGCAGGGGACCCGGAGAGCCCGCACGCCGTTTCCTCGCGAGGCGCCGCAGATGGGAGGGCAGCATTAGCTGAAAGCCGCGCTGGCAAGGCTGCTCTTGCGCCGTGCATGGCGCAGGCCCAAGACCGTCCCCGGAGAGCAGAGGCAAAGTCTTGAAGCTTCTCTACCCGGCTCACGTTCCTGGCATCTCTGAGAAGCAGGGGAGCCGTGGAGGGGGGAGGCATTCCTGCAGTTATTGGCGACCCACGGATAACAAGCCCTCTCTGATGGCTTCTGCAAAAGCTTGAAGAGAGGCTTGGAGGATCTTTAAAGTGCGCGGCTCTTCTCTGACAGAGAGCTGGCCTGTGGCCTTTTGTCCCCTGGGTGACGGCTGCCGCCACACACAACACGGGAGACGGGGAATATCACAAGGCCACTTGGGTCCTCTGGGCCACTGCAGAGGGCAAGGACCATTGGCCAGCTCGTCTGGCAAAATCTCAAGCCTAGGCAGGGGAGGGCTGTGCCCAGTGATGTCATTCAGGGGGAACGGACCAGAACGGGCGTTCCGGATCCTAACGGGCTCTGTGGCTGGTTCCGGGTTCTCGACAAGTGCCAATCAAAAGTGAGTTCCTGTTCCTAAATCATTTGAATGACACCACTGGCTGTGCCCCAGTGGTGTAATCTGGCACCCTAGGCCTGCACAGCTTTGGGGGCCAAGGCGTGGCACCCATGGGCAAAGGACCTCCTTGGTCCCCACTTCCCTATGCCACTCCTGTACCCCCCCCCGAGAAAGCTAACCTCACTTGTGCAGACGCATAAACGTCGTGAGTGCGCGCACGCACACACGCCCAAGTGTGCCAAGCCAGCATCTGCTGAGGCATCCAACAGTTGGTCCAGATACTCACCTTTCAAGGACTTCTTTGAGAAGAGTTCGACCCACGTCCGCCCCATCTTTTCGTGGGAGGGACCCACCCCAAATTCCACCCACACCTTTCAGGCATGATCCTGACCGACGGTGAAACTCAACCGTTAGGGGAGGGTGTCGTTCCTTGCCCGCTGTTCGGAAGTTCTCGTTCTTTCGCACGTGCAAACTGCCGTCGACCAAGCCCAGGTGCGTGGCACTGAGAAAGTGAAAAGCCACGGGAGGAAAAAGAGCCAAGACGTGGGATTTGAAAGCAGTGGCTTGGACTCGAGGGCAAATCCATTCTCCGGCTTTGCTTTTTTCTTCCCCAAACTGCCCATTGCGACTGCCAAAAACACCCTCTCAGCCGGACTTGAGAATTTCAATGGTGGGGCTGTGACAATTACGGTGTTTGCAGTTGCCGTCGGTCCAGCCACACAAAGGGCTTCTGCTTGCAATCGCCAGCATTTGGGGCTGTCTTGCCACACTGCTTTCCCCCGCAACACCCCAGGGAGTAAAAAGAGCATTGTATACTCCTGGATATCGGGGATCCGTGTTCATTCTGCATTCTGCGGACACGTTTGGTCAGCCTGTCACCCTCTGGCATGCCTCTGGTGTCACTTTCGGAGGGTCCGAACTGCCTTCCGAAGGCCAATGCCAAGACTTCCTTCCTTGGATGGGTAGCAGCGGGGCTCCTTCCCCTCTGCTGGGTGCCAGACTCTCTTCAGTGGAATATTGAGCGGGGGGGGGGGCTCGCTGGGAATAATATAGGGCAATTCTGCAACTGGGAAGACAGGAAAAGGGGTGCCGGATGGGCCAGAATAGAAGGCAAACATTACAGGGCCTAACTCTGGATTTTTAAGCATCTCTCTTTAAAAATATGTGGGGGGGGAGGAGGGATAACACAGTGGGGGGAATGATCCTCTTTCCGGTGTTCCCACGGGGGAGACCGGCAGGTTCGAAAGAAGCTTGTTTTGGAATCGGACGAAGAGGTAGAGATTGCGCCGTATCCAGACACCACCGAAACCGACTGTGTGCGCAGAGTGTTCAAACATCGCTGTTGGGGAGGGGGCTGTTCTGTTCCTGCTGCCCCCCAGACTCAGACAAAACGACACTGAGCTACAGGGGGGCCGGGGAGGGAGGGAAGGAAGGAAGAGCAGGTGGGGTGGCGGGACCTGGCTAGTTCTCCTCTCGGACCGGTCGGATCTTCATCTCGGTGAACTTGAGGGAATACTGCCACCCTGTCCATGAGGACCACTCAATGCCATCCGCATAGGAGCTGTGATGACCCTTGAGGTACTGCCCGTTCAGGTTGGATGTGTGGCAGTTGCGATACCACCAGGCGCCGTGGTAGAAGGCCGCACAGTTGTTCTCAGAGTGGTCGTTGTCCAGGTCCTTGGTGGTGAATTTCATGCCGTTGTGTTTCAGGAAGGAGTCGCCTGCGGGAGGAACACAACACCTGTTCAGGATCTTCTCTGATAGCGGCGGTAGCAGTTCCCAAGCTTACCATGCTCACTTCTTCCGTGACTCTGCAGGGCACCGCCATCTTGGATCACGCACGATCCAAGATGGCGGCACCCGGGAGATTTGCCGGGAAGATGGGTGCTGCCATCTTGGTTCACCTCTTTTCACGATGGCCAAAATTACAGGAAGGAACAAAGGAGAGGTTGCAAAACCAAAAGCAGTTGTGCGGTAATAAAGAAACAAAACAGAACTGTGAAGGGCCAACTTTCCCCCCCTCCCCGCAAAAAATATTCTCTGGTTCAAATGAAACAGGATTTTTTTTTTAACTTTTTCAGTGATGCAAACCTAAATGTTGCTTCCCATTCAGCCGCCAACTGCTGGGACCCGCAGCCTTCCTTGCAAATTGGATGTTCCAAGTCAAGTCTTCTCCCCGTCTGGGGAAATGTCAATTTCTGACATGAAATTTCAATTCTGAGCGGATGTTTTGAAGTGGAAATTTGCCATTCTGACAGGCCAAATCGTTTCGGCGCTATTAGCATGGGGGCCGCTGTGGAGATAATCGACCTTATTTCGAGTTTGGAGCAAAGGGGACTTTTCTTTCTTCGGAGCGATCCACGAAAAAGGTGTCAACATTTGCCTTACATTTACACACACACACACACGCACGCACGCAAACAGAACCACAATTAGAACTCGTACCCGCTGTCCCAGAATAGTCAGAAATGGCGACAGGGTAGCCATCTTCCTCGGGGTCGACAGAAAACAGACCCACAGAAAAACTTCCGTAATGAGCGTACGCGGTGCCGTTGTCGAAGTCCTCCAAGTCGATGCGTAGCTCGTAGTTTGCTTGTGTGGTCAAGGAGTGGATACGCTTCAGTCCTAGAAGAGAAGAACAATCCTGTTCCTCTTCCAGCAAAGTTTGGCCGACACATGGGACGCCATAAAGTATGTTTGGCCCACTCTTGGAGTCAGAGAGGCCAGCACACAGACGAGCGCCATCCTCCCCGACTCTGAGAGTGGTCCAAATGTGCTTTACGGTGGCCCTTGTGCTGGCCAAACTGTGCTGGCCTAACTGTGCCGGCCCAACTCCAGGTTAGGATTGCGACCTCAGTCTCTTTGTTGCAGTGCTGCGCCCTGTGCAATCCTTGCCACTCTGCCTGCAATTGCCTACTATGCCTGCTCCAGGCATACCAATGGATCCCTGCATCATCCACCTTTCCAGCATTATCATGGTCCCAAATCTGGGCATACCTAGCCAGTGTTCTCCAGTGAGCTTCCCAAAGCCGTCCCGATAGGCTTCCCATCCACGGAAAAAATTCACCGAGCCGTCCTCGCGCCGCTGGAAGACCTAAGGATGGAGACACACAAATCAGCCTGGAGTTAATGAGTGAAGGAGCGTGGCGGGAAACGGCTTATCAGGGGGTGAGCCTCTACCTGTTCCATCCCCGCTTTTTCCATTCACCACAACTGCGACCTCGCTTGCCCCTCTAATAGACGGGAGTTGAAAATGCAAATTAAAGCCTTTTAAATGGGCTAATTATCTCAGAGAGGCTGAGGGGAGGGAGCTCAGGAAAAGGCACCCCATCAAGATTGATAGGCAGTTGAGACGGGGATGAGATGCCGTGATATCGAAGCTGACCAAAAATGACAGTTGCGTGGCTAATTCTCCCCAAGCCGTAATTAGTGCAGCGGATTCTTATAATTAATTTTCTTTAAGAAAAAAAAATTAACGCTGCCTTTCTTTGGAATACTCAAGGCGGCTGACAACATCCATGAAAAACGCTTGTGTCTTTCAGGTGCAAGGCAACAGCAAAATGTGCCAGGGCAACAGCAGCACGCAAAACAAAATGAAACCGACAAATCAAACCCAACAAGCTCATGTCGAATGCTTGGTCTTTGACCTCTGGCAAAGAGTGCTGGGCTAGAGTGTCAGAAAAGGGAAAGAGGAAGGGAGTAGAAGCGTGGAGGAGTGGAGAGTGCTGGGCTAGAGTGTCAGAAAAGGGAAAGAGGAAGGGAATAACGGGAGAGTTGTGGAGGAGAAGAGACTGATGGGCTAGAGAGTTGCAACATTCACGTCATTCTCCAAATAATGTAGCCAGCAAATGATTATCATGCGTCTGTGAACCTGCCATTTGCTGTACCAGACACTTTTTCGTTAAAACAAACCCTGGGCTGACTTGATACTCTGGATCTACCGACTCACCTTTCCCGTCGGGTCTCTAATTAATCTAGCAAAATGCTCTTCTTGGTATTTTTTTCCTCATTTGATTAAAGCTCAGTCTGTTGACGAGGATCGGAAAAATGCCTTCAATGTCTGAACACCTGCCATTAATTAAGCATTTCCCCCGCCACTCCCGCCCTTGTGAGTACGTGAGTGCATTCAACCTGACTGGGTTCATTTTGTCAGGAAAGGGGCTAATAATAATAATAATAATAATAATAATAATAATAATAATAATAACTATACTAGTCAATTATATTTGTGCGACCTTTTTCCTCTACTAACTGTTTCATGTGTTTTGAATTATTATTATTATTATTATTGTTATTATTATTATTATTATTAGTAGTAGTAGTAGTAGTAGTAGTAATTGTATGTGTAATAATTGGGCAAGTTAGTGGGGGTTTTGCTTTAAATTTTCTTATGTGGGTCCCCTGGTATCCGTGGATAACTGAAACAACGGATATGGTATCTGTGGATACCGAGGGACACCCGCCTTCTCCTCCACTCAGTTGCACAGAACGATGTGGAGATTCAGTACTCTGAGAGCTAGCAAAGAAACCCTTCTCTTCCTGGGGCGTGGTGTTCTTTTTCCCCATTGCCCTCCTGCCACCTGAGCAGACGTTGTCTCCTGACGTTCCTTGCTCCGAAATTGACGGTTCTTCCGAAAGAGGTCTGAGTAATTTCATGCAGCGTAAACCGCCCGTGATTACACGGTTGCCGTTTCTGGAGGTCAGGTCCTGCTTTCTGATGCACCAAATGTTGGCCATGCTTCCGGGGGGGGGGCCCTTGTGGCCTCCTCTGGGGTAGCCCCGCAATGACTTGCTCAGGATCTTGGGCAGCCGTCTGGCACCCACTTGCATGTCGAGCCCTGCCGAACGCGGCACCGGGGGAGGGACTTCTGAGTTGGCGTGCAGAGGACTGCGCTGTTAGCAGGGGAGGTGTGCATTAAACTGGGACTGAGAGGAGCGGAGGATGACAGGTAGTTTGGGGGGAGGATACACACAGTGATGCCATTCAGGGGGAACGGACCAGAACGGGCGTTCCGGATCCTCACGGGCTCCGTGGCTGGTTCCGGGTTCCCGACAAGTGCCAATCAGAAGTGAGTTCCTGTTCCTAAATCATTTGAATGACACCACTGGATACACACCAGGAATCTCGTGGCCTGGACCGAAAGCTCTTTTTCACCCGGCACGTAAGCGATGGCGAGTTGTTGGCAAAATAGAACGAAACATGTCACGTCCTTCGGAGTCTCCAGATCATGCTGGAGAAGCTTTTTCGCCTTAGGGCTGCCATTGGGGGTGTGAGTTGGCACCCCCTCGAGACGTGGCTCCCAGGGAGATGCGCCCCCCAGTGACACGACATCTCTGGTGGGAGAAATGATGGGCGTTCAGTGGTTGAACAAGGGTAGGCCAGTGGTGCCAGGAGTCGACCAGTTTGGACAATGGCCAAGGGCCCACTCCCTTCCAAAGGCAGGTCTTCCTCATGAAGAAGGTGTTCCAGGTGCTATGCGCCCCTCTCACTATGCGCATTGATATCCGTCCCCTTTCAGAAAGCCCGAGATGTGCTCTTGGTGCAACGCAACATGGGCCAAGCGTCACGCCTTGTTTTTAAGTAAGTTGCTGCTGCAGTGCAGGATGTTAGAACATGAGAAGAGCCCCCATGCTGGATCAGGCCACAGGCCCATCTAGTCCAGCCTCCTGTATCTCACAGCGGCCCACCAGGTGCCCCAGGGAGTCATGAAACAACAAGATCCTGTTGCATCCTGTTGCCACTCCCTTGTACCCGATACTCTACTACTAAGTAGCCTACTACTAACGTAAGGAGGTTGCACAAGCCATCATGGCCTATAGCCCACGATGGACCTTTCCTCCAGAAATCCGCCCAATCCCCTCTTAAAGGCATCCAAGCCAGATGCCATCACCACCTCCTGTGGCAAAGAGTTCCACAGATGAACTACCCGCTGGGTAAAAAAGTACCTCCTTTTATCCGTTTTAACTCTCCCAACCCTCAGTTTTAGCGGATGCCCCCTGGTTCTGGTGTTTTGAGAGAGGGAAAAGAACATCCCTCTGTCAACTCTGTCCCTTCCGTGCATAATTCTGTATGTTGTTGGTGTTGTGTGTGTGTGGGGGGGGGGGAGAAGCCACATGAGCGCATGGCGCAATGCGCTGCTTCTGATCCAGCCGGCACTTACCTCCTCGAATTAGAGTCTTAATTTTGAGCTGTGCGGTGAGCGCTTGAGAAGCGGCCGCTAAGCCCCTTTGAGAAGGGGCTTTGGGTCTGAGCGGGCGGCTTGGGCTGGGAAGTGGGGGCTGGAGTTGATTGCTGTGGGGGGGGGGTGATGGTGGCGCTTATTGGCTCCCACCACAGCGGGCCGAGGAGGGGAGGTCGGAAGAGCAGGCGCTAATGCGGCTCCTTCGCTAGTCTGCATTGGCCTCGGGGAGCAAAGTAGGGCAGTTGTCCACGATGCTTATTGAGAAGCACAGAGCTGTCGCCCCCCCCCAGCCCCCACCTCATCGAAAGGCCTGATTACACAGGCGCCGGGGGAGATTAGCGGCACGTCCAGGCCCCGCTGACAAGCGCCGCTCGCTGATTAGCCCTTCACGAGCAGGCTCCGGGAAGACGTCTTCCCCAGACTGCCAAGCGGCCTGCCCAACGCACGGTGGGGCTGCTCGGACGTCTGACCGCGGCTGGTTATTTCAGACACGGTCCTGGTCGGCACGTCTCAGAACTGGAAGAGCGAGAGGCCAAAATGATCCCCCTGATGAGGAAAAGCTGCGTTTGGGGGCTCTTCAGTCTGGAAAAGAGGCGTACAAAAATTGTGCACGGGATAGACAGAGTGGATGGGGGGGGGTGTTCTTTTCCTAGTCTGACAACACCAAAACTAGGGGACATTCACGAAGACTGAGTGTTGGGCGAGTTAGAACACACAACACGCGCGCGCGCACACGCGCATGCACACACACACACACACACACAATATTTCTTGACCCAGCGTGTCATTAGCCTGTGGAACTCCTGGCCACATGAGGTGGTGATGGCGTCTGGCCCAGATGCCTTTCCAATGGGATTGGACAGGTGTCCAGAAAAAGCGCATGAGGCAAGGCATTCCTGTGGGGAGTGTCGTGAAGCAGCGAGGGTGCGGAGAAAGGGTTGATCTCGTTTGCCGAGAGCTACGCACTGTGGTTTGTGCTGGTCTCCCCCCCCGGGGAATTGGCCTGATTGTCGCTCACAGCTTTGCAAAAAAGCTCATGATCTCCGCACCGCCGTGTGCTCTTCCAGGTCAGAAAACTAATTTGCAGTGCTTGGCAGACACGGCTGCCGTTTTGATTAAAACAAAAAACTGCCGGCAGCTCGCTGGGGCAGAACCTGTTGGATTCTGGGTCAGGGTCGGCAGGTTCGAATGGGCAGGGGGCAGTCCAAGACGTTTTGAGTGTGGAAGGTGGGAGCCAAACACTGCTCAGTGCTAGCATCCCAAGTGCCACCGCCCTTAGCTTTTTCAGCTTCCCTTGCCAGGAAGTAAAAAAGGAAATGGAGAGGATTGGAGAGTTGAGTGGTGGGCTAGAGTGTCTCCAGGAAACTGCTTTACACAGTCACATCCCTGACCCATCAAGCTCACCGTTGTCAGCAGTACTCTGTCGCAACCCCTCTCTGCCTTCTCTGGCCTCCCCCAGCAATCTTTGCCGAGTGAGCTTGCCCGGAAACTGTTTCGACGCGCCGCAGCCGAGCGCCCGTTTCCAAGCCAGAGGGCAGCATGAACTCCTTGGCCAGGGAGTTTGTGGCTCTCCCCTCAGGAGGAGGGGACTTCCAAGCCGAGAGATGAAATATGTGCCTTGGGCCAGCCGCTGGAGCTGTTTCCATCACGACAGAAACAAGAGCAGGCTGAGGCTCTGGTGAGCCACGCCGCACGTATATAAGTCAAAAAAAACGGAGACAGGCGATATAAATGACCCAGACCCGAAGGGGAATTCCGTTCTCCCTTGCGCCTTCTGCGTGGGGCACGACAGCCTCTCACCTCCCCTCCCTCCCGACTTGTGTCATTCCCGGAACAACGAATCGCCTTGGCGGGGGAGAGTGGGTCGGGGAACTTGATGAAGGGGTGACGGCTTCCCATCAGAATCCGCAGACCGACCAGACCCCGTGACGCAGCCATCGAAACAGATGCGACTCTGAGGACTAACTAGCCGGGCCCGGCTGGTCTCTCTGCCTGTGTGCTGGGGTGGAAGCAGCGCCGTCACCGGCTCGTCTCGCTTTCTGGGACGTCAAGAAAAATGTCCCCCTTCCGATCAGGAAGCAGTCGCCTGCCTCCAGAGAGGAGCGCGGATTAAGAACGATGGCCGGGAATTGACCGGGCACTAAGGCTGCCTGCCTGCCGTCTCTTGTTCCTTCATCGGAGGGGCCTTGGGACGCAGGTGTGGCCTTCCTACGCACGGCTGACAAACGCGGAGTCTAAAGCTCCGAAACTGGTCCAGTAATGCGCAGCCATTGTGCACGTCCCAGGGGCATCTGGGCAAACATCTGACCTTGATGAGCTACGGTTGGCCTTGACGATCAACACGAAATAGACTGGAGCAGTTGGGACGTTCTCATGACGGTGGCCGATATTGTAACGCCATACAAATCTGTGGCCAGGCCACATCTGGAGCACTGCGCACAGTTCTGGTCGCTACACCTCAAAAAGGACATAGCGGAACCAGAAAAGGCCCCATTCCCCCCACCCCACCCCATGGCAAGGAGTTCCACAGATTAACAACTCCCTGGGTCAAGAATTTTTTTCTTTTACCTATTCTAACTCTCCTGACACATGTTTGTCTTCTGGATGAGACAGGCTGAGTGAGGTCTGGGGGCTCACATGGGAGTGGGGGGGGGGCTATCGCAGCTGCCTTGCAGAGCGGTTCAGAGAACTCCGAACATCCCCGATTCAAACCGCACCTTCAACCCAGCCGCTTCCTCTGGGCCTCAGTTTTCCCCATCTGCAATATGGGGATATTGGCACAAGTCACATAGGGTGGTGGGAAGGATGTCAGCAAGATAAGACTGACGAAGCTCTTTGCCTGTTTGGAAAGCAGTGTGCATCTGCTACTCTGCCTCCCCAGGTTCCCCAGACCTCATCATCCCCTCCCTCGGGAAGCACTCTTATTCTTTAAGTCATGGTTTAAGAGCCAGGCTGATTTGTTTTCTTGGCCATGTTCCATTCAGCCCAGAGAACCCGTGTCCTCAACTCCCAGGGCAGCCCACGGAGGGAACACCTCGGTCACCTAATCGCAACCGACAAGATTATCCAGCCAGCCTTGGTAACGTAGTGTTTTGACGCGGACTTCTTCCTGCATGCCCTCCCTGCCAGTTGAGGCGAAGCCTGAATTCCCCTCCCACCTTATACGTCTCCTGCCGGCTTGGCGTAAACAGCGCTCGTTAATTGGCGCGTTTCCTGCTGGTGCACTCCCAGAGTTTGAGGGGTCCACAATTTCTCTGTTTTCTACCCCTTGACTTCTCCAGGTCCATCCCTCCTCAATCCAAGCATTTTACCCAGCGGGTAATTAAGCTACGGAACTCCCTGCCGCAGGAGGTGGTGATGGCATCCGGCCTAGATGCCTTTCAAAGGGGACCGGACAGATTTCTGGAGGAAAAGTCCACCATGGGCTATAGGCCATGATGGGTGGTGCAACCTCCTTACATTAGTAGTAGGCTACTTCAGAGTACCGGGTGTGAGGAGCACAGGATGCAACCTGGTGGGCCACTGTGAGATACAGGAAGCTGGACTAGATGGGCCTTTGGCCTGATCCAGTGGGGCTCTTCTAATATAGAAAAAACAGCTGAACAGAAAAACTGAAAACACAAGCAAACATGGTTGTGTTGCGTGGTAGGAAACGACAAGGGCCTTTGCGTGGAGGATTCCACTGAGCATCGACTGTAGCTATTTGGGCTGCGGATGAAGAGAAATAGATGGTTCCCCAGAGGCAGGCTCCGTTTTTCCGTCTTAATGAAACGGAGTCCCCAAACTATTTCCGCAGGCAGGACCTGCTCGTTTAGCCGGCGTCTTCCTTGTAACAGAGAGCTGGGAGCCGTTGTTCCCCCCCCCCCAATAAGGCACGGCAGCGAATTGCACACGATGCTCGGCCAGAGAGCTGGATCGGAGGAGTCGGTGTGAGCCGCAGCCTGGCCTCAGCGAAGGTGCAGCCGATGCCTCTTGCGCCCAAGATGGACGTCTGTCAAGCCGTCACCCAGACCCTGCGCTCTCCTTAGTCTCTATTTTGGGAGAAGGAAGAAGAAGAAGGCAGCTTCGAAACAGATCCTGCCCACGGTTCCTCATCCTCCTCATTGGCTTTGGCAGTTCTCCTCCCGGCTTCGCTACTTCCCGCAGGCAGGAGTGGCCGGCGCAGTCCAGGCTCCCAGTCGGCGCTGCTCTTGGGGATGTGGCGCCCCCGACTTCCTGAGACAAGGTCACGACGATGACTTGCCTCCCAGAAGGGGGGGAAACGGTCAGATCTTGCCAAGGATTTTGTCAACTCCAAGGATGGATGGAGCCGTGTCTGGTCCCCAAGACCTCTGGAAGCCTGAAGCAGCACACTGTTCCTTCCCCACTGATACACCAGCCCTACTCCTCCCACTCTCCAATGCACCCCCCTCCGCATTTCCTCTTCCTCCCTACCCACCTCTTTCTTTTCCGATCCAGGGAAGGAGGTGGACAGAGATGGTCAACACCCCATCAATCTGCTACCTGAGGCACCTTCCTCAACTGGCCTCATGGATGGTCCAGACCTGCTTGTCCTGCCTCTCTTGAGGGCGCCATCCTAACCTGGAGTTAGGCCAGCAAAGTGTGGCCGGCACAAGGGACACCGTAAAGTGTGTTTGGAGCACTCTCGGAGTCAGAGAGGCCAGAACACAGATGTGCACCATCCTCCCCGACTCCGAGAGTGGTCCAAACACCACT